>JAQQAC010004778.1:10457298-10582161 GCA_029783875.1 Phataginus tricuspis | reverse complement strand
GTGTGTGTGTGTGTGTGTGTGTGTGTGTGTGTGTGTGTGTGTGTGTGGTGTGTCTGGAGCTCATGAGGAGGGATGGAGGGATCTGGAGAGGGAGGCAGAGCTTGGCCAGGAGAAGTGGGGGAGCTCTAGGAGGTCCGAAACCTGTGGGGCTCAGGGGTGGCTCTGGATGCCCCTCATCCCAGACCTGGCTCCCCACCTTTTCTGCTCTCTGGGCCCTCTTCCCTCCTCTCTTCTTCTGTTCATTTCTCCTCTCTCCCTCCCTTTTCCCACCTCTTCTCTCTCATCATTCATCCTTTTGAGTCGCTTCCAATCACCTGCTGCTATGTGGCCTTACTAGGTCACTGTCTAAGTGGCCATTTCTGAATCTCCACATCTTCACTGGTAAGTGGGAGAAAAGGGGGCACCTCTTCTTTCTGTCCACCTCTGTCTATTATAAAACTGTAAGGGGCTTGGGGGACCCTGGGCTCCACTTGGACCCCTTTGTATACCAACCCCTGGGGTTCTGTGTGTCTCCTGCCACCTCAGGTGTCTGGGGAGGGGGGTGAGAGGATGGGACCTTAGGAGCCGGGAGTGGACAGAGGAAGGGCTGGGGTCCTGCTCAGCCCTGGGTAGATGTGCCCGAGGGTGGGGACAGCCAAGTTGGAGGGGCGGGAGGAGAGGTCAGCAATCAAGCCATCCCAGCCCAGCGAGGTGAACATCTCCCAGCGTGAGCAGGGCCTGGGTGAGGGGCCAGACCAGGGGGAGGCCTGAGAAGGCAGGCTCAAGTCCTGCCCGCTGAGGCAGCCCTGTGCCCGGCCCAGGTGGATGAGTACACCATCCAGTGCCAGCAGGACCTGGGCGAACTCGTGATCATCCGCCTGTACAAGGAGCGCTATTCCTTCTTCCGCAAGAAATCCTGGTACTGCAACTACGTGCAGATCTGTGCGCCTAGTGGCCACATCTACCACTTCCCAGCCTACCAGTGGATGGATGGCTATGAGACCCTGGCACTTCGGGAGGCCACAGGCAAGCTCCCACCACCCCACCCTATGCCATTAGGTCCCTCGCTCTGGCCTGGCCTCCCCAGCATGGCCACTCCAGGCTCCCAACAAGCCAGCCAGGTGCCAGCCACACAGGGACACCCAGGAACGCCTGCCACTCTCACCGCTGTGTGCAGGGCCCAGCTCAGGGTACACCCTGGAGAAACAGAGATGAGTGAGGCCTGGGGCTGCCCGCAGGCTCTCAGGATCCTAGGCTCTGGCTGGAGACACGCATGCTCTCCACCACCTACCTGTACAGTCCTCCCCTGACTCCCACAGGGTGCCTGGCCACTCTGAAAAGAGCCCTCTCTGGCCTGTACTCTGACGGGATGCCCCATTATTCCAACTTCTGCCTTGTTTCATTCGCAAGCCCTATTAGTTCCACAGCTGTGCACGGCGCTATAACAGGAGGGCTTGTACCTTATGATGATGCTCTGGTTTTCTAATTGAGCCTTTCTTGTCCTGGTGGGGTGTTCTGTTGCTCCAAAGGACTCCCTATTATCCCAACAAGACATCTTATCTCTCTAACCGGTACTCCAAAAGGCCCCCTTAACCCAGTAAGGCTCCATCACTCTGATAGCGGGCCCTGTTATGCTTACAGACTATCCGGGTTTCCATTGTGGCTGATCAGGGCGGCCCAGTGATTTTCCCAGTTGCTTGGTTGATCCCATGGAAGAGGGACAGGACGTGAGTGCCTGAGCTCCTCGTGTCCGCCCCTGCCAGAGCCCTGTCTGCTGGGCTTGGATCAGCTTCCTAATATGTGGCAGCTACCTGGGGACCTCAGGCCTGCCCTCTTTTGACCCTCTGGCTCCACCCCCTGAGACTCCCTCTAGGCGGGTGCAATGGGAGGGGACGCTGAGGGGATCAGGGGCCTGGAGCTCCATCCTCCCCGAGGCTGACCACCCACTTCCATCTCATTTCTCTGTGGCGGGAGCCTTTCTCTCGGAACAGGGAAATGGGGCCTGAGCTGGGAGA
Source organism: Phataginus tricuspis (assembly GCA_029783875.1). Taxonomy (NCBI): domain Eukaryota; kingdom Metazoa; phylum Chordata; class Mammalia; order Pholidota; family Manidae; genus Phataginus; species Phataginus tricuspis. Next base: position 10,580,167 of record JAQQAC010004778.1, on the reverse strand, counting down.
AAGGAGAAGCAGAGGCAGAGAGAGGCACGCCTGGGAGAGGGTGGGGAGAAGATCTCACTGGAGGTGTGGAGCATCTTCCCAAAGCGATAGGCGTATGTGGCATGGAAGCAAGGGACAGGCAGCATGATGAATGGGGCTGGGTGGGGCAGCTGCCACGCAACACCAGGGCAGGGAGACTTGAGTCACCTACCGGGCCCTTGAAGGGGTGAGGCTCCCACTCGGGGGATGAAGCTGAGCTGGGTCTCTAGTTGCAGAACTCCAGGGGGCACAGTTCATCCAGAACACATGGGCCAAGGCAGATGGAGGAGGGAAAAGGTGGTAAAGGGTGCAGCGAGGGAAAGTGATGGGCCTACAGTGACAGGCACATGGTGTCTATAGGGACTACAAGCCAGGATGCTGGAAAAAGACAGGCCTGGATCTGGATTTCAGCTCCACCACTTATTAGCTGGACATCTGGGTACACTTCCAAATTCTTCTAAGCCTCAGTATCCTCCTCTGTAAAAGGGGGCTGCTGCTAAACCTATTTCATAGGGTTGACATGAGAATCCAATAAGGTAACTTCTAAAAGGAGTTTTAAAATATTTCCACAACTTGGTGGTGGCTGTTAGAGGGCGGTAGGTGAGTGATCTGAGCAGCCTTGGCTCAATTCCCAGCTCACTTTTCTATGTAATAGTGGCTCTTTTTTCCTTGTAAAATGAGCACAATGATATTGTCCCTTAGCTGAAACTGTTGGGGCCAGAGGTGTTTTGGAATTCAGATTTCACTTAGAATATATATATATGAAATACATCTGTATATATACCTACCTACCTACCTACCTACCTACCTACCTACCTATCATCTATCTCTTCTATACGCACACTATACATTGTGTGAATATTATGTGAATCATCAACCAGGGCACCCCCCTAATCAAATATGCTAATATTTGTGGGACAAACTATGCATAGTTACACCAAGTCAGTTAAATAAAGACTGTGTATAGCTTCAGGTAAGTTTAGAGTAGGTTTTGCCCATCAGGGAATTTGTGCCTAACTTGTGGAAAAAACAAAGAAAGTTGATTTCTACAGCCTTTTGGATTTTGCAATAGTGGAGACCGGATACAGGCCTACAACAATAGTCACCTGCCTTATAAGGTTGTTCTTGTGTGGATTAAATTATTAATACAAGTGTTTAGATAGTAGGTTACCTGTAAGTGATAAGTAACAGTTAATGTTTCAGTGGGTCTAAAAGAGGGACTTCCTGCATTAGCAGAGCCCACCGCCCGGGGTAGAGAGTTAGTCCCTGATCCTTTTCTTCTGAGTTTTTGGAAGGAGACACACCCTTGCTCCCCCATCCTTGGCCGTGGGTCCCCCCAGAGCCAACCTAGGGGACAGAAGCAGTGATCCCTGAAGGGGGCAAAGGGCGGGTAGGGGCTGGGGGTCAGGTCTTGAGTCTCATCTTTGGTTTCCCAACAGCAAAAACGAGAGCAGACGACAGCCTCCCAATCCTTCTGGAGCACCGGCAGGAGGAGATCAGAGCCAAGCAGGACTTCTACCAGTGAGGGGGGAAGGGTGGCAGGGGCCGCTGAAGGGCAGGGTGCCAGCGATGGCTTTGCTTTCTGTCCTCAGAATGGTTCATGGGCATCCGGGCCCACCGTCTTGGCTTCTTTTTGCAGCTGGAGGGTCTTCGTTCCCGGTCTGCCCAACTACGTGTACATCCCCAGTTACCGCCCTCCTGTCCGGAGAAACCCCAACCGGCCTGAGTAAGGCCCTCAGGGGCACCTGCCTGGCTGACCCCTGGGCTCTACTCTCCCCCAACGCCCTGTGCCCCAGGTGCCCGGCCCCAGCCCTGTACTCCTTCCCGCAGATGGAACGGCTATATCCCGGGATTCCCGATTCTCATCAACTTTAAGGCCACCAAGTTCCTGAACTCAAATCTCCGCTACTCCTTCATCAAGACGGCCTCCTTCTTTACGCGCCTGGGGCCCATGTGAGTGTGTGTGTGAGGGGGCAGGGAGGGCTCCTGTAAAGACTGTCCCTCTCCCCCTGCTCCGTGACGCCTCCACCACTGCCCCAGAGGTCGGCATGGCCAGGTGGGCGGAGGGAGCTGAAAAAGCAGGCCTAGAGTACCTAAGGGTTGACACCCAGAGGAATAGAACGGCCTTGAGCTGTGAGATCGGGACCCTGAGACCCAGAGACCTCAGTGGGGCGGGGCAGCTCCGCCTCCTTGCCAGCGGGCACTAGCGACGGCCTCCCCTCGAACCCCTTCTCCTAGGGCACTGGGGTTCAAACTCCGCGGCCTGGTGGACTGCAAACAACCGTGGAAGAGGCTGAAGGACATTAAGAAAATTTTCCCTGCCAAAAAGACTGTTGTTTCCGGTATGGGGTGGGGCATTCCCAGTGGAAAAGGGGGCAGCCCGCAGATCTCTGCCGGGAGGGACTCCAGACACGCTCCAGAGGCTGGACGCAGGCGAGGCGCGCGGGGTGGGAGGAGCAGGACCGACTCCAAGCCGCAATCGCGAGCTGGGCGGGCGCGCCCTCTGGCGGCTTCTTGGGAAACGTCGCCCTGGGCCCTTCCCGCGTGTCCCGGGGAGGCAAAGGGTTTCCCTCCGCGTCTTCTCGCTTGTCTGTGGTCTTCCCCTGTCCCGGGCCTCAGCCCCAAGCCTCTCTGTCCCTGAGGGGGACCTGGTCGCTAACGACGCTCCCCGCCGCACCCCCAGAGTACGTGGCCGAGCACTGGGCAGAGGACACCTTCTTTGGGTACCAGTACCTCAATGGCGTCAACCCAGGCCTTCTCCGCCGCTGCACGCGGATCCCAGACAAGTTCCCCGTCACAGACGACATGGTGGCCCCGTTTCTGGGCGAGGGAACGTGCCTCCAAGCGGAGCTGCAGGTGAGGCCCGATCCGGCAACATTCCCCACAGCCTCCCTGCCTCTTCCCTCCCAGGCATCCCGAGCCACCTCCGCCGCGCGCAGAGTCTCACCCTTGCCCGCAATCCCCAGTGGCTCTCTGGCCAATCTGCCCTTGGGGGTCCAGGGCACCTGCATCCAAGGCGCGGGTCACCCCGGGTAGCGGTGCTGGTGCCTAGCTGCCTGCCCATCGGGGCTCCCCTCCAGAAGGGGAACATTTTCCTGGCAGACTACCGCATTTTGGAGGGCATCCCCACCATCGAGCTCAACGGCCGGAAGCAGCATCACTGCGCGCCCCTCTGCTTGCTGCACTTTGGCCCTGACGGGAACATGATGCCTATTGCCATCCAGGTGCCTGGGGTGCAGGCCTGGGGCTGCTCTGTGAGCGTGAAGCCAGTGGGAAAGCGTGTGTGTGTATGTGTGTGCACGCTCTCACGTGTGTAGTCAGTGGGTCAGCCTGTGTGTGTGTGCATCTGTGTGGAAGCGTGTGAATCCATGTGGGTGCATGTCCCTGTGTGTGCCTCTGAGAATACACCTGTGTTTATGTATGTCTCGATTATCTGTGTGTGTGGCCAGTGGAGAGCCTGTTGTGCGGCCCTGCGAGTAAGCCTCCGAAGGAGTCCCTGCCTGTCCCTATGTGTGCACATTTGTGTGCTTATATGCCCACACATGAACTTCGCTCCCTGTGGGTACACTCGTGTGTAAACTCCTGTGTGTACAGTGTGTGCTGTGTGTACATGCACAGATGGGAACATGCTTGATTGCTCAAGCTTGTCTCTTTGACTCCATTCATCCATCTACTTGATAAACCAATGCCTCTTGTAGGAAACTGGAAATGCTAAGCTACTCAGACTTAGCCATGGCCTTGAGAATCTGGTCCAGCAGGAAAGGGACGTGAGGTGCTTCCTTCCCATAGGTCTCCATCAGGATCATGCCCAAATTACAAAAACACCCCTCTTGGGAGGATCAGCCAAGTGCCGATGCTCCAGCTTATTAGTGGAACAGCATAAGCTAGATTTCTGTGCCCCCCTCCCGTGGGACCGGGTACCTTTGTTCAGTACACAACCTGCACAGCTTTACATGGCAGCTGTGGGGGTGAGATAAGGTAGGCTTCTCAGAGGAGGCAGCTTGTGAACTGGCTCTGGAAGAATGAGTGAAAGGGACAAGGGTAGGGTGGGAGGCGGGAGCAGGCACTGTGGGGAGTGGGAACAGCCAGCAAGACTGAATGTGAAGAGGGAAAGGCCCGGGTGTGCTCAGAGCACCAGAGGGGCTGGAGTGTCGAGGGTGGAGGGTCTACCTCCTCAGGCTCCCCTCTGCTTCCCTCCTGCAGTGGGGGCCCTTGTGTGTGGGGGTCTCTGCCCTCACCTAACCTTCCCTCCCCTGTCCCCAGCTCAGCCAGACCCCCGGGCCCAATTGCCCCATCTTCCTGCCCAATGACTGTGAGTGGGACTGGCTCCTGGCCAAGACGTGGGTGCGCTATGCCGAGTTCTACTGCCATGAGGCCATCTCCCACCTGCTGGAGACCCACCTCATCGCTGAGGCCTTCTGCCTGGCCATGCTGAGGCAGCTACCCATGTGCCACCCTCTCTACAAGGTGTGCGCCTGGGCAGAGGGGCCTCTATGGGGCATTGCTGCCCTCACCCGGCCTCAGAAAGCCACCTGGCTCGCTCAGCAGTCAGAGGGATTCCATTAGACTTGGGGAGGCATCCGGGGACCCATGAGAGAGGGTGTGGGGTGGGAACTTCCTGAAGTGAGGGGGTCTGATGTTGCAGGACTGGGGGTGCAAGGTCCTTCGGGGGATAACTTCAGCCCTCTTTCATTGTCCTCCTTGCTTTCCCCACAGCTCCTCGTCCCCCACACCCGATACACCGTCCAGATCAATAGTATCGGGCGGGCCGTCCTCCTCAATGAGGGGGGACTCTCCGCCAGGGTAAGATTTCTGTGCCCACCCCAGCAAGACATTTGCTCTCCTTCTGGCCTTTGCAGCGAAACTAAAAGCAGAACTTCCTACTTGCCTTTAGATCATGAGGGGGCATGAAGGGAGGGGACCTGTTAAAGTGAATACTGTGTCTGCAAGGATGCAGACGAAGGGGCTGGGCCTGCTGGCCTGGAGAGGGAGAAGTCCTGGGGTGGGGGCAGAGGTGCCCTCACTAGACTGTGTGCGAGGCGGGTGTCATCCTCAGAGGGGAGGACTTCAGGGGCCAGGGTCAGCTCTGGGGTCCGCCTTCTCCTCCCTGACAGGGAATGTCCCTGGGCCTGGAGGGCTTTGCCGAGGTGATGGTGCGGGCTCTATCAGAGATCACCTATGACAACCTCTACATCCCCGATGACTTCGTGAGGCGCGGGGTTCAGGACCTGCCAGGATATTATTACCGCGATGACAGCTTGGCCGTGTGGGACGCACTAGAGAGGTGAGGTCGGGACGGCAGCGGGTGGCACTCCAGGGTGTTGGATGCTTTTAAGGACCTGAGCTTGGGTCTGTTGCCATGTGCTGACTGTGGCAAGCTACTCTCATCTCATCTGCTCTGACTCACAGGACTTGCCCACCCAGAGGCCTGGGGCAGCTCTGGGGCAGCCAAGGCCACGGCATCCTGGAGGAGGTGGGAGGAGCTCTGCTGGGGAGGGCAGGGTGAGGGTCCGAACTGAGGCCCTGTCCCCTGGTCAGGTATGTGACAGAGATCATCACCTACTATTACCCGTGTGACGCAGCAGTGGAGGGTGACCCTGAATTGCAATCCTGGGTGCAGGAGATATTCAAGGAGTGCCTACTAGGGCGTGAGAGCTCAGGTAAGCATCTGGGCACCTGGGCCCCAGCAGGGACCCGGGGCTGTGCAATGGGCCCTCCTGGCTGGGCCGGAGTCTGACTCATTGGAGGTCAGATCACTGCCCCTGGATTTTAACAGGCCCCTTCCCTGGCCCTTAGAGCAGTGGCACCTCAGAGAGGCTGGGGAAGAAAGCCCAGCTGGCCATCATCCCTATCTGTGCTCAGGGGCTGTGAGTACAGAGACTTGAAGGGGTACCTACTCAAGAAACAGTCCTTTGCAGACAAAGAAGTGAAAGGGCAGAGTGTGCTGGAGGCTGGTGAGCTGGTAGAGAGCTGGCAGGCTCGGGGTGGGTGGAGCACATACTGAGGTCAGGGCACTTGGGCACCCACTCAACAAAAACTTAGCATCTGTGATGGGATGAACACCGTGCTGGTTCCTTGGGAGGCAAAAAGGAAGGAGCCAGGTGAAGGTGCCTGCCCTCAAGGAGTACATTGTCAGGGGGGCGGGCTACTCAAGTAAATGGGCAGTTACAGCAGGACCGGGGCTGTTTGAGGGGTGCATAGGAGCCCAGGGGTGGCACCTAACCAAGCTTGGGAGGACTGATGGGTAGAGAGTGGACGTGGGTAACGGCAAGCTAAAATCTAGCTGAGAGCTAATGACTTGGCTAACATCTAGCTGAGATCCGCAGGATGGGGAGGTTAGCTGTGAGATGACAGATATGAGGTTGGAGAGTTCTGGGTGGAAAGACCTGAAAGGCAGAGCAGGCAGTTCAGGGAGCAGTTTAGAGGTCCCTGCAACAGGAGCTGAGGGTGAGAGCTGGACAGGCTCCTGGTGGGGCTACAGCTCAAGCCATGAGCAGGGACACCATGCACAGCCTAGTTAACGAGTCTGAAATTACCCTGAACACAAAGGGAGCCACTAAGGTGTCTGCAAGGAGATCAGATTTGTATGTTAGCCTTTCTAGCTGCTCTGGAGGTCAGGAGAGAGGTTAGGAAGCTGCTGTGGTGTCTTGTAGGGAAGGGGACAGGGACCTGGCTGTGGGGATGAATAGATAATTCCAGAGCTAGTTGGGAGATAGAAACAGTAGGCCTTTGGTGATTGGTTTGGGTTTGGCAGTGGGGGTAGGTGGAGGGAAGGGCCATGGGTGACTTGAAGGTTTGGGGCTCTCACAACTGGGTGGATGGTGTGTGTCCTTCCTTGAGCTGGGGCTCCAGAAGGAGGAGCGATTTGGGGAGAAAGATGATGGGTCTGGTGTGAATGTGTTGGGCTTTGGGGTGGGATGTGGGTGGGGGAACCTGAGGTTATCATGGCAACCAGGGCCAGTTATTCACAGTGAGACAACAGGAAAGAGGCAAGCAACTTGGTTAGGTGTGAGATTGAGAACCAGGCTACTGAGGAATCCATCTGGAATGAGTATAGACTCCAGTGCGGAAGTCTGTGTGTGTGTGACATGGGAGTGGGGTGGGGTGGGGTGGATGAGGGACTTTGTTGAGTCCCAGCAGGAAAGCCAAGATTTTTCCAAAGACTTCTCGCCACTGAGGCTTGGGACCAAAGGGGCCCCCCAAAGGGAGCTGGAGGAAAGATCTGAGGGCCCCACCTAAGGCAGGTGCCTGGAGCAGCATTGGAGGACATCCAGTGCCAGGCGAGGCCCCCTCCCCAAGGCTGGTGCTCTGGACTGAGAGGAGGTGGGGCTGTAGCCCCAGGAGAGCCCAGCAGGCAGGATGAGGACCCAGAAGCAGCAGCTGGGAGGCCTGGCAGGTCAGGGGGAGCTGGGCTTCACTGCGCCCTCTGCCGGCCAGCCAGGACCAGGGCGGACTGACTCTGGGCCTTCTCCGGCCCCTCAGGTTTCCCTACCTGCTTGCGGACGGTTCCTGAGTTGATCCGGTATGTCACCATCGTCATCTACATCTGCTCTGCCAAGCACGCAGCTGTCAACACAGGGCAGGTACCTGCGCTCACCAGCCACTGCACCAACTCCAGGCCCAGACTTAACCTTGTACTGACCCCAAAGGCAAACCCAACCTCAGCCATAATGCCTAGTCAGCCCCCACCATTCTCAACCCGAGTCCCAACCTCAGTTTGAACCCGAGAGTCCCCGGCGGTATCTCTGACCCAGAACCTATCCTTCACCCCACCTCCAGCTGGAATTCACCTCCTGGATGCCCAACTTCCCATCATCCATGAGGAACCCACCGATGGAGACCAAGGGGTTGACCACTCTGGAGACCTTTATGGACACGTTGCCGGATGTGAAGACCACATGCATTACACTACTGGTGCTCTGGACACTCAGCCGGGAGCCCGACGACAAGGTGCCCTGGGGCCTTGGGGTGCGGGAACTCTGAGCACAGGCAGGGGCTGGGAGGCCAACGACAGGAGAGGGGTGTCAAGGGTGGGACCTGGAAAGACGTTGCTGACGGGGAAAGGCGGAGGAGTGGGGCCCGATCCGTCTCAGATGCCGGGTTCTGCGCCCGCAGAGGCCCCTGGGCCACTTCCCCGACATCCACTTCGTGGAGGAGGCCCCACGGAGGAGCATAGAGACCTTCCGCCAGCGCCTGGCCCAGATCTCTCACAACATCCGCCAGCGCAACAAGTGTCTCCCCATCCCCTACTACTACCTGGACCCCGTGCTGATCGAGAACAGCATTTCCATATAGACTGACCTTCCCTCCTGGCCTCGCCCCGCCCCGCCCTGCACCTGCTTGTTTTCCAAGAAAACCACTTCACACACAAGCGGTGGGTCTGTCATTGCGCGCGGCCTTTTGTTGGGGATGCGGGCTGAAGGGCTGGCTCCTCCGGGTGCGGGCAGGGGCGATGCTGTTCTCCACCACCCCGGGGTCTAGGTAGGCTGAGGGCAGCGCCAGACCCCGGTTCCGATCCTGGATGTCCCGCGATATCCGGACCAGGCGGCTCTGGAAAGTGACGATACTCTGCCGCGGGGCTCTCCTGGTTTGGGTAGATGCCCAGGCACCGCTGGGGAAGGTGGGAGAGACGGCTCAGAGCCCCTTGATACCCTGACCCATTCTTCAACACAAAATGATTCTGGTCCATGTTAAATATTAAGCACCCCCACCTAGGGACGCAGACTACCAAGGACCCCAGTCCACCAGAAAATCCACCCAAGGACACAGACCACCACCCGACCCCTGTCCACCGAGGAACCCTGACCACCCAAGGCCTGTTAAACTTGAGACATAATCCACCCTATCCACCAAGGCAAAAGACCACAGCTAAGTCTAGCCCACCAGAAATCCAGATCACCCAGGCCAAGCTCACTCCGGAACCCAGACCTCTCTAAGTGGGGTTCCGCCACTAGGAACCCATGCTGCTGTAAACCACACCCCCAGCAGCCCGGCCCGCCCTCCATCGACGAGCCCAGCCTGCCAAGCGCGCCCTCCAAGTAACCCATTGTTCCCTGGATCCCTTTCTCAACCCCACCCATTTTCCTGGAACCTAAGAACCTCCCTCTCTGCCCGGACCCTGGATCTTTCTTACACTGTCCTTAGTTTCATGACTTACATCGCACAAGAGCACAAGGGCGTGGTACATGGCGTTGACCTCAAGAAGTCAGGTCTGTCCAGCGTTTGGTTGTGTGTGGGGAAATCTGTATGGTGCTGGGAATATTGGGCGCTGAATTCCACCTGACCTCAGACTCAATAGGCACAAGGCTGCCAGTGCTCCAAGGTCTACTCCTCCCGTAGCCCCTCCCCCAGTCTGGCACTGGCTCACCTGGCCACTGTTAATGGCAGCGTGCTGGGCTGAGCAGTGGAAGACGATCGTGGTGAGAAGTCAATGAAGCCAGTGTAGCTGTCCAGGGCAGAAGGGACCCCTACATGGGGGTGGGATGGAAAGCACAGAGCTGAACCCCAAGGGCTGCTGCTCTAGGAAAGTGGACTCTAGGGGCCAGGAGTCGGCAATGACCACCTCACCTGAGCCCATGCAGCTTAGAAAGCCCTCCTGGAAGATCCCCCTGGCCCAGGGGGGCAGCTTCAAGTCCCTGCTCACTGCCCTGTCCTTGGGGTACAGATGCCAACAATGTTGGACACGAAGCTGGGGATCCAGTAGTACACGGTGACTAATAGTTGGGAATCTATGCTGCTCAGGGGTGTGGGTTGGAAGAGGCCACTGAGCCAGCTGCCCTAAAGAGACCAGAGAAGAAAAACAGCCAACCACACACACGAACCTGAGTTGCGCTTCAAACCTGGAGGCCTCTGTCTCCACCAGGGGGTGCAAACTGAGGGCCTGAAGCTTTAGTTGGTTTGCAGGTTTGTTTCCACTGGCTACCAAAGTTTTTAATCTGTTTCTTTTGCAAGCTGAATAAATGGCTTACATTTAAATATTAAAAAAATGTCTGGTTTCTCTTGAAACATCTAAAGATCTGGCTGTAGTCACAACTGGGTCACCAACATCCCCATCAAACATGAGTTAGTCCCTGCCCATCCCTCATCCCTAGTTTTTTGCTACTTGCTGCCCCTTCAGGCATTAGAGTTCCAGTCCTTTGAGCTAGATGAGCCCCAGGGAAGGAGGAGACACCAGGCCCCTCTGTGCTGGGACTGGAGGACTGGGTCCATCTCCCCCACTGGTTCCAAATGGGCAGAGCCGGGCGTGACTTGCTCACCACCACATTCACCCCCAGCCACAGTGGGGCTCATGAAGGGTATGTGGATCCATTGCTCCAGCTATGGGTGTGGGGTAGTCCCTGAGGACTTCAAGGGGAGGTGGGGCCTGAGCTGGACCCGAAGGGGCAGCATTTGGACAGAGAGAGAGGGAGAATTGGGGTGCCTGGCCTCCCTAGGCTCAGTATGTTGAGGGGTTAGATTCAGAGAGGCTGAGATGCTGCCGTGAACACCACATGACATGTGGGGAAGAATCCGTGGGAGGCTCAGGAGCAGCAGTCATACACCCCAGTGCTCGGGAAGGCGGTGTGACGGCAAGAGCCGGGGACCCGCAGTCAGGCGGGGACACACCTGGCTGCCGCACCTGGTTCCACACAGCGGGCTTCGGGACTGGGAGCTCATGGCGGGGTGCTGCCAGGACTTGGGGCTCCTCACATGTGTGCTGCTCTTGGTGAGATCTGAGGCTCCGATGACCTCAGCCAGCAGGAAAGGGAGTCTCCTCTGTAGCCAAGAAAACTAAGAAGCGAGGACTCTAGGGACTACCAGCCCAAGTCCCCCTGGGTGCTCCCCAGTATTTCTGCCGCTTCTTAATCTCTGCCTGGTGCTGGGCATAGAGCAGAGGGTGTCTGTCCTGCCAGATGATGGGCTGGGGGAGGAAAGGCGAGAGGGGGGGACTTGCCCCACCCTTCAGCACTGCAGCCTCTCAGCCTCTCTGCCTCTCCACCGACCTGGGATGGGACATCGCTGGGCTGGAATGTCAGCCAGCCACTGGCCCCTTGGCCGTTTTACCTTTTCCCTGTAGGATGGAGAAGCCCTTGCCCGCTCCTCCCATCCAAGGCCGTCGGAGCCAGCAGTCCCCTTCCATAATGGGCCCCAGCTTAACCGCTGAGGCCAGAGGGAGCCAAAGAGCAGTAACTGGAGGGAGAAGAAGGGACGGGTCACAGCCACACCGTCCCACTGACTCCAGTTGTCTGCCTCCATCTTCCCTCCTCTTCACTGCCAGTGGTTTTTCCATCAGCCCCTCCCTCCTTCGCTCCTTATTTCCCCCAGCCCACCATGTCCCCACCTTATCCTCTGGCCCGAAGCACGCCTTTCTTTCCCACGTTGATTCCTCCACCAGGTCCCCACCAAGATATGATTCCTCCCAACCGTTCCTTCTCCTCCTCCCCGGGCACCTCATGTCACCCCCCAACCCCCGCAACCCATGGTCCCCCCTCCTCCGCCCTCTGCGGCCCTCCCACTGTGGCGGTAGCAGCGCGCCAGCGCCCTCCCCCGACCTACGACACTAGCCTCCCGTGCCCCCCAGGCTCGGCCCGCCTTCCCTGTCCCCTCCCGCAGCTCGGGCTCCCAGCGCCCTCCAGCCACGGGGAGCGGGGGTCGGGGGGGGCGGCGGCTGGAGCTGGGACGCAGGGCCGCACCCGGCCCGAGGGGAGGGACCGCGCGGGGGTGGGGAGTCGCCTGGACCGCGCCGCAGCAGCGCCGGAGCCCCGTCCCTGGAGGCTTCCCCCCCAAGCCCCGCTTCGGGATCGGGGGCGAGGAGAAAGCGAAGGCCCCTGCGGCGGAGTGGGGCGAACCCGAGGGGGCCAGGCCCTCTCCGCCGCCGCCTCGCCCCTGAAGCTCTCCGGAAGTCGTCCAGCCGCAGGGCTGGGCTCCCGCCTGCCGCTCCCGAGCCCAGGAAGGTGGCCACACGCATTCAGTGCTCGCCCCTGGCCTGCCGTTGAGGGGACCCGGGGCGCCGCAGGAGACAAGGCAGGGGGATTGAGCGACTCTGGGGTGGCGAGACGGGCGGTTCTGGGGAGACCCTCGCGCGCCTGGCTCGGCCCGGGTGGCCGGTGCTCTCCCCCCAGAGGCGTCTCCCCCTCGCGGAGCGCCCCGCGTCCCGCCCAGCACCTCTCCCCGGGCCCCATCCCTTCTCCGCCCGCTTTCGCTGTAGCGCTTGGCTTGGTTCCGCTTCGGCGGCCCGGGTCTGCTTTTGGCCCTGGGAACCCTCCCTGGCTCGTCCCCCAGCCGACTCTGCCCTCTTCCGCCGTCCCGGGAGAGAACCGTGCGCGCTGCCTCCTGCGGGTCCCGGCCTGTGCACGACCCAGCTCAGCTCTGGGGGAGATGTTCTGTAAACCAGTGATTCGCGCTCTGAATTACCCGGTCTCTCTCTCCATTTCTGCGTCTCTTGCCTCGATCCGCGTCCTCAGCGCTTTCCCAGGTCGGTGTAGAAGAAATGTATTCTACTCCTCTACGTTCTTCAAGCTGGTCTAAGAATCAAATTGACAGAAGACATATTAACAGGAGGAAAAAAACCAAAGTTTAATTACGTAGGTAAGGGGAAGCCATAGACATGGGCTCCAAAGACGGTCAGGGAGAATGAGGTACATACATGTATCATCCTTAAGTGAGGAGAAGGGGGTAGGGGTCTGAGACTTTGAAGGAAAAGGGAAGTACTTCACAGGACTAGGAGAAGAGTAATCAAATGTTTGATAAATATTTGATGGGCCACACAGAAACAATGGAGCACAGAGAGAAATTTTAACAGATTTGCACAACTCTTTCTGTCTACCACATTAATCCATGGTGATAGTTCACCTTTTGGAGTATTTTATCTAAATTCTTTTCATGCTGTTGGGGGTGGGGGGTAGGTCAAAGTTTCTTTCCGAGTCCTTTAGGCCTTGATGTTTTTCAGCTCAAAATAATCTGCACGTCACAATGGCACCTCCTGGGGCAGCCTGGCCTCGGTCCTTACAGTCCAGCATGACTAGGGAGATTACAGATAGGGAGCAGGCTGAGGGAGGACCGCAATGGGGGAAGAAGGGGGGCGGCTCTGAGCACTACAAACGGGGGACGTGGGGCCCCTCGCTCCAGCCCGTCGAAGTTTAATTTTCAAAAATATTAAAACATGATTCATACAAATTAGAATGAATACAAACCAAAGATTTAATTCAACTCAGCAAGGTGGTGATGCTCATTCTAAGAACAGTTGAGGAGCTAGGTATTCATAGGCAATTTTATAAAGGAATGTTAGGATTGCAGGGCTAAATACAAGACCAGCTAATGTCCTACAGGGCAATAAACCATAACCTTTGGGGTTATCTGTTTTTATGGAACAGGAATCATTTGCATCTTTACCATACACAAGTTACATGAGCTTCACAACCTTGAGACCTTTATTAATAATAAATAGTGAGATCAAGCAATGGTATTTTCTTCTAGAAAATTAAATAGTCTCGAAAGAACAGGCAGTTGCCCTCTTGACTTTATAAGTTTTGGACATTTTTTCTTAACAAGGCTGGTCCTGTGAGTATATCAGGCAATCAAATAGAAATCTTTCTCTGGGTTCCCCCTTCTCCCCCAATTTAAAGTCTCCACTCCCTTACTACTCGTTATGACCCCGTTGTACAATCTCACTCCCTTTTTCAAACAACAGGTGGGTATGCATCTTTTCAAACTTCTCCCTTGGTATTTGTTCTGATTTATATAGCTTTTTTTTTTCACTGTAAAAAGGATCAGTCCATCCTTATCATTGCATGACTCGTTTTCCACCCATATAACAATACCTTATGGATGTTTTTTCCCTATTAGCATTTATGAATTGGCTTTATTGCCAGCAACACTATTGTTCATAGTAGGACCATTCCCTAATTTAACATTTTCTTCCTGATGGACATTTAATTTTTTAAAGGTATTTTCCTATTATAGGTAATATTGCACAGAACATCATTTTAAACATTTCTTTATGCAAATGTGGGGATTTTCAGTAGGATACTTGGTTTGCTGGATTAAATTTTTTTATTTTTAGATTTAAAAGTTTGAGATGTCCAAGGAGTTCTCCAAAGCTACTGTTACGCTATTCTATCAGGGCCCAGCTGCTTCACAACCTTAATAACTGAATACACTTCTTTAATGACCAGTGAGATTCAGTATCCTTTCACATGTGTACTAGACATTTAGGTTTATAATATGAACTGTCTTTTGTGAATTTTGTTAAATTATTTGCCCTATTTTCTGCTGGGTTATTAATTTGTAGAAGCTCTTTATATATTTCAGATATTTACTGTTTGTTGCAAATAGTTGCTCCTAGGGGTTATTTACCTTTAATTTTTATGTCTGACAACCCTTACCTCTGCATGGCCTCATTGACCCTGTTCCATGCTCATGTCTGAGAGTCATGTATCTCTGTTGCTACCCCTTTTCGCTGCTATCTACTCACCCCTTTGTCCTCCTCCTTCCCTGGTGACTCACTCCACCCTGTCCTGGAACACTGGGCAAGGAGTGGCAGGGGGTAAACTGGGCTCCTGCCCCACTTCTGGGACTTTCATCCTACACTCCCTTTTTTCTCTTTCTATGGTTTCCTCATTCCTAACTGAAAGATCTGGGGTTGTGGAGGCCGGAGTCCAGAGTGGTGGAGGGATTTGGTCCTCTTCCTCCGGCCAGCAAGCCCAACTGGGACAAGGGTCTGCAGAGCATGACTTTGGGGCCTGGATGCCCAATGCGTCATTGTCCATGAGGGAATCCCCACCCTAGGCCAAAGGGACCATCGCTCTGAAAGTTAACGGTGAAGGTTACCTGTGACAACCTTCTCTTCTCAAGGCCGTGCAGCCAAAAGCCCAAGGACTAGGTCTGTGTGTGTGTGTGTGTGTGTGTGTGTGTGTGTGTGTGTGTGTGTGCGCGCGCACATAAGAGACAGACAGAGAGATGGAAAGACAGACAGAGAGAGAGAGCCCATCAGAGAGGCGTAAGTGCGTAGGCACTGGAAGCGGTGGTGGCCTCTCCAGCGAGGATTGGAGACCGACTGCTCAGGTTTCCGTTGCTGAGCTGCCCTGCGTGCTCCACTTTCTCTAGAAGATGAAAGTTGGTCCCAAAAGACATGTATTGAAGCAAGTACCGATTTATTGACTGGGGCACGACTGCCCTCCAACTCACTAGTTCATCCATCCATCCATCCATCCATCCATCCATCCATTCAATCATTCTTTTCTTTCATCCATCATTAAACAAGCATTTGTTGAATATCTCTCATGTGTCAATGCTGGACACCAGGCATATAAAGTGGAATGAGACCCAGATCCTGCCATCAAGAGACTCATGGGCTAGTTGAGGAGACACACAGGTAAATGAAAAAGGGCACAGAGGGGTTTTAGGAATCATTTGTGTATTAATTCTCCATTCAGCACCTACTGACTGAGCACCTATAGCACGCCCGACACTGTGGTGGGCAGCTGCGAACCCTGTCCTCGTGAGTTTACAGCCTAATAATAGAGGGAAGGACAGGGCTCGTGGCTTCTCAAGCCTTCCTCCAAGGGCAAGAGAAGGACGGAGAGGCGCACCAGCTCTCAACTGCCTCATCTTGGACGTGACATACGTTGCTTCCTCTCTCACATTCCATTGGCCAGAACTGGTCATATGGCCCCAACCTAACTAAAAGGGAGACTGGGAAATGTTGGGAAGTAGCTGAGATGTTTGGTGAGCACAAACTCTTCCTACCACAGCACCAATGGTTTCTGCCATTCCAAGTCAAGTCAGACTCTCCCTCATGAAATGTGAACATGGAGGTAAATAATTCAAGGACAAGAAGTGGTAAGAGCTTCGTCACTCTGAGCGCAGTGCATGAGAATGTCCACCGGTTCCTGTGCCCAGGACTTCCTGAGTTTCCGGTCCTGCCCAAGGACTGTGTTTAACTCTTACTGTGTTTAATTCGTTCTTTAAACCCTCCATGTTTAACTCTTACTGTCTTTAATCCCTAAATTCATTCAGTTTCTTTCCCACAAACTCCTTTATTGCTTGGTTAGCAGGAATTGTTTTTATTGATTGAAACCAATGTTTAGCAACCACATATCATTACATCACTTTTGGTACACTCTATCTCAATAAAGAATGAACAGTTCAGGTGCTGCCGACTGGTCAACACTGCATTTTCTGAAGCACTGTACTATTTATTTCAATGATGGTATTTGTGCAATTTATATATTGCATTTTGTCTACATGGTTTTATAAAAATTAGTGAAGCTGAACTGGACAGCTACATGTAAGAGAATGAAACTGGATTACTGTCTAACCCCATACACAAAAATAAACTCAAAATGGATCAAAGACCTGAATGTAAGTCATGAAACCATAAAACTCTTAGAAAAAAACATAGGCAAAAATCTCTTGGACATAAACATGAGCATATCTCCCCGGGCAAGGGAAACAAAAGCAAAAATGAACAAGTGGGACTATATCAAGCTGAAAAGCTTCTGTACAGGCAAGGACACCATCAGTAGAACAAAAAGATATCCTACAGTGTGGGAGAATATATTCATAAATGATGCATCTGATAAGGAGTTGACATCCAAAATATATAAAGAACTCACGCACCTCAACAAACAAAAAGCAAATAAGTCAATTAAGAAATGGGGAGTTGATCTGAATAGACACTTCTTCAAAGAACAAATTCAGATGGCCAACAGGCACATGAAAAGATGCTCCACGTCGCTAATCATCAGAGAAATGCAAATTAAAACCACAATGAGATATCACCTCACACCAGTAAGGATGGCCAACATCCAAAACACAAACAACACCAAATGTTGGTGAGGATGTGGAGAAAGGGGATCCCTCCTACACTGCTGGTGGGAATGCAAATTAGTTCAACCATTGTGGAAAGCAGTATGGAGGTTCCTCAAAAAACTCAAAATAGAAATATCATTTGACCCAGGAATCCCACTCCTAGGAATTTACCCTAAGAATGCAGCAGCCCAGTTTCAAAAAGATAGATGCACCCCTATGTTTATTGCAGCACTATTTACAATAGCCAAGAAATGGAAGCAACCTAAGTGTCCATCAGTAGATGAATGGATAAAGAAGATGTGGTACATATACACAATGGAATATTATTCAGCCATAAGAAGAAAACAAATCCTACCATTTGCAACAACATGGATAGAGCTAGAGGGTATTATGCTCAGTGAAATAAGCCAGGCAGAGAAAGACAAGTACCAAATGATTTCACTCGCATGTGGAGTATAAGAACAAAGAAAAAAACTGAAGGAACAAAAGAGCAGCAGTCACACAGAACCCAAGAATGGACTAACAGTTACCAAAGGGAAAGGGACCGGGGAGGATGGGTGGAAAGGGAGGGACAAGGGGGAAAAAGGGGCATTATGATTAGCAGACATAATGTGGCGGGGGGCACGGGGAGGGCCGGACAACTCAGAGAAGACAGTGATTCTATAGCATCTCACTACGCTGATGGACAGTGACTGTAATGGGGTATGTGGGGGGGACTTGATGAAGTGGGGAGTTTAGTAACCATAATGTTGCACATGTAATTGTAGATTAACGATACCAAAAAAAAAAAATTAGTGAAGCTGAAAAACCGAAGCACTGACACCTGCTGTATGAGACAGAGGCAGAAATCATTAGGGGAATTCAAAAGGACACATTTTGGCCTTAATGGATGTTCCTTGAGTTGCAACAAGACAAAAGGAGAACAAAATTAAAGAGTGTGTATGTTGGAATTCCATCACTGAGGACTGAATCTAGGAGGCAACATATGATTGGTGATACAGTATTTTCTAATCCTCTGGAAATGGAATCTGCTTTATAATATGCAAGCCTCTTGTCCAATTGGGGGAAAGTTTTAAGAAAGCATACATGGATCCTGTCTGCACGCTGCAGGCAGAGTGTCCTCCTGTTCTGCTTCCAGTGGCCCTTTCTCAGTGGGTTATTTTAAACCAAAGGTCACAATCCACCTCTGCAGATTCTGTAATAGGACTCCCTTTTTGTCAGGTGACCATTAGATCCAATCAGTTGTGGTCAGTGCATCAGGGGCCGGATTATATAAAGTAAGACAATGCAAAAAAATGCAAAGCAAAAGAGAGTCAGAAAAATCCTTCATATGGGCTGTAGGTGTGTTGGCACTTTGAGACCTGAAGTCTTCAAAAGGCATGGTGGTGCTGTGCCACGAGGCTCTGTTCTCTGGGGTGGTTTGTTCCTGTTATTTCATCTGTAGGGGTTGTTATGGGGCCTAGTTGTCCCAGAAGAGACCTGCGGGGGCCTGGTTTTCTGGGGGAATTCTTTTCTCTGGGTGGCAGTTAGACTTGAGTGATGGGGTCAAAGGGAGGTCATGGGGGGTACTATTCTCCAGGGGATTTAGATGGAGACGCTGTTCTCGATGAGAGGAGGGTCCAGGTAAGTGTAGGGCAGGGCCAGGCCCCTGTTCCGCTCTTGGATGTCTCTCGAGATCTGGGCCAGGCGGCTCTGGAAGGCAGCAATGCTCTGCTGTGGGGCCTCCTCCGTGAAGTGCTCCTCGGGGTAGGTGCCCAGGGGCCGCTGGGAACCAACCACAGGTTGGGGGAAGGGACTGCTGAGTAGCTCTGACCTGCCTTAGATCTCTGCCCTGGGGGGCCCGAAGCAGCTTCCCGCAGTGCCGCCCCCTCCCCCTGAATGGTGAAGATGACTGTAGGTCGCTCTTGGGACTGAATGTTAAGCTGGAGTTTTGAAGGGGGCAGCCTATCTGGAGTACAGCCACACATTGTCCTTGCAGTTAAGGGTGACATTACATCACCTCATTTGGCCATTTGACCCTCCAGAGCTCATGTGTTCCCCTGGGAAGGTTTAGTGGCATGAAGGGACCTGGCTCCTTGATGGCACAAGAGGGTCTGGGCTAAGGAGGGGAAACAACACTCCCTCCCATATTCCCCAGGTGGCCTGGCCTGACTCCCAGCCCCACACTCACTCGGTCTCCAGGCTCCTTGCTCAGCAGCCAGAGGACAATGATGATATCACATGTGGCACTGACCGGGGGGAGAGCAGCTAAGAATCCTTCCAGCCTTGCCTGGCCCTTGGTGGTGGGCGGTGGCAGCTGCATGGTGGACGGCAGGTTGGGCATCCAGGCAGAGAAGTCAAACTGAAGGCGGACAGGGCAAAGTGAGGCCTTGGAGCCAGGCCCTGCCACGTGCCGCCCCGGCACTGACCCTTCTCACCTGGCCTGAACTGACGGCAGCGTGATGGGCAGAGCAGTTGAATATCACCATGGTGACATACTGCACCAGGGCTTCCCGGGTCTCCAGCGAGGAGGGCACTCCTGTGGGGAGAGTTGGGCCAGGGCTGGGGCGACTAGGGTCCTGAGGACCACGCTGCAGAGATCTGAGCGGGGGCACCAAGGGCCAAGGTCCCCGTACCTGAGCTCTCCCGGCCTAGGAAGCCTTCAGAGAAGATCTCCCACACCCAGGCCTGGAGCTCACTGTCATCACGCACAGACACGTCGTTCGGGTAGTAGAAGCCGACTATTTCAGAGACAAAGCTGCAAGGTGCGCCGGGTTCAGTACCAACTTTCAACCCCGACCCTCTCTGGGGAGCACCCCTGCTCAGTGTCATTAATGTCCAGCCCTCTTCCTTGTCATGAGCCTCCCTGGGCTCCCTCCCAGTCTTCTTGCTTCTCCCAACCCCCCATATCTCTGGGGACAGTGCCTCACCACTCCACAGCACCCCAGATCTTCATCCCATCATCCCGGTAGTAGTAGCCCGGGATGTCTTTGACTTCTCGGGCCCGAATATCCTCGGGCAGACACAGAACAGAATAGTTTAGCTTTTCCATGTTCCTCTGTATCAGCTCAGAGAAGCCTTTGATGCCAATGCCTGTGGACTGGGAGAAAGAACTCCTGGGCACCAGAGCCCTTGCCCAGAAGCAGGAGGTAGTACTAGGGGCGGGGGGAGACAGGGCCACTCCCACCCCAGGACCCCAAATTATATGTCTGCATATTGCACCCCCACCCTCCCAAAGGCAGTTCTTACCCTGTCTACCACCTGCTCAGGGGCGATGAGCAGCTGGCGGGCCAGCGTGTTGATATGCAGGGTATACCGTGTGTGTGGGACCAGCAGCTGTGAGGGCCAGAGATGGCAGAGGTGGGGGAGGCCTGGGTCTCTCTGGCCCCAGAGCGCCCCCTTCAGAGGCATCCAATTCTGTAAATCACTCATGGAAAGAGATGAGAGACAAGAGGGGCAGCTGGGGACAGGATGAGGGGTCCAGACAATGACAGGAGCTAGGCTCCATCAGCATCTTGGTCTGTGACCTCAGGCAGGCACCTTCCTCTCTCTGAGCAACAGCTCTTTGGGCAAATGAGGGGCTGGTCTGGCTGTGCACTGTGAGCCCTCCCGCTCTGGCATCTGGTGACTTCCTGACCCTTGGGTCGGCAAAGCCCCATGAAAACCGGGGTGGCCTGTGGGCCTGGCAGTGTGGAACCATTTCTGAGATCCAGGACTTGGAACTACAGATGGTCAGAAAGAGTCAGCCTGGGTTGAAGGAGGCAGAATAGGGCCTGCCTCGGACCCAGGAAACTGTCTAAACAAGAATCAGAGAATCTGAGCAGCCGTGGGTCCTGCACTGGTCTGGGGGAGGCGGGAATCGTGCCCTTCAGAGAAAAGATGTCTCAGGTCCCTGGGGGAAATGAATCTGGGTCATCAGTAGGCTTAGCAGCGCCCAGGGGACCAGAGAGCCCACTTTAGAGACACAGGCCTCCCTCCCAGGGCTCACCCACCCCTGCAGCTGCCTGTGGAAAACCTATTGGCCCCTCCACACTTCGGCGTCTGCGGCCCCAGGCCTCTCCTGAGGACAGGGCATCTGTGATGGTTCTTGGCTGTTGGTCTGATCTTCCTGAAGAAGTGAGCCTCTCAGGAGCACAGCGTGCTGTCACAGGTGGTCCCCTCCCTTGCCCGGTCCCCTTCGCCTCACCCCAGCGGCTGGCCTGCTGGAAAGCAGGCTCACAGGGGAGTTGAGAAGGGAGGTGCTTCGGAAGCAGGATGCGGGCTATGTGGGTGCTCAGAAGAGGCACCCCGAGGGGCAGGCCCAGGTGCAGGGACCCGCAGCTTGGGACACAGTTTCGGCTGTCTTGCTGAGCCACTGACCTTGAATAACGGGTGGCAGTGGGGCAGCTGGCGCAGCGTAGCCACGGTGAAAACCTCAGGCAGCAGGTGTGCGTGCAACAGGTGTCCAAGGGCCTCATGGACTGAGAACTCGGCATTGCGCACCCACGTCTTGGCCAGGAGCCAGTCCCATTTGTCATCGCTGGGCAGGAAGATGGGACTGTTGGGCCCCGGGGTCTGGCTGAGCTGTAGGAGAAGCGGGTGTGGGGACAGGTGGTCACGGGTGTCCGCCAACTACTCAGAGGCCTCCTCCCCCCCACCTGACCCGAAGCCCAGCTGCCGACCTGGATGGCAATGGGCAACAAGGGCCCACCCCCTGGGCGCTGGTGCAGCAGGGTCATCGGGGCCGCTGAGAACTGAGGCTTCCCATTAACGATATTGGTTTGGATGCCAGAGAGAATGCTGTGATCTACCAGGAACAGGGAGCCCTTCTGCAGGATAGAGAAGGGGATCAGGGCTGCCGTCCGGCTTTCTAA
This sequence comes from Phataginus tricuspis, assembly GCA_029783875.1. Lineage (NCBI taxonomy): Eukaryota > Metazoa > Chordata > Mammalia > Pholidota > Manidae > Phataginus > Phataginus tricuspis. The sequence continues at coordinate 10,558,526 of JAQQAC010004778.1, read as the reverse complement.
AGGATGGGGTGGGTGGAGCAGTGAGAGGACTGAGGGCTGGGAAAGGGAGAGGGTGTTCTTGGCACGCGGCACCCAGGAGGCTCTTAACAAATGTGAGTGATGGCCCTCTCTGAGGAGTAATGGGCCCGAAGGCACTGACGTGGGGTGTGCAGAGCCTGGACCCCTGCACCTCCCACCTCCAGCTCAGCCTGCAGACTGGTCCCAGCGCCCAGCACTGGGGCCACCATGGCATCTGTAACAGGGAAGTTCCTTGGGAGCTCGCGACAGCGGCGGATCAAGACAGGGTTGAGGCCATTCAGGAACTGGGAGGCGAAGAATGAGTCCTCCTGCCAGTGCTCAAACACGTATTCTACAGGAGGGTGGGGAGAGGGGGACCAGGTCACCCCAGGCCCCACAGGTCTCCCCCTGAACTTCGTTGGGGGGCTGCCCCTGAGTCCATCCCAGGCTCTTCTCTTTTCTCACTCTAGGCCTTTCTCAGGGTGACCTCCTCTCAACCCTTTGCTTCAGTCACTGCCTGTTTACCAAACAGCATATCTTAGTCCCCAGCCCACCTGTCCCACCATCTAACCCCAGGGCTTACCACCCTCAAATGCAGCACAACAGAGATTGAGCGCCCGCAGCCCAGCCCCTCCAACTGCCTGCATCCGGGGAATGGCACCTCTATCCACCCGCTGCTGTGGCAGAGCCTAGGGACCTCTCCTGGCAGCTCTTCCCATCTCTTCTTCCCATCAAGTCCCATTGATTCTCCACCTTGAGTAGCTCCTGGTCCACCTGTCCATCCATCTCTGCTGTTACTGCCCTGGAGTCCCCCTCCCACTGCTGACCCCTGCCAGAGCCTCCTCACTGGTCTTCCTCCTTCCACTCTTGTCCCAGAACAACCCACAGTCCATACAGCACATCTGGCCGTGTTACTCCCTGGCTGGCAGCCAGTCAATCTGGCCATATTACTTCTCACTGCACTTAGGAAAGGCCCAAGTTGCTGCCATGGCCTACACAGTCCTGCACAACCCAGGTCCCGTGCACCTCTCCTGCTTTGTCCCTTATCTTCCTTCCTTAGCTCAACATCTTTTGGCCTCAGCAGACTGCTTTTATCCCCAAAAGGTCTCTGATCTTTCCATCTTCAGAGCCTTCACATTCACCGTCTCCTGAACCAGAAACACTTTCTGCCACCACACCCTATTCTTGGCACTGTTAATACCTACTCAACTTTGAGATCTCAGCATAAATGTCACCTCCTTGGGACAGCTTTCCAGGAACCCCCTGAACCCAGACCAGGGCAGGTCCCCTTTTATACACTCTCACTGGAGCCCACAAGTGGAGTTCACAAGAGACACTCTTTGTTTTGATTTTGAGTCTAATGTTAGGCATGAGTCCAGTGGGGATGAGGGCTGTGTCCACAGCCCCAGCCCAGTGCCTGACGTGTGGTAGCCAACAAGTGTCTCTTGGATTAAAAGGCATTAGATGGTCAGAAGGATGCCCCTAGTCTGCATCCTTTGGTGTAGCTGTGGAGAAAGTAAGGCCTAGTGAGGGACAGGAGTCTGCCAGGGTCCCACAGTGAGTTGGTGCTTGTTTTTTTGAGAATCCTGGCAGCTATGAGAGATGATATCCCAGGGAAGAGGTTAGGAGCCCCAGCCTGAGCTCCTCACCAGCAGCTGGGGTCTTCTGGAAGTGGAATATTCTTTTCATCTCCTCCAGACTCTCCCAGAGCCCCTTGCGGTCCAGCAGCCCCTTGATTTTCATTTCTGTAAACCTGCCAGGAGATGTGAAGGGTGGGGAGGGGACAAGAGGCCCTAGGAGATCCCCCCATCTTGTAGCCTTATCCCTCCAGGGATCTTGAACCAGCCTCCAGCTCCTGAGGTCACCTCTGCCCCATGGGGACTGGCCGTGGGCAGATGCACTGCTCTGGGTGCGGCTGTGTGATCCATATCCCTGATGGTCAGGAAGCCGAGTAGGGAAGGACAGAGGCAGAGGGCCCAGGGCACTTGAGCCCCAGAGAGAGGAGAGAGTGGGTGTCCTTACGCAGAGCCGGCTCGCAGGTAGAAGTTGGTGTTCTTGGCCACAGAGTATTTAATGTTGAGGTCTAAGTCTTTTGTAGTCCCCTCATCCAGGCAGCGAGGCCAGCCTGAGTTGTAAGTCTTCCATCTGGAGGGAGGAGCAGGAAGCCATCAGCAAGAAGCCTCAAGGAAGCCACTGACTAGGATGGAGGGAGTGGCAAGTCCTTTGGAGGTCCTGGCAGAGCCGGCCCCCTTCTACAAGCAAGGGCCTTCTGGGGCTCTGCCCTTCCCCTGCACCCACAAGGCTGCAAGGGCAACTGCCCTGTTCCCACAGTGAGACCTCTCCCCTGGTCACACTTGATTGGTTAAGGGCTGGGCACCTGACCAGAGCTGGTCTACCCAGCGGTCTTCCCAGGAATTGGAATTGGGGCTGTTAAAAAAGAGACACTAGGCCCAAAATGGAGTCACCTGTGCTCAGTCCACATCACAAACCAAGATGGAATATCTAACCTAATTGCAGTCTCAGCCTCTCCCAGGAATGTGACCTTTAACCAGTCTATATAGAATTACTTGGTTAGCATCAGTGAGGTAATCGGCCTGATAGACCCCTGCCTTTCCCCAGAGGAAGGTGACCTTGACTGAAACAATCCACTCTGCTAGAAACTTTCTTTTTCTGCCCCCTTCCCCTTATAAAAGCCTTCCCCTCTGTGCAGCTCCTCAGAGCTCCTTTCTGTCTGCTGGATGGGATGCTGCTGGTTTCATGAATCATCTAGTAAATCAGTTAGATCTTCAAATCTACTCAGATGAATTTTGTTTTTACTGGGGCTGAGCCAGAGAGGCCATCTCTCTCTAGATATCTGGATTATAACATGGACGCATAGGGATTATTCGTTACAGCCGTTTTTGGATGTGTGGACTGGGAACCAAAGAAAGCTGTTCTGCAGAAAGAGGGAAAAGTGAAGCAGGAGAAAGAAGCAAGGGGCCCCAGAGAGAGGGAGAGAGTCACTTTTGTGTCTAACCTATGAGATGTGGCTACACTTCCAGCCCTCACTTCTGTGAGTACCTCTGTGTCCTGATAACACTTTCCGTTGTTTTTTTTTTCTGTTTGCTAGTTGGAGTCGGTTTTTGTTCTTGCAACCACAAAATTACTGACAAACACAGAGGCATCCCACAGATGGGATGCTTTCCTGAGGCAGTAAGTGCAAGACTTCAGTTACCTTTGACAGGCATCCCACGGGAGAGGCACTTTTCAGCCTCCGCCCTGCGACTTACCCTGTCCTGGCCTAGGGCATCTCTATCAAGCAAGCAATACAGCCTGAAGATCTTTGGGTGAAATGGAAAAATAGTGACCCCTGCAAAGCTGAGGATCCCCAGCAAGCCCTCCTTTCCTTCATTCATTGGTTCATTCAATCGTTGCCTTTGGGTTTGAATTTTCAACTTCAGAGAACAATTTGCCATTCAAGCACAGTGGTACCAGGTGGTGGCCAAACCCTACTTCTCAAACTTTAATGTACAAATGATTCATCTAGGAATCTTGGTAAAATGCAGATTCTGATTTAGTAGATCTGGAGTGGGTGGGCGAGCCTGCATTCTCCTATCTGGGTACTAACCAGGCCTGACCCTACTCAGCTTCCAAGATCAGCAGAGATCGGGCGGGCGTGTTCAGGGTGGGATGGCTGTGGAGGAGAGCCTGCATTTCTAACAAGCTCCCAGGTGATGCTGACCCTGGATCTGAGACCTCACTTTAAGTATGGAGGGTCTGGACAGTTGGAGCAGAAGTAACTGAGAGACAATACGAATAATAGCAGTACACATTTGTATAGGGCTTGGCAGTTGACTGGCTTCATTCTTAATCATTTTCTCATTGGTTTCTTTTTAATAAAACAAATAAGATTGATATTTTAATCTTTTGCAGAAGAAAATAAGGATCAAAACTGTTAAATGACTTGCCTCAGATTTCACTGCTCCCTTCAGCAGGTACTAGACTAGCCCTGGGTCTCCTGACACGTGGGTCTTTGTTTTGACAAGAAAGGAAAAAAGACCATTCCACGGACACAGTAGACCTCCATATCTGTTCCCTCCCCTGGGGCAGCTGCTGGCAGCTGTGGTGCAAGTTTTCAAAACACATACGTAACCACCAGGAAATAAGGACCCTGCAGCTTCTGTGTCCCCAGAGACCTGGAGCAAAAGCCTAGAGCCCCAGCTTCCGACAGCAGCCAACCTGGCCAAACCATGATCATTTGGAAATTGGCGCCTGAGCACCTCCCCTGGCTTTTTGCTCAGGAATCCTCACGAGGGGCTCCAGCAGCACTGTAGACCACCACCCACGGTCTGGGCAGCTGCTAGGACCCAACTCTCCCAGCTGACCTCCAACCACACGAAGCCCAAAGCTGAGGAGGACCCCCAACCTGGAGAGAGTTTCCTGGGATTTGGGGTGGTGTATTTCCAGCCCGGCCCATATTTCCAGCATGACACAACACACGAATGTATGAAAATGCCCTGGGGCCAGGAAGATATCAGCAAAGTCGAGGCATTTGGAGCACGGGTTTTCAAACTTTCCTGGGCACCAGAGTCATCTGGAAGGCTTGCTCAAACAATGCTGCTGCTCTCCCAACCTCAGTATTGGACTTCCTCCCTCAGTGTCAGCCTTGGGAGTTCTGAGCATTTGCATTTCTAACAAGCTCAAGGGTGATCGGAGAAGACAGGCAGGGGCTTCAGTCATTAGCGTCCCAGACGCACCCAGGCTGCCCCTCAGCCCTTGGGCGCCCCCACCAGCAGCCCTCTCCTCGCCTGTACATCTCCTGTCTGGCCTGCAGCTCTTCCAGGCGCTGCTGCAGGAGTCTGGGGTGGTGGTCCGCCCAGGAGACCTTCGCTGAGAGAGGGGAGGAGTGAGTGCGGAGCGCGAAGAACCCCCTGACTTCCGGCTCGAGCTGCTCACCCCTCCACTCAGCCACCCCCTCCTAGTGCCTCCCCACCAAGTACAGTTTCTGCCCGTCGGGGTGCCCCCTCCTCCTCCCCAGCGTCCCCCTACCCCCAAGGCCACCCCAGCTCACTTCTCCACTCCCCTTGCTCTTCCTCCAACACACCAGCCCCCTCACCTGTCCCCTCCCGCAGCACCAGGGTCCCCGCGCCCTCCAGCCACTGGTAGCAGGGGAAGCGGAGGGGGTCGCCCCGCGGCGGCGTGAGCTGGAACCAGAGGCAGAACCAGGCGTCCGGGCCCAAGTGCCCGAGCAGGCCGGGCAGCGCCGGGGGCGCCTTGTGCACGCGCAGCAGCAGTGCCCGGCCCACGTCCTGGGAGGGCGTCACTTTGAAGTCCTCCTCCTGGTGGGGGTGGGGAAGGCTTAGTGGCCCAGACGCCCGTCCCTTTTACTCCGCCTCCTCCTCAGCCCCTACCCGTCTAAGCACTCACAGCGCCCGCGGAGAACTCTTTGCCCAGATGGTCCAGGGGCAATAGGGAGGTCTCTCCCTGCGTCCCCACGATGCTGACAGATATTTTGTCCCATGTGCCAGCCCCGAAGGCCTCCGCAGCGGACACCCGCACCCTGTACTCAGTCATGACGCTAACCCGAGTCTGGCTCCCTACTGCTGGCAGGACCGCAGAGCGCAGCTCATCCAGGGACTCGCCCCGCCCCTACCTCGCCAGGCCCTGGTCTGGTTACGGGCTGATTAAAGGTGGTTATTGTTGCCCACTCCTGAGTGCCCACGGAACCTCATCGCCACCCCCAGAAGCAGGCCCGGGTCAGGTCGGGGAGGGGTGGGGCGGGGCTGAAAGGTTGGAAGGGAGGGATGCAGAGGGCGGCTCAGCAGTGCTGGGACCCCGAGGGACTGGTGTTCTGAGGCTGGGGGCGCCGGACCCTTCAGCAGTGGTGCAGTAAGACAGCTGCACTTCACTGGGGGTCAGGGAAACATTTACGCCCCTCTTTGTTTCTTTGCCTTCCGAGCCTTTTAAAAGCCTATGCAGGACCTCCTCCGCCCTTCCTACACCTCTTCTTGGCCTACAGTCATTACTTTATTTCATTCAAGAAGTAATTTTGCCAGGTTAGCTCCTGGTGCCAGGCAAGACCCAGCCTATGCCCACTCGGAAGTTAAAAATCAAGTGAGTGAGAGAGAGAGAGAGACAGAGGGGAAAAAAAAAAAAAAAGCAAACGACAGGGATGCAGTAAGGAGAGAGCGATCTCGGGCCAGGATGGATTTTGGCTTTAGAGGAATAACAGACTTGGAGGCTTTGGTCTGGAAATACAGTTTGAGATGCACATTGGATCTCCAAGTGCTGAAACCGCAGCTGGGCATAAGGTTCGGGGCTGGTTGGTGTGCACCAGGGGGTCACTGGCAATGCGGGTGTGGCGGAGATCACCAAGCAGAGATGGGAAGAAAAGACAAGGGAGCTAGCCATGCCCCGAGGTTCTCTGATATCTGGAAATCCTGCAGAGGAGGCAGATGGAGTGAAAATCAGTGAGGTACGAGGAGAAACTGGAGAGGGTGTTTCATGAAAGCCAAGAAGAAATTGGCCAAATGTATCACATGCTGCTAAGAGGCCGAGTAAGAGGAAGACAGAGAAATGATCGCTGCATCTGTGAACAAGATCTTTGAGTTTGTGCCACTGGCTAATGGGCATGATTAAGGAAATTAGCCCAGTTCTGTGCAAACATGCCCTGGCGCATGAGAGAATCCTCCCTTGGTATCTGGGGCCTTGCCCAGGGCAGTTTCAGCGGTGTGATGGAGGGTGGGAGCCGGACTGGGGTGAGCTGAAGTGTGGCTGGGAATAGAATTCCAGAGAAGCACACACACATCTACAGCTACTCTCCTGAAACCTTCCTAAAATGCCAAGTTTAAGGCAAAAACCTACAAGGACAGGAAAATGAGTATGGAAATGTTGATGACTGATTTAACAACAGGAGAAAGGTAAGAGCCCAGAAGTTGGTAATTTCCCACCTCAAAATCCCCAAAATCCTTAGGAAATGGGAGACAGATGCTCTGAGAGTGGTGTATATAGGTGACACTGAAAGCAGGGTGATGGGACCCAAGTTTATATCAGAGGCAGTTAGGACCCCTCCTCCCCTACACGCCCTCCTGCACCTCACATCGCCACTGGGACACCTTTCCGCAACCTAACAGACAATGGGAGATTTATGTTCTGGAGATATTGACCTGGTCTTGAGGACACCACCACAGCTGAGGGTGGGACACCACATTTAAGATTGGAGGGTGAGGTGAAAAATCTACTCACTGCATAGTGGGGGCCCCACCCTCCATCCCTGGATGGCTCCGAGTATGTTGGCAGTCACGTGTGTACCTCCACTCCCCACCCAAAGGCTAGACTTCTACCCAGCCTTCTCTCTACAAGAGCTGGTCAGCCCAAATGCCTATGGGGTTCTCCAGTGAAATGGCCAAATTGAGCCTTCTGGTTGATAAGCCCTGTTCATAGTTTCCAATCAGCTTTTCTTCCCTCACTCTGAAAGATGAATGGGTGGCCAACGGTCACCAGAACTTCAAGGAAGACTTATACCTAAAAGACAAGGGCCAAAAAAAAAAAAAATCAAAATGGAAAGAATAGACGATGCAGGATGCAAAAGAAACTTCAAAAAAATAGTAATTTGTATCCTCAGAGAGAAGAGAGACCTTATGGCTATAGAAAATCTTGTTCCTGGGTTAAAAGTTTGGATTTTATAAACCATTCTTTTTTTTTAATTGTGGTAAAATACACATGACATAAAATGTTATCATTTTGACAATTTGCAAGTGCACAGTTCCGACAGTACACACACAATACTCAGATATTCACTTTGACCATCACCACCGTCCATCTCCAGAACTTTTTCATCTTCCCAAACTGAAACTCTGTATCCCTTAGGCACTAACCCAGTATTCTCTCCTCCCTCAGCCCCTGGTAACCCCTAGTCTACTTTCTGTTTCTGAATTTGACTATTCTAGATTCCTCATATAAGTGAAATAATACATTTATCCTTCTGTCTCTAGCTTATTTCATTCAGTGTAATGTTTCCAAGGTCCATCCATGTCATAGCATGTGTCAGAATCTCATTCTTTTTTAAGGCTAAATAATGTTCCATTGTATGTCTATACCACATTTTGTTTCCCCATTCATCTGTCAATGGACATTTGGTTTGTTTTCACTTTTGGACTATTGTTGCTGTGAATATTGGTGTATAAATATCTGTTTGACACCTGTTTATTTCTTTTGGGTGTATACCTAGATGTGGGATTGCTGGATCATATGGTAACTCTATGTTAATTTTTCGAGGAACCACCATACTCTTTTCCACAGTGGCCGTGCCATTTTATATTCCTATCGGCAATCTGTGAGGGTTCTAATTTGTCCACACCCTCACCCACACTTGTTATTTTCTGTATATTTGATAATTGCCATTGTAATGGGTGTAAAATGGTATTTCATTGTGCTGTTGATCTGCATTTCCCTGGTACTAACGATGCTATACATTTTTTCATGTGCTTATTGGCCATTTGTATATCTTCTTTGGAGGAATGTCTATTAATGTCCTTTGCCCAAACCATCCATTCTTAATTATTATCCATTGCCAAGTCAAATTTTAAATCTATCATACAAATCATACATAATAACAACACATTTCCAAATATGTAAAGTATTTAACCATTTTTAGGTTACTTTCATAATATAAATCAACTTTGTATGTATCCATGTGTCCTAGTACAGTGAACTTAGGAGAACATTCAAACATTTAACTGTTTTCTCACCCTAAAATACTCCTTGTGTTTCCTTTTTTGCTATTTCCCTTTTCCCCTTTATAAATTTAAATGAATTTATTTTAAAGGGAACTTTTTTCACTATTATAAATTGAAAATCAGTTTCCATTTTCATAGCAGAAAGCAGTAAACATAAGGGCAGCAAAAACCAGTGTCACATGATTCTAGGCAGACACTGTTGACTGCAGCTGGATCCCTGCTGCAGAGGAAGGTTCCTGGAGCTCAAGGGTGTTAGAATCACATCAACACCAAATTAGCACTTTCTCCCTGATTTAATTAGGACTGAAAAGAGAACTGATTTGTAACCCTGCACCTCCTAAAATCTGTCCTAGAGCTGGGTTACTCAAGGTAGGCAGGTAACGGGGGCTTGTTAAAAATGTCAATTCCCTAGCCCCACCCCACAGTAGGGATGCAGCATCTCCAGAGATTCAACTTGGGGAATACACATTTTATGTAGACAAATGGGGCAGTTCTTAGCAACTGCTGCCCTTGAATGTTTAATCATTTGTTTACATTCTGGCCTATAGCCCAGAACATCTGAGCTGTCAGTCTTCTGGGAGCTGTCATCTAATTCTTCAAGATTATGAAGAAACCAGAGCCCTCCCTAGGGAAGGCTTACTCAATATTTAAAAATGTTAATCAGATTATGAGCACCCTGAATGATTTAGCTCCTGACTACCTTTCTTTTTGTCCCCTCCCTCCCTCCTTTCCTCTTCCTTCTGTGCTGCCTTCTCTTTTTCTCTTTTAAATTCTAAATTTTGACCAAAGCTATAAGTGCACATGACTTACAGAGATAAAGAGTTCCACACACTTCACCAATTTAAAAGCTGTCCCCTTCACTGTTCCTGCTGTTTTTCCCTCATCCACGACAAGAAGTTCCATCTCCTTTAGGTGATAATCCCAGTCTTCACCACACCTTGAAATAGCATGCATGTATTGCTTATTACTGATTCTTCAGTTTTAGGCAGATACTGACTTCCCACTCGGCAAGACAGGATTGCACTCTCCCTTCCTAGCCTGGCTCCAATGACACCGGCAAATCTTTCTCATCTTCCTATCCTTCCAATAGAGTTTCATTAGGACTGGAAGGAAACCAGCTCTTGGTATTTACAGGATTTTGCTTATGTACATCCTGCTTTAGTGCATGCTGTCATTATTTTTTCCTTCTCTATAAAATCTTTTGCTGTCTCTCTAGTAAGAGTGATATATTTATTATGATTATTTGCCTAGTTTCTGTATATTTTTATTAATTTCACCACTTGCCTAGAATTATTTCATGGTTACTTCCTTCTCTTCATTTTCTCTCGTCTCTTTTTTAAACTCCTGTGACTTAAATGTTGGCTCTCCTGAACTGGTTCTCCAGTTTCTTTTATTTTCTTTCCTATTTTCTATCACTGTGCCTCTTACTCTGTTTTCTAGCAGATTTCCTCAGGCTTTTCTTCTAATCTTTCTATTGAGTTATTTTTCTCTCATACATTAATGTCAAGAGCAACTTTTTTGTTCTGTGCATATAGGTGTTTAATAGTGTCCTATTTGCATTTCATGGTTGCAATTCTTTATTTCTCCAAGGTTATTAAAAATAGGATATTTTGGATTTATTGTTTATTTCTGACATTTGTGGTATAGGTTTGTTTCAGTTGTCTAGTGCATAACAAACCACCCCAAATATGGTAATTTAAAATACGAATGAAGAATTTTTTATTTTCTGATGCTTTTGCCATTTGTGTTCAGCTCCAGAGTGTGTCAGCTAGAATCCCTTACAAGTGCTTTCACTTGGCAGACAGGCTGCGGCTGAGACATCCCAAATGGCTTTGCCCACATGCCAGTGGCCAGTGGTTGGCTGGGCCTTCCTTTTGTCACATGATTTCTTATCATCCAATAATCCTGCTTCACCACCTGGTGCCTGGATCCCACGAAGCCCAGAGCTGTGATTGCCAGGCCTTTAAGGCCTAGGTCAGGAGCATCCATTCTGTTTCATTCTACTGGTCAAAGCAAGTCACAGACCAGCTCAGTCCATGCGGGAGGTGAAATGGACTCCATGGAAAGGAGAGGAAAGAATCTGTGGACATGTTTAATCTACCTCAACACCATTTTTAAGAAGTTCCTTTACTGCAATTTTAGTGGGGCTTGGGAAAGGCACAAAAGTCAATGTTCATGTGAATCTAGTTTTCCCCAGAGTACCTTAGAAGATCGACCTGTTGCATTTCTCCCTCTCTAATTCCCTACTGGCTTTACTGACAGCCCCTGTTCCGTTGCCTTTTGCTGTTTTCTATGTACTTTGGCTGGAGCGGTGTGTCTCTTGATTGTGGGGAGTTTAAGGGGGAGTGAAAAGAAGGTAGAGCTATTAGAAAAAGATGAGGGCCCTTGTAAAATGTTTGCGTTCATTTTTATTTTTTGCATTCATGTTACTTATATTTTTCAACTTGTAAACTTATGAAAAGAAGTACTGAACAGAAGGTAGGAAGTCGAAACAATGAGAGTGGAATGTCCTTTTAATAAGTTTTGCTGTGAGGGGGATGGGGAAATGGGGTGATAACGGCATATAAGGTCAGAAGAGAGCTGCTCTCAAGATGAGCAATTCCTCCTATGGTGATTCTCAATCCTGGCTTCGCATTAGAATGACTAGGGGCATTTAAAAAGGCAATGCTCAGGGGCCTTCCCAGGGTCTGGGTGTTGGACCCACCTATTAGTATTTTTTACGGTTTCCCTGGTGATTCTAATGGACAGCCATGGTTGAGAACCACTAAAGCATGTTTATGTCATTGGGAATGAGGGAGGGAAATTGATGCAGGAGAGGGGAGGTGCTAATCTCAGAAGTAAAACCCTGAGAAAGTGCAAGGGGCAGGAAGAACCCAGAGCCCCGGTGGCTTCTCATGGGTGCAACAGGCAGGACCAGAGAAGGTTCAAGCAACAGAAAATTCCAACTTGAACCGACTTTAGCAATACACTTGGCTACTGTAACTGAAGTATCCAGGTAGGGTGTGTGGCAGACGCAATGAGTTACCCATCCAATATCCATTCTCCCTTCCTCACAGAACCCAAATTTGGTTCAGGGCAGGAAGATAGGCAGCCCGCGCATACTGACCTGTATTTGCTGGGGCTAAGCCAGCTGGGACTACCTTATTCTCTGCCTCCTCAGCCTGGTGGTTGCACAGTATGGCCGCTCCGGAATTGAATAAGACTTCAGCCTTTCCAACTCTTCCCTCTGCCTTCTGAGCTTTGGCTTCATCCCCAGGCTCCATATAGTGCTGCTGTTACGGAGGCACTCCCAGAGCTCACACACTCATGGCACACCAACCAGGAGGGGAGAGGGTTTTTTTGGGAAGAGGGCTGATGCTTCTCTTTCCCAAATCTCTGGCAAATGTCTTCTCACCTTCTCTTATGTCATTGCTCTAAATGGCTTATGCTAGGACCCCTGAGCCAACCAATAGGCACAGGAGGATGGAACATGCTGGATGACCTAAGCCAGTCAAGGTATATCCCTGGGACTGGGGATGGGATCAGTCCCACTCACACTACAGGGCCGAGAATGGGAACAAGTGGTTTCCTAAGGGAAAAGTGAGGGGCTGGTATCAAGAGGAAGAGAAATAAAGGCCAGGCAGCACAGCACACTCACACAGGGACGCACCATTCTGGAGGGCTGGGCCAGTGCGTGCAGTTGCAGAAGGGTGCATTGTCTGGGTAGAGGATGAGATAGGAGCTCCTTCCTGTTATTTCACATTGTCACTGAGACATGGACAAAGTCTTCAGCTGAGAGAGGGCTGGGAACTTTCCTGTGTTAGGTCCTGTGCTGGCTGCTGGGGCACAAGGGATACATAGGACAAGTCCTTGTTCTCCAGCAGCTCCTGATTTGATGGGAAAACCCCAGGGCTCAAGGGAGCATAAAGGACAGTATGTGGATAGCAGCACGTGGGCCCCTTATTCTGTGGTGACATCTTCATTTTCCTGTAGAGAAAAATCCCTGCCTGTTCTCAGCCCTCCTGGATACAGTGGAGTTTGGGCTCCAGGGCTGAGCAGGTAACCCAGACTTGGGCAGAGTTTGGGAATTGATTCAGGGAGGACTAAGTGGCCTTGTCCAAGCCAGTAAGAATCAGCCCTGGGATTTTTTTTTTTTGATGTTGAAATTGTTTATTTGTTTTAAAGCAGTTTCATTTCCTAGGAGTTGCTAAGGTGACAGGATTTAAGTAAGCCTTGAAGATGCTGCTGGCCATTTCTGTAGCCATTTTGGGAGAGCCCACCTGAGAAGGAAGACAGCAGTGGAAAGCATAGCTGAGTGACCTACGGAGACCTTGCGTGGGCACCTGCATACAGGCATGCCTGTAGTGAGATGTAATTTTCCTGGCTTTTCTGGTTACAGGAACCAAAAGTTTCTTTTAAGAGAAAACTGAACTCTTTCAACTAGAAGAACCTTGATTAGTGCAGAGGTCCATCTCAGACATGGGAGTGGGCGTACGTCAGAGCAAGCTTCCTCCTGGTAAGAATGTTCACACTGAGTTTTGTAGGATGAACGAGATTTAGTCAGATGCTCAGTAAAGCCCACCTGCCACCACACTTGTGTATTTGATAAACTGAGAGCATCAGGTGCCTTTGTATCTTCTGTCCCATACATCTTCCACTTCTTGCAACTCATCCAACTGAATGGGTCTCTTAGACAATCATTCTTATAATGTATCCATTCAACCTGTATATCTTACGAGTCCACTCCAGTGAGACACTAAACTGGGTGTTATACGGGAGGGGAAGGGCGTGTGACAAGATTAGAAAACAGATATGGTGAGCATTCGGACCCTTCCCATTTCATGGCAGACATTGTATTTTTCTTCTTGAGTCTAGAAGCAACCTCAGAATCTTTGTCATCACAACACTTCAGACGGGCACCAATTAATTGGAGTTGGCATTTAAGATGAAACCTACTGTCATTCTCAAGGTAAGGTATGGCCCAGGGCCATGTGGATCCAGAACGGAAGAGAAAGGGGACTGAACTAACTAGAGGCTAGGGAGACTGGGTTAACTAGGATTCTCATTTGTAAGTAGCAGACACCTGTGAGAGAGAACTTGCATTAAAAGGAGAATTTATTTTAAGGGCGAAAGGCTGGGGAGAGAGCTGGGCCTTGGGCACAGCCTAGACGCAGATACTGGAGCTTAGTAAGAACTCAGGAAATTCTCTCCATCTTTCTTCTCGGCATGTTTGTATTGTCTCGTTTTTCTCTCTTTCCCTTGACCAGTTCTGTTCCCCAGTCCACAGGGCAGAAATGGCTGACACACAGTTCATGTTTATATATCCCCTGTCACGGAGTAGATAGACAGGTTTAGAGGGTCTTGGTTCATATTCCAAGTTCCCAAGCAAAGGATCCTCATTGACCCAGTGTGGGACAGGGACCCACCCCCGGCCCAGTTACCCGTCCAGGAGGAAGGAGTCACACAAGGATGCCAGGCTGGCCATGTCCATCATAGCCATGTTGGTGACACTGACAAGCTGGGAGGGTAGCGCAGATAAAAATGACATTATTTGTTACTCCTCTCACTGCAGAGTGGGCTCTAATTCTCCTCCCTCGCGTCTATGCTGGCCTAAGGGATTTGCTTGATCAGCGGAACATCAGAAGTGACATCTGGGGACTTCTGAAGCTAGATTATCATAAGAAGCTCTAGGCTTCTGTCAGATCCTTTTGGATGGACACTCTGGGACCCTGAACCTCTGTTTTAAGAAGTCTGCTTACCCTGGCTCGTGTCAACTCGCCCTTGTAAACTCATCTTCCACTGCGGAACAATGCCATTCGCTCAGCACTTCCCTGTTCAGATTTCCAAGAGAGAGCATCCAAGTGGCCCGACTCATCTTTTTTGCACCAGAGCACACCATTGGTCATGCAGCAACCAATGGCTGGGCTTGAGTCAGGTGGCAACCCCTGATCCAATCAGCTGGGGTTGGATGAGGGCTGTGCTGTGCCCCACAGAATGTGTCTCCCTGAAGGGCTGCCTTCCTGCAGGGGCTGTGAAGGAAACATTTTTCGTTTGGGTGTGGGCTTGGCAGGCACCAGAACTGACGTGTCTGCTACAAAGGTAATGACAGAGAATCTGAAGAAAATATTTCCTTCCCTCTGGTTTCACCTACAGACCCTCACTAACGTTTGAGGAGTCTGACCCTGTCACTACTGGTGTGTAGGAGGTGAAACTGGAGGTTAAGAGTAGGGTGAAAGAGACCTGGCAAGGCCAGCCTCACTGGACACAACTTATCAGCCTCTCCAAGACCTCCTGTCCTCCTGTCCTCCTCGTGGCTAAGGCACCTCACCACTTTCTCCCCGACACCCTGAATCCTCCCACTAGCCTGTCCTATATCACACGCCCTGGTTGAGCTCCATTCCCCTTCCTGGCTGTGGTGGGGCTGCTGAGCCTCACGAGAGCAGGTAACAACCGTGCATCATAGGGTCTCTGCAAATGCGATGACTCTCACCCCCAGGTGAGGGTGAAATGCTGGTTCCTCTAAGCTGTCTGGTGATTCCTTGACACATTTTCCAAACAGACAAATCCAAGCCATCTAAGATCCCAGTCAGCTTTGGCTAGTGTGGGGTCTGCCCTGGTGGGAAGGAAGTGACCCTTGAACCCAGCAAGGCTAACTGGCCCTAGCTCCGTTTGTAGGTCCCAGGCCCACTCCCTTTCCTGAGCACCCATCTCCCCTCCCTGAGCCCTGTGATGACTCCATATGTCCATGTACTATTTGGTTTCTTAGTCCCTTATTTTGCTGCATACCCAGTCCTTGAGGTCCGAGAAGGCCTAATACCAGAGAGAGGCTCTTTGCTTACAGTCTTCACACTTAGGGATTCTGTGCCCTGGGAGCTTAGAGACCTAGATGACCCGGGATTCCATAGAGACCCCTTTCTTCCTGAGCTCCCTCTCCAACCCACACTCACCAAGGTTGTCTCAAATCCTCTCCTGATTCCCACCCCACTCTTCTTGCTATTAACAAACACATGGCCATCCTCCTCCTGGCCAACAATGGGAGCACAGGAAGGGAAGATTCTTTGACAACTTTTTCTTCCCACTAAACACTATGGACTTCGCTTCTCCTATTCCTGCTTCATGCCTCTGAAGAAAAGGCTTGCCTACCACTCTCTGAAGTTATCTCCATTTCCTGGGGTCCAATCCTGTCTAATTCTGATCCTTTTACAAGGGCTGGCCTCCTCCTGTGCCTGACTCTACCCCACCAGACACAGGGACCTAGGTCCCTCATTACCCACTCCAGTGTTTCCCTTCCTACTTGAACAAAAGTCTCTTCCTTCTTCCAAAAAAGAAACACAGTACCAAGAAAAAAAGAGAATGTACACACATAAAAAGGATCAGAAACGAAGAAGGAATAATCACAATGGGTACCACAAAAATACAAAGAGTTATTAGAGAATACTATGAAAAATCATATGTCAATAAATTGGACAACTTAGAAGAAATGGAAAGCTTCCTAGAAAAATACAGCCTTCCAAGATCGACCCAGGAAGAAACAGGAAATCTGGACAGACCAATTGCCAGCAATGAAATCAAATCGTTAATCGAGACACTCCCCCAAAACAAAATCCTAAGTCTAGATGGTTTCACAGTCGAATTCTACCAAACAGTTGGAGAGGAGATAATACTCATCCTTCTTAAAGTATTCCAAAAAATAAAAGAGGAGGGAATACTTCCAAACTCATTCTATGAGGCCAGCATCATTCTAATACCAAAACCAGACAAGGACACCACACCCAAAAAGAAAATTACAGACCAATATCCCTGGTGAACATAGATGCAAAAATCCTCGACAAAATATTAGCAAACCAAATTCAAAAATACATCAAAAATATCATCCACCATGACCAAGTGAGATTCATTCCAGGGATGCAAGGATGGTACAATATTCATAAATCAATCAACATCATCATACACCACATTAACAAAAAGAAGGATAAAAATCACATGATCATCTCATTAGATGCTGAAAAAGCGTTTGACAAAATTCAACATCCACTCATGATAAAAACTCAACAAAATGGGTATAGAGGGTACATACCTCAACATGACAAAGGCCACATATGACAAACCCACAGCCAACATCATACTTAACTGAAAAGCTGAAAGCTTTTCTTCTAAGATTGGGAACAAGACAAGGATGCCATTGTCTCACCACTTTTATTCAACATAATACTGGAAGTCCTAGCCATGGCAATCAGACAACACAAAGAGATAAAAGACATCCAAATTGGTAAAAAAGAAGTTAGACTGTCTCTATCTACAAATGACATATTATACATAGAAAACACTAAATAATCCACCAAAAACCTACTAGAACTAATGACTGGATTCAGCAAAGTTGCAGGATACAAAATTAATACACAGAAATCTGTTGCATTCCTATATACTAACAACGAACTAGAAGAAAGAGAAATCAGGAAAACAACTCCATTTACAATTGGGTCAAAAAGAATAAAATACCCAAGAATAAACCTAACCAAGGAGGTGAAAGACCTATACCCTGAAATATGAGACACTTATGAGAGAAATTAAAGAAGACACCAATAAATGGAAATCTAACCCATGCTCATGGATAGGAAGAATTAATATTGTCAAAATGGTCATCCTGCCTAAAGCAATCTACAGATTCAATGCAATCCCTATCAAAATACCAACAGCATTCTTCAATGAACTAGAACAAATAGTTCTAAAATTCATATGAAACCACAAAAGACCCCGAATAGACAAAGCAATCCTGAGAAGGAAGAACAAAGCTGGGGGGATTAAGCTCCCTGACTTCAAGCTCTACTACAAAGCTACAGTAATCGAAACAATTTGGTATTGGCACAAGAACACACCCATTGATCAATGGAACAGAATAGAGAGCCCAGATATAAACCCATGCAAATATGGTCAATTAGTATATGATAAAGGAACCATGAATATACAATGTGGAAAAGGCAGACTCTTCAACAACTGGTGCTAGGAAGACTGGACAACTACATGTAAGAAAATTAAACTGGATTATTGTCTAACTCCATACACAAAAGTAAACTCAAAATGGATCAAAGACCTGAACATAAGTCATGAAACCATAAAACTCTTAGAAGAAAACATAGGCAAAAATCTCTTGAATATAAATATGAGCAACTTTTTCCTGAATACATCTCCTCAGGCAAGGGAAAGAAAATAAAAATGAACAAGTGGGACTATGTCAAACTAAAAAGCTTCTGTACAACAAAGGACACCATCAGCAGAACAAAAAGGCATCCTACAGTATGGGAGAATATATTCAAAATGACTCATTTGACAAGGGGTTAACATCGAAAATATATGAAGAACTCATATGCCTCGACACCCAAAAGCAAATAACCTGCTTAAAAAATGGGTGGAGGATCTGAACAGGCACTTCTCCAAAGAAGAAAGAAGGATGGTCAACAGGCAGATGGAAAGATGCTCCACATCGCTAATCATCAGGGAAATTCAAATTAAAACCACAATGAGATATCACCTCACACCAGTTAGAATGGCCACTATCCAAAATACAAGAAACAACAAATTCTGGTGAGGATGCGGAGAAATAGGAACCCTCCTACACTGTTGGTGGGAATATAAATTGGTACAACTGTGGTGGAAAACAGTATGGCAGTTCCTCAACAAACTACAACTAGAAATACCGTTTGACCCAATAATTCCACTCCTAAGAATTTACCCCTCAAAAAATCCCTGATTCGCGGGCCTGAGGCGGCGGCCATGTTGAGGTCCCGCCTTTCCGTCCCCATGGCTCCTCGGCTCCTTTCTCCGTAGCCACTGGAGGGGAAGAATTGCATTGAAACAGATTTCCAGCAACAAGTGTTTTGGGGGATTGCAGAAAGTTTTTGAACATGACAGTATTGAATTGAACTGTAAGATGAAATTTGCTATCTACTTACCACCAAAGGCAGAAACTGGAAAATGTCCTGCACTGTATTGGCTGACTGGTTTAACTTGCACAGAACAAAATTTTATATCAAAATCTGGTTATCATCAAGCTGCCTCAGAACACGGCCTTGTTATCATTGCTCCCAGTCCCCACGGCTGCAATATTAAAGGAGACGATGAAAGCTGGGGCTTTGGCACTGGTGCTGGGTTTTATGTGGCTGCCACTGAAGATCCTTGGAAAACAAACTACAGAATATACTCTTACGTAACGAAGGAGCTTCCCCAACTCATAAATACCAGTTTTCCAGTGGACCCTCAAAAGATGTCTATTTTTGGCCACTCCATGGGAGGCCATGGAGCTCTAATTTGTGCTTTGAAGAATCCTGGAAAATACAAATCTGTGTCAGCATTTGCTCCAATTTGCAACCCAGTGTTCTGTCCTTGGGGCAAAAAAAGCCTTTAGTGGGTATTTGGGAACAGATCAAAATAAGTGGAAGGCTTATGATGCTACCCATCTTGTGAAGTCCTATCCAGGTTCTCAGCTAATTGATCAAAGAAAAGATGACCAGTTTCTTTCTGATGGACAATTGTTGCCTGATAACTTCATAGTTGCCTGTACAGAAAAGAAAACCCCTGTTGTTTTTAGATTTCAAGAGGGTTACGATCACAGCTACTACTTCATTGCAATCTTTATTACTGATCTCATCAAACATCATGCAAAATACCTGAATTCATTAAAAACTTCAGATAAGAGAGTCTCTTCAGGATTATAAAACTATAATAAATAAAATTACAGGGAAAAAAGATTTCAAACATTGGATTTCATAATGCTAAAATGCTTCACTGATATTTGAATCACCTTCTGAATAAATATATAAACCTGCAAAAAAAAATCCCTGATTCAAAGACATAGGCACCCCTATTTTTATCACTGCACTATTTGCAATAACCAAGATATGGAAGAATATAAATGTCCATTAATAGATGAGTGGCTAAAAGAAGAGGTGGTACATATACACGGTGGAATATTATTCAGCCATAAAAAGAAAAGAAATCCTGACATTTGCAACAACATGGATGGAGCTAGAGGGTATTATGCTCAGTGAAATAAGCCAGGCGGAGAAAGACAAATACCATGATTTCATTTATTTGTGGAATATAAAAACAAAGGAAAACAGAAGGAACAAAACAGCAGTAAACTCATAGACACTGAGAAGGGACTAAGGGGGTCAGGTTGGGCGGGTGTGGGAGGTGGAAGGGGGTAAAGGGACACAAAAATTCGCAGTCACAGTATAAGTCTATCACAGGGACTGTTGAACCACTGTGATGTACATTTGAAACCAACATAAGATTGTGTATTAATGATACTTCCATTAGAAAAAAATTGCCTGTAAAAGGTAAAAAAGAAAAGAAAAAAAACACACCACCTCTACCTTCCCTGCCTCCTTCTGCTTCTTGAACATCTTGAACAGCTGTGTCATCACAGTGTGTCCTGTGGCCTTCCCGCAGAGGCACTGGGTCCTGGAAGGATCAGCTTCTAGGACCAGCTCTGATTTGAGATCGCCCATCATTGTCCAGTCCAGCCACCTCAGTGTGTATGGCCGTTGCTCTGTGCTTGGGCACCAGGGCCTAGGGCATCTCCCAAGGTGGGGACCAGGTGGGGGGTCTATTCCCCAAGGGCCAGGAAGCCCTCCATTACTTGGGGGTGGTTTTGAGGGTGAGTGCTGAGTACCGGCCCCTAGTCTTTCCATTTCAGGGCCTCCTGAAGCTGGCATGGAGCCTTCAGCTGTAGGCCATCAAAGCTGCTACGCAATCCCTTAGGCCTTGTTTCAACAGGGCCACCGCATGCCCTGGAAAAGTGTGACGAGAGCTCTGGGTGTCCATCTCTCCTGGGATAAAGGTTAAGCCCTGGGGGAGGTGACTGCAGGGACCAAGATGGAGGACCCGTCAACAATAGTCATGAGAGCCCGTGTGGCCCCAGATCAGACAGTCGGCTGATGGCGGTAACCAGGAAGTTCTGAAGGAGGCACATGGCTGGGGCACTGGTGCTCAGGCCTGAGAGAAGCCTTGGAGGGATAATGTGCTGGCTGGACCAGCCAGTGCCAAAGAGAAAGAAGGTGAAGCAAGGCCGTAAATTGTTGGTTATGGACATTTATTGGCTTGGCTTGGTGGTTTGGATGATGAGCGAGAGTAGAAGAAAAGCCCTTTGTTGAACCTGCAGTCAGGAGCACATTTTAATCAAATGACCAACATTCTGTTGCAGCGACAAAATTATGAGAGTTCTGTGGTATATTATAGATGTTGATTTCATTTCGCTTTACGGTGTGTGGTAATAACCTATGTTCCTGATTTTGTAACCAATTCACAAAATGCCTATTTATTCAACTGTAATAGGTATTGAGTAAAACTTTTCCTGTGACTGTGGAATTAAAACTATGGTCCACAGCTGAAACTATTAAGTACTAAGTACACCACATTCTAAAGAGGGAAGAAAATAAATGGTTCAACTAATCCCGCCTACACCTCTACCCCGAGGGCTCTCTGGGAGTTTGTGTTCCTGGCTGTGCAGTATGTATACTCCCACTTCCCAGGCCACCCAAGAGGACTGGTAGGGGACGTAGAGAGTAGGAGTTGGTGGGACACAGCATCTGGGCTGAGGGCTGCCCTTCCATGCAACAAACACCAAGGGGCAGCTCTCTGGAAGAATCGTTTATGGAGACAGGAGGTGGGAGATAGGCATCTTATTGCTGGCTGTGTGGAGCTGGGCTGTAGGTCACAGAAAGGAGTCACAGGCAGTGGTAACCCCCTGGTCTGGCTCCCCATGGCCTGAGAGGGTGAGGACAGTTCCAGCAGTTCTTCATGGAGAAGGGCAGAGAACAAGGAGGAGCTAAAGCTGGGGCCTGCATGAGCTTCCCAGGCAGCCACAGGACCCACAAGGGCTGAGGGGCCCAGAGAAGGACATGGGCGTGCCAGCCATTGTCGGGCTAAAGAAAGACATGGCTGCTGCATTCTGAGGGGTCTTCAGGGCTGAAGAAGGCTTAGGGGAAGCTGACCCCCAGCTCCCATGGATCCACACCCAGGATGGATCCAAACCTTATGGGGGCCTGAAACTTACCCAATTTTGAAGGCTCTCTTCAAGAAAAGAACACAAAATTGGGTAGGGGGTCTTGGAAGGGGCTTGTACAGGTAAGGAACTGTGAAGTCTCAACTTTCTTAGTTTTTTAGTGAACCGACCTCTACACAGGCCTATGTGGGCAGGGACCTCACCTCCAGTCTCCAGAGCAGCTGCTGAGCCATATTGAGGTTCAAGGAGCTTCCCTGACAGGCAGTTTGGCTTCCACTGTATTCTTCACTTAAAAAGCCAGGAGTCAGGAGTCCCAGGATCAAATTATGCCCCATATCTCTACTCTCCGGAGCCAGAGTTGGGCGAGGAGGTGATGCCGGGGTTCTTGTTCACGGAGTCGAAGAATGAACTTTGCAAACTCTCAAAGTAGGAGAACAAGTGAGAGGTTTTTATTTTAGAGGTAAATTAAGAGGAAAGAGCTCCTGGCTCATGCCAGGAGGAGACAAGCAAGTCCGGGTGGTACATTGTCTCGGGGATTTATAGGCGGTTGAGAGACAAAGGGCTAGGGATGCAGGCCTGCCAGATGGTCCCAAAATGTTTATTTTTGAAGAGATACTAAGTTTCTTATCAGTGGGTTATTCTTCATAGCTAGCTGAACACAAGAAATTTACTGCTCTGATTTTTTCCCTAGGATAACTGCTTTTTGATCTGGGAACATATCAATTAAGACTGCCTGCCTTATATCCAAGATGAGCTGAGTTATTGTTTGTTTGATTAAAATGCAATCTTAGCTCTAAAATAGAATTTTTCCTTAATAAGCTGGGCCTTTGAGCAGGCTAGAGTAAATCTTACAATGGTATGTTCTAATTGACACAGTGAAAACATAGGCTATGCTGAGATGCTTTCTTTGTCTGGGGAGTATTCAAACTTCTAGGCCAAGTTGCTCCTGGCTTTTTAGTTTCAACTAATATCACTGAAGAATGTTTATATTCCTAGTTTCATATTTTACTTTAGAGAATTAATGTGACTCTGGCTTTGCTAAACTGTTTCACATGGAGTTTTGGTAGGGGTCTTTGTCCAGAGGCCCTCGCCCTACTCTGTCTAAGCCCATGGTCTGTCTCAGAGGGATGAAGCAGACATGCACTCACCACCTCACCCCACCCCACCCCAGGTCCCTGACAGGTGTGGTAAGAAGACATGTAGAGCACATAGGAGATTGGAGTTTACAACCAGACTGGACCTTTGAAGGCACTGATGGGAGAAATGCAGTGTGTTTATGTTCATATCCCACCAAGGCAAAACTCTTTAAAAATCTAACTTAATAATCTGATTAAACTCCACTGATTTGGAGTTTAAATTGTGCTCTTGCAGAAAAGAATCAAGAGGGCATCAGTCAAGTTTGCATATCTGCCTGTAAGATAAACATCTGTAGCCAGAGCACCCTTGAGACACCCCGAGGCTCAGAGTGTGAACTCCTGTGTTTGCTTCCTGATCCCAAGGTTTGCAGGATATGTCTCCTTTGAAAACTCATTTCACCCTTGGGAGCCTTTGTTCTCATGGGTATAAAGGATTAGGGACAGTGAATGGGGATGTGCTTTTCAAGTGGCAGGATCAATGTGAGCAGAATGGCTAAATGCTCGGACAGCATCCCTTTCTCTGGTCTGGGGCCAAAGACCCAGGGTCAGGTGTGGTGGTGAGGTGAAATGTCCCTGGTGGAGGTGACAAAATGGCTTTAGTTTGGATGGGTGAGTCTCTAGACTGTAACAAACAAGACCTGCCCTGCTGGAACCTCAGCTTCCCAGACGTCACAGTGGTCCTGCTCGATTTCTCCACTTCCCTCCCGGATAAGGAGCTGGGAGAGCCATCTGCCCCACCTCAACCTTCCTGTAGAGTCTAGTCACTCAGCTCATAAAGATGTGGGCAGCTTGCTTTGCTGAATGGGGACAGCACACCAAAGCACTACTTCTCGTTTGCATGGTCTCCCCTGAGGCAGAACCCACAGGTCCGCCACCCTCTAGATGCTGAGTCAGCACACCATCCCTCTAGGCTGCTTCTGGCCCCAGGCTCTAACCTTTCCCCTGCTTAGGGCCCCTTAAATGGAAATTGCCGGAACAGTCACAGGGATGGAGAGTAGGGCCCAGACCCTGAGGAGTAGCAAAGAGAAAAGATGCCAGGTGGGCACCAAGTGAGCCCAGGTACATGATGCAATGCCCTGCAGCTGTGGGAGGCTACCCTGAAGGCTGGGACAGTCCCAAATGTGGGTTCCTGGAAGAGGCCAGCTGACAGAGGTAGCGTGAACACATCTGAAGGTGGGGTGTGCCTAATGACCAAGCCAGGTGCTCTCTGGGCTGGGAGTTGCCAGAGTATCAGGAACAACAGGGGTGAGTATGTGGAGAGGACTTGAGTCAGAGGGCAGCAGGGCTCTAGGATACTGACTGGCCCAGGAAAACAGGTTCCCCAGAAATGGGGGGACTGCAGAGAAACCAGGGAGAAACTTCTGGGCAGAGAGCAGACACTGAGGACAGAGAGAGGAGACAGGGACACAGTGGGGTGAGGGTGAGAGGCAGAGAGGAGACTGAGGCCTCTTCTCCCACCTGTTCTGTAAGCTCTGGGGCAGGTGTCCTAGCGGGAGGAAGGACAGGACTTTATCTTTACCAGGCTCCTCTGAGATTGAGGCCTGGGAACAAGGTTGAGGTAAAGGTGGGAAGGGACCTGAGGAGCCCTGCCAGCTCTGCCTCTAACGCAAACTGGGTTTGGGCCCCAGCCGCTCCACGTCTCCTTTGGGAGGTGCCCTGCCCAAGCTTGCCCCCACATAATCCTTTTGCACTTAACCTCAGGTGGACCCTTCCCTGAGGCTCCCCTGAATCATGGCCAATTAACGACCACAGGCCCTTCTCAGGCAGAGGGGGAAGGAGTGGGAAGGAATGGGGTGGAGGGAGGGAAGAGGCACACCCACAATGTCAAGTCCAGCACCAGCAATGTGGAGTCTGCCCTCAATCCCTGGGATCTAAGTACAAAGAAAATCTGAAGAGAGATGTTTAAGAATGTATATAATTTAAAAAATATTGTGTGTATGTGTGTGTGTGTGCATGCCCTAGGGTTTTTAAAATTCTTTAATGCACCACCCCTAACTCGGTTTAAAAAGTGTTTAAAATCACACTAAATGACTGCCTATACCAGCACCATCTTAAGTAACTAGAACCTGTAGGTGCTGCATTTTAGATTTCTTACATTTTCTTTCTTCACCTTTCGGAAGGCAGGGAAGAGCACTAAACTTGAGGGTTTCCTGAGTCATACAAGGAAACTGTGGGAGCACCTGTAACCCTAATACCAGCTACTCCAGGCGTCCTGAGTGCAGACGCCGGCAGGCACCAAACAGGTACGAAAGGGCTGTTCATGAAGTCTTGGTGTCTTGGAGTCTACAGGGCATGGTGGAGGCCTTGAGGACTGAAGAGGAAGCCCGGGAGAGAGGGATCAGCGGCTCTTGGCTCCAGCACAAAGTCTGCAGTTGCGCCTATGTGGGGCTTTTGATTCAGAGAAGAGGGAAATCTGGCATACGTCTTTAAAAGGTGGTATCTCTTGATTTTTAAATGTTAGCTCAAAACAAAACCAAAACCACCCCACAGGTCAAAACAAAGCAAGTCTCAGGACTAGTTTCTAGCCTGATTTTTAATGAAATCTTAGAGATTCTGAACCTTTAGGGATCCTAGGATCATTTAGTTCCACAATTAGGAAACTTTAACGTGCACCCAAGTACTCTGAGGGAACTTGTTAAAATGCAGGTCTTGATTCAACAGGCCTGGGCGTGAGGTTCTAAATTTCAGACATGCTCCCAGGCGATATCACTGCTACTGGCTCACCAACCCTTTGTGCAGTGAAGACTTAGTTATATCCTCTGATTGTTATATCCTTGGTCAACAATGTCTCCAGCTCTGCTTGCGCACCTCCAGGGACGGGACGCCCACTACCAATAGTGGCAGCCTGGGTGGCTGCAGCAGCCGCCAATTTCTGCCACGGTCTCAGCCATGGAGAAGGAGACTGGGTGTCAAACATGCCAAGGCTCAGGCTCTGGGCTGTCAGAGTTCCACAAAGGAAACTTCAGCTGGGTACTTACCAAGATGGGGTGGGGGTGGAGTGGCAGTTGACACTCACTGCAAAGATTTAAGCAGAGAGAATTTTCTGTCCAATTGTCTGTTCAGCAGCACCCAGTTACACAGAGAATATTACTGTTCCTTGGGTGTTCTGGTTAGTAAAGTTTTGGTACAGTTTGTTACCTTCCTTCCCCCAAACCTCGCAGCAAGTTTTTCTCTGTACTTAGACAATTACGTGATTATGCCCACAGGGAAAGGAGCTAGTTTCTGATTAGTGGGGGATGAAGAAGGGAAGGACGCTTCAAGCCGAATGGAAGCCCCTGCATCCTCAGGCTACATGACAATCCCTGCTCTGGTGGAACAGGGTCTCCTCCTCCTCTGGGGTTGGGCATTCAATCCCAGATCCTCCTTTCTGGGGCTTTGAGAGGCTCTGGTGTCAGGGTTTTTCTAGCCTCTCTCCCGCTGGTCCTGCTCTCCGCCAGGACCACAAGCTCTTTGTGTTACAAGCTCTTTCCGTGACCCTCCGAGCCAGCGGAGGGGAGGAAGGGAGGGAGAGGCGCGCCCCAACAGGCGGAGCAAGGGAGGTAAGAGCCGACTGTCCGCCCGTTCCCGCAGCCTCCACCGCTGGCCGCTGGCCGCTCGCCGGAGACAATCAGATGCGACAGGGAGCTCAGTCAAAGCAAGAACTCGTTTATTGGGGCTCAGGGCACGGGATATATAGGCTGAAGTCTCTCCTGATCGGTCACCCCCCACGCTAACAAGGCGACTTTCAATTTTCCAATCACGCACAGAGTTGTGTGCATGCGCAGTTGTCTCTGAGGTAAGAAGCGGACTGGAGTGGGCACAGCTGAACCCCAGGGGGCTTTCAGCGGCCACCCCTGTGGCGCGGCTGAGTTCTCAGTGGCCATCTTTGTGGCATGGCTGAGATTCAAAGGCAGTTCCCCACACTCTGGGAAGTGGAGAATCCCCCACCCCAACATCCCCTGATAGGCTCAGGGCACGTGCCCACACCATTTTGAAGCCCAGCTGTCAGAGTTGGGGGGACAGGGTGCATGTGGAAACCACCTGGGCCACTTCTTATTTCACCATGGAGGGGAACCCGAGCACGTGAGACTTTCTGGAGGTCACAGGGCTGGTTTGGAACTGCTCTTGTAAAGGCCCAGAATCCTTTGAAGAAGAGCTGGACAGAAGTCACTGGTATTAGCCAGACTTTTGATCACCTGTAGCAGCAACTTCCAGGAAAAGAAACTTCTGGAATAATCCTGAGGGAAAAAGGCATGTTTCAGGGGGAAATTGTGGAAAGGAATACAGGGGGCTCATCTAGGAAGAGGAGGGTCATGGATGAGAGTTTCCTGAACGTGGGTGAGGACAGGGCATCTGCTCCAACAGGACTATAGTGGCAGCATTCAACTGGGCCTCTGGTGAATGTTGCCCCCTCGGGTTGTGTCTCTTGTGGAGCACACAGTTTTGGGGTCTGAGGCAGGGGCAGGGGAGTTCTGATTAATGCAGTGGGGGGTAGGTCAGAGAAAAGGTCACAGAAGGTCATGTTTACAAAGAGTCCAAGAGTCAATGTAGGACCACTCCAGACCTACAGAACCAGAATCCCTGCAGCTGGCTCTTCCTCCCCAGGAGAAATCTCTGGCTTTAGGAACTAGCCTGGACTCACTAAGTCAGAGAGGGACCAGGACACCTGGCTTGGGTGGAAAGTTCTGCAGGCAGGGATAGTCCTCAGGCTGGGAAAGAGGCTCTGGTCCTCCAGGAAGTATATCCCAAGGACCTGTAGCCCCTGGAGACAGGGGGCAGGGAGACTGACAGCTGAGTGTGGGAGCCGAGGGGCCAGCACCTGTCCCAGGAGGGCTTCACTTTCCTGAGAAGTGGCTCGGCCTTGCCTTCTCCAGCTTCTGGCGCCTCTCGGGTGGGATCTCCTGCAGGCTGATGCCATGATTGCTGCTCCTGCAAAGAGTGAGAATGGGGAGTAGGAGGGCAGGGTCAGGGTCAGGAGAAGGGGTGAAGAGGCCGCCGGCCTGTGCCAGACCCTCCTAACTCGTCCACCCTTGGATGCCAGCTCCTCACCCCTGTTGCAGGTCAAGCGGTTTGGGGATGGGCTTGTTGAAGCCTTGTCTGCCCACCAGCCAGTATGTGTTCTCAGAGCCTTTGCCCTGGGGAGACACGGCGGGGAGGAGGGCTTAGGCGACCTGGGTTAATGGCAGCTGGCTCTCCGGTCTAAGTGGAACTGAGAGAACTGGGGTCAGTGGTGAGGAACTGTCTGCCTGGGGCGGGAGGGGGTGTGGGTTGCAGGGGCGACGTTCACCTTCAGCTCTGTGAGGCCTCGCACCTCAGTCTGGAAGCCCTGGTCTAGGGCGTGGAGAATCCGCACAGTGCTCACGTTCACGTGGATGCGGTACGCTGCGAGGCCAGGGGACACCGTGAGCTCCGACTCACTCCCGCGCGCCCCTCCCAGGCCGTGCCGCCCCCTCCCCGCGACTTTGCCGCGTCTCCCCAGCACCTCGCCCCAGTCACACTCACGCAGCCCAGTGGACTCCATGCGCGAGGCGGTGTTGACCGTGTCCCCAAAGAGGCAGTACCGCGGCATGGTGAGGCCCACCACGCCAGCCACGCACGGGCCTGCGGAGATGCATAGGGCCTGGGCTGAAGATGGCGATGCTGGCAGCTGGGTGGCACCTAGGGCCTCGGGGGACTTAAGCAACCCATAATCTCCACCTGCTCCCTGAGAAAACACTCTCAAGGGTACCTTCTCTCAATTACAACAGAGCGCCTGGCATGCAAAGATGGCTTCTGCCAAATCTTCCCACCCATCCACTCCACGAGTTCACCTCCTGTCCAGGAAATCTGGAGCTGGGCCCTAAAGTGGGAGACAGGCTCGAGATCCCAGTGGGGTGGGCTGGGAGTTACCTGAGTGCAGGCCGATGCGGATGCGCACGGGCACCTCGGGCATGTGGCGCATGCGGAAGGAGCCCACGGCACTGAGGATGTCCAGCGACATGTTGGCGATCTCTGCTGCATGCCGCTGCCCATTCCGCTGGGGCAGCCCCGAGGCCACCATATAGGCGTCCCCAATTGTCTCCACCTGAGAGAAGGGGTTGTTCAAATTCAGTACCCCTTTCCCCCAAAGGGATTGTCCCTTGTCAGGAGGCTTAAACCGGACTTAGGACAGAGCTCCTGGGAAACCTTCCAGCTGGGGGACTGAGCCAGGGACTCCAGAAGAGATAAGGGACAAGAGGATGGGGAAAGAGCATTGGGCTGGTGGCCTGGGGCAGGTGTGCTGGGGCTGAGCAGGAAGGGCTGGGCTGGGGGCTGGTGAAACGGAAGGAGGGCTTGCCCCCTACACACCTCACCTTGTAGACGTCATGGGCCCCGATAATGGCATCAAAGAGTGTGTAGAGGTCATTGAGCAGGTCCACCACTTCAATGGGCTCACTCATGGCTGAGATGGTGGTGAAGCCCACAATGTCGCTGAAGTACAGTGTCACCTCCTCAAAATACTCAGGCTCCACAGATGTCCCCATCTTCAGAGCTTCAGCCACAGACCTAGGGATGGAAGGTGGTGAGGTTACCTGGAGGCCACCTCAGTCTGGCTGGACTCCAGCTCCCCCCCCCACCTCCCTCTCCCCATTGGCACTCACGGAGGCAGCATCTGCGTGAGCAGCTGGTCTGTCTTCTGCTTTTCCAGCTCCAGCTCTTCCGTGCGCTCCCGGATCAGGTCCTCCAGGTTACTGGAGTACTGCTCCAGCATCCGCAGCATTGAGTCGATGATGTTTGTCTTCCGGCCCTTGTTGATGTTCTTAAACTAGTATGAGGAGGAAACTGGTGGGGCTACCAAGGACCTGGGCTGCCGTGCCCCTCTCATGGGGCTGTATCATGCCTGATTCTCTGCCCTCCATTCATCTTCTGCTCATGACGCTGTCCTCCCAACCCCTGCCCTGGGTGCTGGACACTGTTTTCACACATTAGTAAGAGGCATATAGGAAATGGGAGTTCCAAGACCTTAGCTGTTCTCAGCTGGTAATTGGCAGGGTACAGGAATGGCCCACCTTGGAACTCCCAGCCCAAAGGTTTTTCTGCCACACTAGGTCAAGCACATACTTGGCACTCAATAAATGTTATTTGAATTAACTTGAATATTTCTCCCATTCAGAGCTCTGTCTCTGGATCCAAAGGCCTCCACAGCCTGTTCTAACTCTGACCTCACCAAACCCTCAGTCCACAGGTTAGGCCTTAGGAAGTAGCCTGAAAGAGGTCACAGATCCTGCCAGGCTGCCTTCCTGCAGCCTCTCCAGGTTGCTGACAAGTGGCCAGCCCAGCCCTTGCCCAGTCCCAGCCCCTGACCAGCTCAAAGGTGCGATCCAAGGAGGGCCGAAGGTCCGGCTGCTCTGCCCAGCACTGTTTCATCAGTTGGATGCACTCCAAGGGTGCTTGGTCCATGGACACGGAGGGCCGACACAGCGGTGGGGGGCTCTGCACCCTCTGCACCACTTCTGGAGGTGTGAGGGGACCATGAGAAGGGATGTGCCAGAACAGAAGCCACCTCTAACTCTGGCCTGATTGTTGAAGCCCAAGATGGAGGGACTGGAAGGGGGTCACTTAAATCAGAGCTTCAGTAGATGGGGAAGTGCAGTGTGGGAGGGGGTTACTGGGAGCAACAAGAGGACCCTAAACCCTGGAGGGCAGTAAGAGGTGACAAAGAGACTGACATTTATTGCACATAAGAAAAGTGAGGCTTAGGGTGATCCAGTTGCTAGCTGAGTCCCCTAGATGACAAGTAGCTTGAACCAGATCCGACTCCTTCCCCATTTTCCCCAAAGCTGCTGCCTTGGTGGGGCCATTCTGGTCTGGGCTGGGAAGAGTTGACACCTCCCATCCTGATGCTCCGTGCTGCGCTGCCCTGACCCTTTAGACCTCAGCTTTAAGGGAGGCCGTGCAATTAAATCTCAGTACCGGGGCTCTGCCTAACAGCAGGGCGCTTTCTAGCCCAAACGCCACGCAAGGGGCGGCTGTACCCTCGGGAGTCAGCTCCAGCATGGCGTAGGGGGGGCTGCGGCACACGACCTCCTGCATGATGATGCCCAAGCTGAAGACGTCTCCGGGCAGCGTTCCCCGGCGCTCCAGCGCTGGGTCGCGAAGCAGCTCCGGGGCTGTCCATAGCTGCTCTGGGGTCGGGGAAAGGAGCACGGCACGCGGAGGGCCCTGAGGGCGCTGGGACCAAGCCCCACCCTCACCAGAAAGCCCCGGCTCCCATTTGCTCAGCCCCAGCCTGAGTCTGGCTCTGAGGCCGTCACCTCACTCCAGGACAAACCACCAGAAACCCAAAGCGGATCTCAGCGAAAGTAGGCCCCGCCTCTTAAACCAAGCCCCTTCCAGAGAGGACTCCGCCCTTGGAGCACAAGCCCCGCCCTCTATCAAAGCCCCGCCTCTCGGGCCCTAGCTCCCCCCGCTAACAAGCCCCACCTTCCCAGCCTCAGCGCCCACCGGCTTGTCTCAGAGGTCACAAGACCCCAGTAGCACTAGTCGCGTCCAGTGGATGAGGGATGGAGAGTGCGAGGGCGGAGGGATGGAAGGAGGGGCTCTTGAAATAATGGGGATCCCAGGGTATGCTCGTTGGAGCGGGAGGCAGCCGGGGACTCCTACCCTCCGCTCTGGGAGGCTCCGGTAACACCCTCTGGGCTTCCAGCAGTCGCCCGTGGCCGTGGTCGGTGACTTTAAGCACGAACCTCCCGTCCACCACGCAGTTCCGTGACTTAAGTCGCCCGTGGGCCACACCTCGGTGGTGCAGATACCTCATTCCCTGGAAGGGGTGGGTAAGAAGCGGACTCGACCCGCGCAGCTCCCTAACCCCTCCTTCCTGAATATCCCCGCCGCTGTCCCCTAAACACACACCTTGATGAGGTCCAGCAGGAGGGAAGACTTGAACATCCAGTCCAGCTTTATGTCTCTCTGGTAGAGGAGGTCGTGGAGGGAGCCCCGGGCACAGTGCTCTGAGACCACAGCCAGCATGCCTTCCCCAGCGGGCGCGGCGCCATCTGGTCCCCCCGCCAGCAAGAGCCCTAGGTAGAGGGCCACGTTCTCATGCCGGAGCTCCTGGAGCTGAGAGCGAGAAAGTTAACAGGCATTTTCTCTCCTGGAGGCAACGTGGGGAGAAGGCTATTATTTAGGTCTGTGTTTGACTATCCAAACTTGGAAGGTGGGATACCAATGGTGAGTGGAAAGGTCTATAGGGCACGTGAGGGGCTTTCTTCTGTATATAACTTGTCAATCTGGAAAAGACAGCATAATCAAAAGCCACTGTTGGGATACAGAGTGTGGTTTAGCTTAAAGTAACGAATGAAAAGACAACGTGGCACTGGTAATAATAGGCCTGCAGGTTCTGATTTATTAACTCTAAGACTTTGAATTGCCCGTGTCTTAACAGAAAACACCTCATGAAGGAGAAGTTCTGGCACCACTACCCTCTCCTTCTGATGTGACAGCCTTTGTGGGAAGAACCAGGGAAGAGTTGGTGTTCAAAAAAACACCAGAAATGGGTGTGCCCCAGACTTGGCCCAGGGACACGTTGCTTGGGTACATCATTGTGTCAGCTACGTCTGAGGCTGCCACCCTCCCCAAGTTAGGGAAGAAGGGACTGAGCAGTCAAGTGGTCCCAGAGGAGCCATCGACAAGGACACATCCACTCGGCAGGCCAGCCACCCTCACAGTCTGGACATACTGGGAAAATGGGGGCTAGCAGGTGACGGTAACCTTTCAACTTTCTTTGGTCCAACAAGGAGCTTCTTTTCATCTTAAATGCCTGCTGTTAAACGGAGATTTAGCCCATTGACCCATCAGGTAGTCCACTTAAGTGATTCTGCAGCTGTGACCAAGAGCTTCTGTGAAGGCATCAGGGAAGGAGGCCAGGCCAAGACTGCATAGTGTCAGGGGTAAGAGGGGCATTAATGTTGGAGGGACCAGAATAAGCCAGTTTGTAGCCTCCTTGCCAACTTCCCACTTCACTCAATATGCATCAACTGGACCATTCTACACAGTGGCCAGACGGAACTGGAAACCCATTTTTTATTTTCTGTCATTCATTCAACAAACACTCACTGGGGGCTCTCAGATGTTCCAGACACTGTGCCAGATGCTGGAAATACAACAGAGGGGGTAGAGGGAAGCCCTCACTCAGTTTACAGTCCAGTGGGGGAGGCAGATAAGAAGTGAGCAAGCACACAGGTGAAGGAACACATTATGATAAGCACATCAAAGGCAAGAGCAACATTATGAAAGAACATAACAGGAAGCCTGCTTTCCAGAGGAGGGGACACTGCGCTGAGGCCTTTGGTCTCCCTCACACTGGGGCCTACCTCTGTACCCAGCTGCAAAGAGAACAAGGAAGGAGGAAGTGATGGCCACGCCACCCCATCACAGACCCAACTCTAACCTTGGAGAAGGCTGTCTTGGTTGCTGGACGGATAGCTATGTGCTGATCCCCTGGGAATTTCTTCAGCCAAACCCAGTCTCCCTGGAACAGAGATGGGAGTAGTGAGCTCAGTTTCTTAAAACCCTGTAACACGAGGAGCCCCAGAGCCCCCATGTTTCCACTGTCCCACTTCCCTAGAACATATCTTCCCTGTGACAAAAAGCATCCTGGGCAGGAGGGATGCAAAAGTCCCGTATGGCGGTCCTCACCACCCCAGATGTACTCACCAACAGCCCCGTTAAGTGAGCCATTACCACCACAAATGTCATGGAAGTCACAGCCCTCATCGCTACCTGTTGCCATGAGAGAGCCCTGTGCTGAGAGTCCAGAGTTTGGGTAGATTAGACTTTATTCTAGACCAGCTGTGGAGCATAGGCAGCTCCCCTCCAGGCTCAGGGCCTCACTGTCCTCAGCTGTTGGCAGGGGCCAGTTCATGGGCCTGCCACCTGCACAGTCACACATGCTCAGAAGGGCCTGAGCTTGGTTCAGTGATCTGCTGTTGTCATTCCGAATGAACAAGGAGCTCTTCTTTTTTATTTTGCCCCAGACCTTGCAACTTACAGAGCTTGGCTTGTCTGTTTTAAGGGATTTGGACTAGAAGGGAATTCTGGGGGTTTGGTACTGATCCCTAAAGAGCATTTGGAAATAAATGTGGAAACATTTTTAATTGTCACAAAAATTGGGGGCTGTTAAGTGAACAGGACACTTAACATTCTTCAAGGCACAGGGTATTCCCATCTGATGAATACCTGCCCAAAATGACAATAGTGCTCCTCTGAGAACTGTCCATGGTGGCTTCTAGGTGACACACTGGGAGTCTCTGCATGGTCTCTGTGGCCTGATGCTTAAGAGCCCTGGATACCCCCTCCCCTCTGGATTAGCTGAGTCCTCTCTCAGCTCTCTCTGAATCTGTTCTCATTATCTCCCCCTGACCCTACCACATTTGCCAACCTTATAGTTAATGTTCTAAAGTCCTTTTTGTAACTTTATTTTTTCCCTCTAAAGTTTGCTGTTGCTGAGTCTGATCTGCATCATATAGAAATATGGGTCTGTTTGAGATGCCCCATCTGGCAATTCCTCATCCTGAACAATACACGTCCTGGAAAATACCCTTTTTGTGACCATGGGACCACATCCAGAAGCCCCTCTGCCCCTTTCCAGGGAAGCCTGTGCCCTCAGTAACCTGAAGTTCTGGATCACTAAGGGGGCAGAGCAGGGGATGGCCTCAGTGACCGCACCTGGCTTCATGCTGGTCCCAGCACATTCTCTGCCAGTCAGGCCTCCAGCCTCTGCACCACTGTGATTGACCTTTGAGGAACCCTACCTGGATAATGGCTAAGGGAAAACCCTGGGGCAAGAATGATTCCCAGATCCATGACCTCTGAGGAATCCATGACCTCTCCCTAATTTCTGTTCTGGGCTCCTGTCCCTGTTCCCTGGAGCCTGCAGGACATGACACGGAATAGAGCTTGGCCTGGCTGGAGATCAAGCTCACCTCATAGAGGCCAATGTTGGAGCTCTCCTGGGGCTGGCTGGGGACGCTGCGAATGTCTGACACGCTGTGGGTAGCCAGACTCGGTCGACTCCCCTGGACCACCTGGGGGTAAAGGTCAATGCAAGGGGTCAAAATACACTGTGGGGTCAGGATCCTGGGTTGAGGTCAGGCTGAGTTCTAGGGATTAAAGAGGAGAGGCTAACACATTTAATTAAGGAAGGTGTTAATGACATTATTTCCTAAGTGCACTGCACTTTACAGTTTATAAAACGAACATATCCATTTTCTTGTTGGAGCTTCACACCGCTCCAGGAGAGCAGCGAGGATGGGGCTGTTACGTTCACTCCATCCGTGAGGGGGCTGATCCCCCACAGTCAGACTTGGGACAGAGCTAGGGCAGAAACCAGGCCTTCCTAGGTAGGGGTTGAGGTGAGGACTGGCCCAGGCAGGCAAGGACAGCTGGATCCTGGCTCCCTGGCTCCCCAACCTTTCGAGAGCTGCCTCCTTGTGGGTGGAGAAAAGTGATGTCGTCCAGAGTCAGGATGATCTTATTGGGGCCGGAAACCATTTGGATGTGAAGGAGCCGGTGCCTGGTAGGGGAAGGAGGTCATCTCCTCAAAGGGGACAAAGGGCCATGACAGGAAGCCAGCAGTGGATAATGTTGGTTCAAGGGAGGGCAGCCATCCCCAAACCAGATATCCGCTGGGATTCTGCCAGCCCTCCAGGGCCCCTTTCTCCTCCGAAAAAAGTCCTCTCTCTCCCTGGGAGTGAGCCCAGACTACCTTTGGTGGCATTTCTGGCAGGTGGAGAGACAAGCCCTTTCACTTACCTCACTCTCCCACTCACCTCATGTAATGGGCCAGGAGGGCCCCTGTCAGCCCCATCGCAACCACCAGGAGGAAGCCGATAAAGACGATGCCAGGCTCCACTCCTGGAGGGGCAGCGAGAGGAGGGACGCTGGGGACTGTGGCCTCCGAGGGGAGGCACCTCCCTGAAGGCTCCAGGAAAGGGGGATGAGAGCCACGAATGGGATCTAGGGAAAGTGCATGGGTTCTGCAAAGGGGAGCGGCTGGGAATGCTAAAAAGCTTCCAAGAGGACTTTGGGGGCTCAGCAAAAGAGGGGTCCTGCAAAAGCCAGGGATCTGAGGAAGACCTGGAAGGGCCTTGAAGAGGAGTTACAGGATGAGAGTTCACCCTCTTTCACCACTTTGTGGAGGGTCCGTGGTGACTGTCCCATCGGGGCTGTGGTGCTTGCCCTCACCTCCATTGCAGATGACGTCTGGGTCGAACCAGCACGAAGGGTCGGGCCCTGGCCCCCGTCCCCCTCTAGGGAAATGCACCGGGGTCCCAGCGGAGCGGAGAGAGCCCCGGGTGGGGTCCAGCACATAAGTGGCGAACAGCTGGTCTCCCGCTTCATCTGTGTCCAGGAGTACAAACGAGGGCTCCTCAGCTTCCCCTAGGGCCCCGCAGAAGCCCGAGACCTGGGCATCCCGGATGTGACGGGCCACAGCAGCTCCGGACACCCAGCCACCCCCTGCGGCCTCCCATGCTCGGCCCATGCCCAACAAGAAGACTGCGTCGTAGATGGTGCCAAAGAGTGGGGACACCTGGAAGAGAGTAGGGAGTTCAGGGTTAAGGGTCATGGCCCATAAACAAAAGAGGACTTACCGGCCATGCCTATCCTTTCACTGGGCTTTTCAAGCCCTTCAAACACTACAGTGTATTGACTGTTCACACCTCCTAGTTAGTGTTTTACCATATCCTTCCCTAGCAGCTCCCTCTTCCTCTCTGCCCAGGAGCTCTCTCCTCCCCTCTCCCCATGGGCTCTCTCTTCCTCTCTTCCCATTGGCCATCCCACCCATTTCCTCACTGACCTTCCGTCTCTTCAGGGTTCTTAGGCTCTTCCCACCATTGGTTAATTCTAACCCCTCTCACCTACAGCTCCTCTCTTCCTTTTCCTATTCCATATATTTTTAATTCATCATCTATCATTCACCTAAATGCCTTCTTCCCCATCTTTTGGTTGTCTTCTATTTTAGCTTCTTTTCTTTCTCCAAGGCTATCACCTGATCTCATTGAGCCTTTCAATTATTACCAGTTTCCCATCTTTCACACTACCAGGCATTGTGTAAAGCCCTAGGGATAGATATATTGGTGGACAAGATAGAGTCCCCATCTGGAGGAACGTCTCATCTAGCGGGGAAGACAGACAGGGATGTTAAGGCAGTGCAATGAGTGAGGACAGGAGAAACAGGGAGCTGTGGACACAGGAAAGAGGGCTCCATCCCAGGCTGGGGAAGGAGGAGGAGGCTTCCAGAGGAAGGGACCATCCCTCAGGGGAAGAGTCAGAATTATCTGGGGGAGGGAAGGGACAGGAGAGAAGGAGCAGTACACCCAGCACAGAGGCAAATAAAAGAATGACACCTTTACGGAGCCCAAAGTAGCTCAGTCTGGCTGAAGTTCAAGGAAGAGAGAGGAAGATAGGAGAGACATGGTAAGCCATCTGAAGAGGCTTCTGAAGCCACTGGGAGGCTTTGAACAGACGTATGATTTGTCGGATTTGTCAGGCTTCTGAAATTCAATTCGACGATTAGGCGAAGAAAGGCCTGGGGCAGGTAACTGTTGAAGCCAAGACCATTTGGGAGACTTTGTTTTGGGATTTGGGCCCAGAGGTGCTGAACTAGACCTGAACTAGGGCAGTGAGAGTGAGAACAGAGAATGGGAATGGATTCAAATGACCTTTAGGAAAAAAAAGTAACAGTGATGTTGAGATGTGGAGGGAAAGGGTTGGAGGAATCAGCGGTGACTCCAGGGGTCTCACTTGGGAGCTGGGTGGAAGGCTGTGCTACTTACTGGGAACCAAAGAGTATTTTTCCCTGCTCTCTCCACCTGCCCTCCATCCGTCTCACCACTGTTCCTAACTCCTATTCTCCTCTTCTTATTGGCTATTTCCATCCTTTCTCCTCATTGGATATCTCATATCCTCTTGGAGGAGACCCAGGGGCATTAGTGGAGAAGATTTCAAGCCCCTTTGACTCACAACCCTTTCTCATGTGCAACCCTTTGAGTAGAGCCTTTGTGGTGGTTAGTCTACTGCCCATTGAAATGTAAATTTCCTTCTAAGTGGTTTCTAGTCTCTCTTTCATGAATGGAGTGGAGCTACATGGTCTGAAGTGGGATTCTGGGTTCTCAGGGAATCCTGGGTATTAGCTGGTTGTTGAAATAAACTGTGGATCTGAATGACTATGGCAGCCCTTGGCTCCACCTAAGGACCTCTGCTTCTCACAAGATGTCAAGGATCTCAAAGACCAGGCAAAGCCTGGGAGGAAACAACTCTGAAGTGGGCACCCTCCTTCCTGCTCTCTTAAGAGCACCAGCTGTTTATTATAGACTGTATGTTGCGGGGGTGCTGGATGTGGGTTTACTTGGAAGTAGATGCAAAAGATGTTGCAGTGTAGAGCTCATTAGAGTTCACTCCTTGGAGCTAGGCTTGAGAGGTCTCAGGAAGCAATCCCAATACACTAAGATGCCTCAGGCAAGACCAGAGCCTCTACATTCCTGGGGAGTGGGAAACTCCTGAACGAACAGGTAGAGCTGCAGTAATTCTCTCCCCATTGGCCCAGCCTCCTCTCATTCCATTGATTCTATCCACTTCTCTTCCCACTGCCTCCAGCTTCCTCTCCCCACTTTGACTCTCCTCCCCTCTTTTCTCTTCCCCGCGCCCTTTACCTGCTGCAGATTGAGGTCAGGGGGCAGCTCCTGGTGCTCTTGGGCCCTGCGCAGACTGTCCAGCACGCTGCCTCCCCGGGGACAGTGGCGCGTGAGGGTGAGCACGGCATCGTGGGCCCTGCGAAGCTGTGAGCTGTTGGCGAGCGCCGCCAAGGCCTCAGGGCCGGGGGACAAGGCGTAGTGGAGCGTGTCGAAGGGCAGGAAGACCAGGGAGCCATCAGCCAGGCCCAGCTCCTCTGCGGCCTCCAGTAAGCAGCGCTGCTCC
Source organism: Phataginus tricuspis (assembly GCA_029783875.1). Taxonomy (NCBI): domain Eukaryota; kingdom Metazoa; phylum Chordata; class Mammalia; order Pholidota; family Manidae; genus Phataginus; species Phataginus tricuspis. The sequence continues at coordinate 10,519,779 of JAQQAC010004778.1, read as the reverse complement.
TCGCCACCCAGCAGCACCGAGTGCATCACCATGATCACTGCTGCGGATACCGACACTCCGCTCACAGCTCTGCCCGCTGCCGAACGGCTGTCGACCCTTTGCACCCTGCAGGTGCCTACCTCTGACTCTGGGTCCTTTGTGGACTCTCCTCAGTGCCTCCCGGGCTCCGGACAGGTCCGACGGCTGCATGGAGGTCACCAGGGCAACGGGCAGACCCCGGTCCCTGAGCGCAGTGGACAGTGCGCGTCCAGCCTCCACCCACAGGTCCTGGGGGGCGGTGACCACTGCCACCCGCGCCCAGCGGAACGAGCGAAGGAGGGCATAGAGGGCATCCGCCGCTGGCGTCGCTGCAGGGGCCATCGTGCCCGCCGCCCGCGTCCCTGGACAGCCCCAGGGCACCAGCGCCACCCCCGCCTCCTGGGCTAGTAGCTCGGCCGGCCGGCAGGCTGCAGGGTTCACCGGACCCACAAGACCCGAGACGCGGGCCAGCGCGGAGGACACCGCCCCCAGCGAGCCTGGCGTCCGGCACGGCTCGGACAGCAGCACGACCTCGAAGCGGGGGCCGCCTTCCAGGACAGGGTCGTGGTTCAGGCGGGCGGCGGCCAGGCGGGCGGCCAGGTCCGGACGGGCGCGGGCGAAGATGGGGTCGCAGGTCCAAGGGCCCAGCACCCCCACTGTGAATACAGCGGGGAGGGCCGAGGGCGGCAGGAGGAGCAGCAGGAGGAGCCGGAGGGGAGGCCGGGGCCGGGGCGGGTCCCCGGGGAGGCCGGGCGGGAAGGGGGCCCAGCGCGCGAGGGCGCGGGGCGGGAGGTCGGGAAGCCCGCCCGCGGGGCCACCGACGGCCATCGCCGGCTTCTGGGAGCACAGGAGAGCAGGGTGAGCAGACGACACCCGAACGCTCTTAGGACTCTCTCCGTAACCGCCAGTTGCTCAAAGCCCAATGAACACGAGTCGTGTCTTCACTTCCACACCCCTTCCTCAGGCCTGGAAAACTACATGGGGGTGAAGGGTATGGCCTGGAAGCCCCCTGTCTCCCACCCTAAACCCTCCCCGCTTCTCCTGTTTCCTGTTCACCCCTTATCTGCCCCTCCCCCCTCGAAAGGCCCTTCGGGGTCAGTGGGGACAAGCCCATGCCCCCTTGACCCGTTTGTTCGGGGCAGAAGGGACCTGAATCCTTGTGGAGGGGCCTTTGCCACTCACCGGAAAGTGCGGGCGGGGGCTCAGGGCCGGGGTGAGGGGGTCACAGGGTCGATCCCCTTTCTGACGCCCTTCCACAGGTCTCCTTTTCGAGCCAGGCCCGGGATGTGTGTGTGGGGGGGGTGCGTGTGGAACAGCTGACAGAGCCCTTAATCTCCCCAAGCTGATTAGGGTCCCTTAATCAGACAGGGAGGGGCTGGTGGGGGATGAAACTCCTTGAGGTGGGATCTGTCCTGCCTTCCAGGCAGCCAGACAGATTCTTTCCCCTCCATGCCTCCCAACTGCGCACACCAACCCCCAGCATAAAGGCAGCTGCAGGCCCCCCTTTCAGGCTGCTGCCACTCTGCACTGCTTAGCCCGGAAAGCCACAAGACGTGCCCATGGACACCCACAGCCCATGGACCCCTGTGGGTGATCAGTCGTAGAGTGGGAGTTTTCTCAGTCCCATGCCCTCCAACCTAAGTTTCCAGTTTTCCAGCCAAATCCAAGCCCCATCCCTTGGGTGGCAAAGTCTATATACCCCAGAGACCAAAACCAAACCAGTCTGATACCTGCTTCTTTTCTCTCACCCGCCCATACTTGATTTTCTAACTTCCACTTCTCCATGCCTAGAAAACGATCCCTTTGGCCTTGGGAATGCAAAACTCCAGGAAATAATGTAAAGAGCTCTGGCCTTGGACAGACCTGGGTTCAAATTCCTCCTTCCCAGCTTTGTGACCTTGGGAAAGATGCTTAACCTCTCTGAAGGTTGTGAAAATTACCTGTGACAATGAATATAACTGCCTGAATGACAAAAATGAATAAGATTATTTTAAAGGAGAATATGATTGATACTTGCCCTACCATGTATCAAAACTTATTACAAAGCTATTATAATTAAGACACTGTAGTACTGGTAAAGGAGTAACCAAATAGATCAATGGGACAGAATACAGGGCACAGCAACAACCCAGGAAAAATGGAAATTTGATGTATAAAAAGTGGACATTCTCCCCAGGCGAGAAAGAGTGAGCTACTCCATAAATGAAGCTGATTAGCTAGCCATATGGGAGGGGGAGGAAGGAGGAGGATTAGATGCAAAATCAATTCCAGGTAAAAGACGTACATAAAAACAAAACTTAAAAACTTTGAAGTAAATCATTTTTTCAAACATCATAGCAAAGATTGGATCAGGCAAGAATCATCAGGGGATGCTAAACCTACAGGGAAATTTTGTTGGGAACAGGATATTTGAATGTTGTAAAGTATCTCCCTACAGACTGCTTATAAGTTGCAGGAGAGCAAAAAAATAAAAAGCAGTAGTTATACAATTGAGAATTTGAGCAACCCTTTGACCAAGGGCTCAAGATTAACCAGTGAGTGGTAGATAGACATCAAGGGCCTCTAGACATGCTACCCTGAGAAAGCACAATACTGCATCTGTGCTGCTCTCCAGCTGATTGTGCATTTCATCAATCTGATCACAAGGAAACATGAGAGAAAAACAAAATGAGGAACTTCCTGCTAAAAAGAGGGAAGAGGACTGTATTCTTCAAAAATGTCACTATCACAAAAAAACAAATAAAGGTTGAAGAATTGTTCCAGATTAAAGGAAGCTAAGAAGACATGGCAATTCAGTGCAATACCTGCCCCTAGTCTGGATCCCATGCTAGAGGTTAGATGGTTTTTAGGGTTTATAATATTGCTGGGAGGAGCGCCAACATCAAATCTGTCAACTGACAAAATTGGGATAAGAATGGGAGATTGGATAAAACTATTTTATTATTGTAAATTTGTGAAGATGGTAACTGTACTGTAGTTATGTTAGAGACCCGGTAAAGGGCATATGAGTGTTCTCCTACTATTTTCACTTTTGCAACATTTTGTAAGCTTGAAGTTATTTCCAAATAAAAAGTGAATAAGAAAAGTTTTAGAGAAAAAAGAGAATGTCTATATCAATTCAGTATAGGAAAAAATAGATCTCTTAAATAAATCCCATAAAATACAAACCATAAAGGAAAAGATTGATAAATTTGAAAACATTAAAAGTAAAATTTCTGGTCAAAAAAGCGTATCACAAAAAGAAAATATAAGCCAAATATAAGAAGATATTTTCCAAACATTAACAAAAGATTAGTATTTAAAATATATTATGATATGAAAAAATAACCCAGTAGAAATATGGGCAAAGGATTTGAACAGGCAAGCATGAAGAAAAGCCTAAGGAAAAATGTCCAACCTTACTAATAATCAAGGAAATGCAAAATAAAACAATGAAATGCCATTAACATCTATCAGATGGCAAAAATAAGGAAGTGGCAATACCAAATGTTGGTGTGGATAGTAGGAAACACGAACACCACATATTGGTGACAACAGGGTAAGTTGTTGGGTTGCTTGGCAATGATGCGTTTGTAGGAATTATCCTAGAGAAACTAACATTTATTTGTGTATGAAGACGCCTGAATAAGGAGTCATTCATTTCATTCGAAAACACTCATGGAATTTCTACTATGTGACAGCACTGTTCTCGGCTCTGGGGATACACCAGTGAATAAGAAGTTAAGATCTCATGATGGACACTTCATCATTACATTTAGGAATTCTCTGTAAGTCTGAAATATTTTATAATTAAAAATTTTTTTTTGGTATCGTTAATCTACAATTACATGTGCAACATTATGGTTACTAAACTCCCCACTTCATCAGGTCCCCCCATCTACCCCATTAATTAAAAAATTTTTATAATGTTTAACAAAAAATAAAAAATTTTAATGTCTAGCCTATAGTAGAGTCTCAAAATTTAGTAGATGTCAATGTTTGTTTATATAGCCCTGGGCATCTTACTTTCCAGAAGGGTTATTTTCCCCAAATTGCTCCTGACACAACATCTGTACTTGGAATCATGGATTCTCCACCCAACCCTTCCATTTCACAGATGAAACTGAGGCCCAGAGACTGATTTGACTTCGTAAATAATCTTCTGGTTTTCTTCTAGGGTCCCTGAAATGACAGGTAATGTAAATAGGGATGAGGCAGAATTTTTTAATCTTTGTTTTATTGTGGAAAAATATGCATCATATAAAATTTACCATTTTAGCTATTTTTAAGTGTACAATTCTATGGCATTAAATGTGTTCACATTGTTGTGCCACTATTACCGCCAAACATCTCTAAAACTTTATCATCATCCCAAACTGAAACTCCATACCTAGTAAACAATAACTCCCCATTTCTCCCTCCCCCAGCCGCTGACAACCACCATTCTACTCTGTCTCTATGAATTTGACTATACTCGGGACCTCATATAAGAGGAATTACATAGTATCTGTCCTTTTGTGTCTTGCTTATTTCACTTAGCATAATGCTCTCAAGCTTAAACCATGTTGTAGCATGTGTCAGATTTTCCTTTCTTTTTAAGGCTGAATAATATCCCATGATATGTACAGCTGACCCATGAACAACATGAGGTTGGGGCACTAAAGCCCCTGTGGTCGAAAATCCTAGTACAGCTTTGACTCTCCCAAAAGCTTAAGTACCAAGAGCCTACTGTTGACTGGAAACCTTACCAATAACATCAACAGTTAACACATTTTGTATGTTATATGTATATACTGTATATACTGTAGTCTTATAATAAAGTAAGCTAGGGAAAAGAAAATGTTTTTCTCAAATTATCACACATCTCCAAAAAAATGTTCCCAATTGTTGGAAAAAATTCATGTATAAAATGGATCTGCCCTGTTCAAACCCATGTTGTTCAAGGGCCAACTGTACACACCACATTTTGTTTATCCCTTCATGCACCCATGGGCACTGGGGCTGCTTCCACCTTTTGGCCATTGTGAATAAAGCTGCTATGAACATGGGTGTACAAGTATCTGGTCCAGTCCCTGCTTTCAATTCTTTGGAGTATATACCTAGAAGTGGAATTGCTGGATCATATAATGATTCTGTGTTTAAATTTTTGAGGCACTGCCATGCTGTTTTCTACAGCGGCTGTACCATTTTATATTCTAGGGCCAGTTTGTATTCTAGGGGAATACAAATTCTGCTAAATTTGTATCCCATCTGTAACTCACTGAAACAAACAAGCCCTCTTACCTAAGGAAGGGGAGTGGCGGTAGGTGCTGTCAAAAGTAGCAGTTCTGGCTGGAGTTACCAGGGGGGGAATTATATATTTAAATCCAACTCCTATAAATAACCTCAAGTATAGGTGGAGCTCCCCCTCCTGGAAGGTCTTGGTTTTGCTCCCTTAAAGAGGAAGGGAAAATGTCTTCTGGGATTTTTAGCCCCTCCCCTCCCCCACCCCATAAAGTCATGAAATTTGGAGTTGACAGAGGAATTAAAAGTTTCTGTTTCTAGAACTGCAACAACAGCTAAAGAAAAAATTTTTCCTTGAAGTTTAAATCAGGCAAACGGGCTTTTTATCCGGCCTGAATCTGAGAGTAGCCAACAAGTCCTGGGGAAGTCTGTTTCTTAAAAAATAACTCCAGTTGAGGTAGCTAAGGACACTGAATCTAAAAAATAGAAGGTGAAAGCCAGGATTCCATTAAGCTGCAGTCTGTAATAGTTAAAGACCAGTGAAGAATAAAGGTAGAAATAAGTCATGTTTCCCTATTTAATTAGAAAACAGATTTAAAAATCACCATTTTTGTTCTTTCTGGCTACAGAAATGACACCGTTCTTTAAACAAATTAAAGCACACAAAAAGTGTAAGTAAAAAAATGAAAGCCCTGGAATGATTACCATTGTTAATAGCTTTTCAAAATGAATATATTAAATAAATCATGTTATGTAATGCTTTACAAGTGCCTCCATCCTCAAAAATATTTTATTCCATATTGTTTCATAAAAAAGGTAATACGTTTATAAGGTTAAAAAATAAAATAAATAATAAGAATACAGTGAAAAGTCTCCCTCTCACCTCATTCCCCGCTATTGCAACTCTGTTGAAGAGGCAACCACTGCTAGATTCTTATATGTCTTCTAGAGATCCTTCTGAGTGCCCAAGCAAATAAGAATATATTTTCTTATAGTTCCCTTTTAACATAAAAGCTAACGCTGTTCTGTACCTTTCTATTTTCTTTTAACGATAGATCTTGGAAGTCTTTCCATTTCTTGTTCATAGAGAGCCAGTTATGGCTGCACAGTAGTCCATTGAATAAAAGTATGTAACCTGATTGACCAGTTCATTTTTTGCTACTAGCACTGCTCCAATAAGTAACCCTGTACTGACCTCATTCTGCACGTGTGCAAGAACACCTGTAGAGTAAATTGCTAGGTCAAAGGGTGCACACACTGTAAACTGGATAGATGTTGTCAATTGTCCGCTTTAGGGATCATACTAATGAATACGCCTACCAGCAATGATGAGAGTGTCTCTTTGCCCATAGCCTACATACAGAATGGGTTTTAAAGAATTTCAATCTGATATTTGAAAAAAAAAGGCATAAAAACATATCTTGGTATATAGTTTAAAGTTGTATTTCTCTTATGAGCGAGGCTGAATATATTTTCATATTTTATAAGCCATTTGTATGTCACATTCTTTGAGAATTGTCAGTATATATTTCCTTTGCTCACTTATCTATTGGGTTATTGGTATTTTTCTGACAATATTTTGGGGCTTTTTAAGTGTTAGGAGAATTACACATTTGTGATGTGATATGCAAAAAAATATATTTTTTCCTAGTTTGTGTGTTTATTGGTTGTGTGTTTTTCCTAAGCATATTTTTAATGTGTCTTTAAAAAATCTTTTTAAATGTGTTTTGGATTTTAAGTTATTATTTTAAAAGCCTTCACCATGCCAAAGTTATAAACAAATTCTTCAGTGTTTTCTTCAAGGACTTATAATTTCACTTTGGATGTTTAAATCTTTGACCCATTTGGGATTTATCCTGATGTGAGCCACCAGTTATGGATGCAACCTAATTTCCTTCTGGCTGGCTTGCACTGTCCTATTACTATTGGCTGAATAATGCAGCTCTAACCCCTTGTTCATCAGGAAGAACATTCTTGAATGTATCTCCTTCTATTTCTGGGCTTTCTCTTCTCTTCTTCTAGTATGAACCAGTCCCATACTGTTTTAATTAGTAAACTATTATAAAATATTTAAAAATAACTAATAGAGCTGTTCTACCCCCATCTCATTGCTCTTTTCCAGAACTTTCTTGGCTGTTCAATTTTTTATATAGCCTTCCCAAACAATTGGTCTAGGCTTTTTTTCTCTCAAAGCATAAGCACTTTCATTGTTATTACGTTGGTTTTATAAATTAATTTATGGAAAATTCATATTATGTTGAATCTCTCTATGCAAGAATATGGCATATCTTCTTGTGTCCTGTAGTGTTTTAAACTGTGCTTTAGATAGGTTTAGTGTGTTTCTTGTTAATGTTTATTAGAAGGTACTTTGTCTTTTAATTGCTCTTTAGGGTCTTCTGTTGTATCTTCTCACTTGTGGTTGCTTTTTAGTTTCTATTTTTCTCTTTATAATATACACTGGGTGTTTTCCCATGTTCTTAGAGATCTACCTCATGTTCCCATGTTCATGAATATAGACTTACCTCATCTCCTTAACGTTCCCCGGTTTGAATGTAAATAAAGGCAAGGACCTTGAAATGAGGAAATTATTCTGGATTATCTGGGGGTCCCTGAGTGCCGATCCAAGTGTCTTTACAAGACGGAAGTGAGGGAAGTTTGATTATAGAAAAAGGCAAGGTGAGGACTGAAGCAAGATGCTATACCATTGACTTTGAAGATGAAGGGAGGGGCCATGAGCCAGGGAATACAAGGAATGCAGCTCTAGTAGCTGGAAAAGGCCAGAAAATAGATTCTCCAGAGTCTGCAAGGAGAGCACAGTCCTACCAAAACCTCGATTTTGGCCCAATGAAACTGCTTTTGGACGTCTGACCTCCAGAACTGTAAGAGAACAAATGTGTTGTTTTAAGCCCCACACCTGGGATATCTTGTTGCTGCAGCCATAGGAAGCTAATATGCAGGCCTTTCTCTGCTTTTGTATATGCTCTGTGGCACACCTGGAAATGCAGACTTGGGTCTAATGTGAGAAAGCTGGACTTGGAGGCTGTAAGAAGGGTTCTTTTCCCAAAGAACATAAGTATATTACCAAATACATTTGACATTAAGTTCCCCCACAATACATTACATTTTAGACTCAGTCTCCAATGACACATTTGTAGAATCTTGTGTGTTCTGTCCCTTTCCTTAAACTGAATGCACAGTCCGCCAGTTCCCCCAGCTAAACTCCAATTATCCTCTTGCAGGTAAAGATTTTCATCTTTTTCTCAACTGTATGACATTGATGAAAATTATACTGTCAGCATTCCCATTAGATATAAGATAATATTCCAAAAAATGGTAAAAATGAGGATGTAACCAAAATGGAAAACGGGGTTGGCTGGTAAGTGCACTGTGATCCCTCCAAATATTTATTTATCAGTTGATATTTAAAAATCTGAATTCAACATGTAATATCGCTGTGAGGTTAGGAAGTTGAACGTACTAAAATTAAGGACCTGTAGGAGGTTCTCACAGTTGGGGATGATGTCCAAATAGTGGAACCAGTTCACTTATAGTGGAAGCTGCAGAGAAAAAGGCTAACTCACAAACTTGCGTTGGTAGATTCTGGGTCTTTCTTATTCTTACAGGTTTTCTATAGCATAACACATGGAGAAGGTGTTCTGGGAGTGCTGTGAAATGGTATGAAGCTAGCCTCCAAGGGGAGCCCTTGCCCACCTCAGAGGGCCGGCATGACCTCGTTTTTAATTCAGGACAGGTACCCTGAGAGCTGCAGAAAATGGGTGACTGGCCCCTGTGGGGCCTCACCTGCATCTGGACCTGATTTGGATGAGAAAATCCTAGACTTTGAGTTAATGTCACAATGAGATAAAAATTGGGGGACTTGAGGGAGAGAAGGGGTATATTTTCATGTGGGAAGAATGTGAATCGTGGCCAGATTTTTAAAAGATGGCCACAATTCCATCTCTCAGGTCACACAATGTGACTTTGACACGCCTCCCACTGAGAAGCAATATCCATGTTCCTTTGAATCTAGGTGGGCTTTGATTATGGCAGAAGTGACACCATGTGCCTTCTCAGGCTAGGTCATAAAAGGCACCTTGCAAGCTGTCTGATTGCCCTGAGGCCACCATGCTGTGAGGAAGCTCAGATGACCAGCCTCTAAGGGGAGAACCCAGAGAGAGACTGGAGTCTAGATAAACAGGGGAGAGGCGGGAGATAGGGGGAGAACTTTGTGCTTTTTCTTTTTAAACCAGAATTATGAGGTATAATTCAGAAATAATAAACACACCCATATTAAAGGTAAAGTCTGATGGGTTTATGACATATATACACCCTTGTAGCCACCACTCCAATCAAAATATAAAAGGTTCTCATCAGCTTAAAATGGTCTCTCGGCACCTATTGGCAGTCAGTCCTCCCTCAACCCCCAGCCCCGGGCAACCACTTGTTTCACTGTAGATTAGTTTGGTTTGTCTTCTTGTTGTTTTTAACTGAGCTATAATGGACAGATAACATTGCGTTTGTTTTAGGTGTATAACATAGTGATTTGGTATATGTGCATACTGTGAAATGATTGTCACAGTCAGTTTAGTTGACATCACCACGGTTACAAATTCTTTTCCTGAGGTGAGAATTTTTAAGATCTACTTTTTTTGTTACTTTCAGATGTACAACACAGGGTGTTAACTATAGCTGCCATGCTGCACATTACAGCCTTAGGATTTAACTTATTTTATAACTGAAATTTTGTACCTTTTGAGCCCCCTCACCCATTTGGTCTACCACCCACTTCACACCTTCTCTGTCCCACTCCCAGGAGCCCAGGTGGGGAGGGGCTGCTCCCGCCCCAGCGCCCCCCTCTGGCCTCAGGTGCACCTTAGCATTGGCTGTGTGCAGAATTGAGTCTCTTGACTCAGGATTGGGGTGGCGGCTGGAATTTGCTGGGGTGCTGTGCCCACTGCCTCTCTGGCTTCCCCACCCATTTCTGTGCCACCGCTGGCTAAGTGAGGGAGGAAGGACAGCGGGATGGGTCACTGGGCACCAGCACAGCTCAAAAACCCTCTTGCCTGGGCTCGTTGGCCCTAGCTGGGGCTGGGGCTCAGAGCTGGGAGTTGGCTGAGCCCTGCGGAGAGACGTTGCCCCTTCGGGAGCTCTCCTTTGTGGGGAGTGCGCAGCGCAGGACTACTTGACATTTCCTCAAATCCGTCAAATATTCAGTTCTCTTGATGGCATTTTTCTCCAATTCTTTGGCTGATGGAACAGATCTTTTTTATTTTCTTGTTGTATTTCTCTTTTTGAGCTTTTCTGCAGGATATGGAAAGAAAAGAGGTGTGTCGGACAGTCCTTGAAACCAGAAGCCAATGAAATTATTATACTTGACAGTACTTAAAAATTCTACCACATTACTTTTTCTGTTTCTCTTCTCCTATCTTCCTTCTTATTTTTTTCTCTTTTGATAATTATAAAAGTTGATTCCTAATAGTTTAGCACATTCTGAAGTCACTGCATGATTTGGGGACATGTTTTGTTCATGATTATAGTTCTGATATGCAAAGTGTTATGGGAAAGGGCTGTGATAAGGATTATAAAGAGCAGAAATTATACATTTTTTGAAGTAGGAAAGACGTTCTGAATTAATCTAGATGTATATACTATTGGGACACATGGTGGATTGAAATTAAGACCTATTATCAAGACTCTGAAAAACTGTTTTCCACCAGGGGGAGCTGTAGGCTAATGTCTGAAGATTTTATTTTATTTTTTTAAAGAAATGTTTCTTTGTGTCTTTCTTTGTGCCACTTTTAAAAGATTCTCCTGCTAGATTCAGGGACAGCATGAGACCAAACAGGATAAAGCAGAAAGCCTCAATGCGTTCTTGTAACTGAAAATTTGAGTCCTGAGTCCAGCGGATTCAGGCGTAGACAACTGTGTATCTCCGTTAGGCTTTGCCGTCCTCCGTGATTAGCTTTATTGTACCAAAAGCCCTCCTTGCATAGTGGCAGAGTGGCTGCAGCTGTTCTGGCCCCCATCCTTCCAGGCTTAAGTTCAACAAGCTAAGACCCCAACACCTATTGACTTCAACGGAAGTTTGAGAATTGAGTCTCTTGACTCTGACTGGCCTGACTTTAATAAGGTGTCCACAGTCACCATCTCAACTAACATGGTAGACTGGCAAGGCCTGTGCCACCCGGGGCTGAGGGTGAGCCGGGCCAACCCAGATGACTACTGACTTCAGAGGTGGAGCAGTCCAGGGAGATGACACAGCTGGAGTTTGGTTCTGTGAGGGGGTGTCTTCCATGTGACACAAGGAGGTCAGGGAACTAAGAGGCCTGCGTGATGGGTGGATCGATCACGCGGACTCTGAGGTCACCAGAATGAGAAGATGTATTGTTGATGACAAAGAGGGCATGCTCACTGGTCAGTGGACGGCAGCATTCACTGGGGATGCGTGGGGGACAAATGGGGTGCTCCTCAAAAAGCACTGGGGAGTGGGGAGGATACTGACCCCAAGCCTCCCAACTCTGGGGTATACAGAGGCTGGGAGGACCCTCTGAGCAGAGGAGTTGAGTAAAAAAAGATGTAGAGGGAAAATTCTATGCATATGGGAAGAAGGCAGGAGAAACTTGGAATTAAACTGCCAATTAAATATCTGTTTATCTCCACTCCCTCCCAAAACCCCACCAAAATTACAATAAAGGAATACAAAAGGCAGGAACCCACAAGGACAAGAAGAAGCAGGGAGGGAATCAAAGAAGCAGAATCCTGAAAGCCTCAGAAACTGGAAATACCCAGTGCTCTGTCCAACCACTGCTGGGTAATAAATACCCCAACATTTAGTGGCTTGTTTGTTTAGTACAACCATTTGGAATTTCATGATTCTGTGGACTGGATGGGGCCATGTGGGCATTTCTCTTGCTTCACCTGATGCTGGTGGGCACCCAGGAGGGCTCGCTGGTGCGGCTGGCAGCTGGTGCTGCTATCGTCTGGTATCTGGAAGGTCGGCTGGGCTGGCAGTCGAGGATCTTTGTCCTTCTCTATGCAGGCTCTCCATGTGGCTGGGCTGCCTCTAGCATGGAAGCATAGAAGTTAGCTGATGGTTAGTCAAATCCACTTCTTCCCCAAGCCATTTTCCCAATACCTTTGAGTCTCAGTCTCAGTATTATAAGACCTGTTTACGTAAGGCAGTTGAATCTTGGCAATGAGGTCAGTGTTACACCATAACACAGCACAGTAGTAGATATACCCTGAGAAATAAGAGTCAAAAGATACTGGCACGTGACTAAAGTCCTACCGAGTCATTATCAGTTAGTCCAGCTCATCATCCTGTTGTGTAACCACAGTGCCTCGCACAGCAATGCCATTCAGCCTGGCAGGCTCCCATTTGACTGCCGGGTTCCAGAAGTATGACTGGCCTCGGTGACATGCATGTCCCTCCTTCAGGAATCCTATGTAATTGAGCTAAGAGACAATGTAACCTACTGCTCTGAGCCTCTCTTGGGGCATTAATGTAATACAGACTTTCTCTCACTACATAGCCCATTTATTCATGTCTACATGCTCAGCCACCTTTCTGCTTCTCTCCACTGATATTCAAACTTGTCTGCCTTTGGAAGGTATGTTAGATTTGGCCACTGTGCTGGTCCAGAAGGCCCTAAACAATACTATCCTAGGAAATGCCCCCCTTTCAGCCCACTCCCATTCCTATGAAGTAGGGTTACACAGGCACAGAACTCGAGGGCTGCCTCGACCACTAGGCAATACGGCTGTATTCACCGTTAACTCGTTTTGCCAGATGAGGCGAAGACAGAGCCCACCCATCAGGCCCTTAGGAATTCTGACATGAAAGTGTAAAGGTGTGATTACACTGTCTTTCTTTGGAATCACCCCTGCTTCTGCTGCTCACAGTTGCAGCCCTGGTCCTGAGACCACTGCATCAGGTAGGAAAAAAGAAAGTAAAGTAAGGTGATGTGGGGAAGAACTATATAATGATGCCAGCATCCTCCCCGCCCTCTCTTCCCCAGATTCCCCCTGAAAGCAGAGGAATTTTTATATCTTGCAGCAACCCTCCCTTGGACCCCCTCACACTGAATGTGAACACGAATCAGTGAAGATGTGTGAGCCAGCTCTTCACGCCTTTGTCTCCCTCTGTTTTAGACAACAGAAGTTTCCACTGTTCGTTCCAATTCCTATCAAAACCATTTCATCTGAAGGTGAAAATGTCTTCCTCAGTCTGAAGAAATGTGACTCATCACTACAAATTGGTGCAATACTTTCTGTTCCAATCCTTTTATAATATTTTGAGCATTTGCATCTATTGCCAAGTATGCAAAGCCCTGCCCAGAATGTCTATTCCTTTCAGGACCCATTTGGAGTCATCTGCAGTCCCTGTCTCTATTGTTGGCAGACAGAACAGTTCTTGTGGGCATTTTGTGCCTCAGAGGGTGCCAGAGGAATATGCCTAGACCGAGCCCATCTCTGCTTTGCTGCGGTGCATGCATATCCATTCATTTTATGGAGCCAGGTGACCACCTCCCGCAGGCACACAGGATAGGTACTTGCAGATTTTGATCACTTTCCAATCCTGGAAGGGAGTTGTTCTGGTGGGCATTCATGTGTCCTACTCTAATGCACCCTTAAATTTTCATAGTGATTTCCATGGACCCAGTGCTTATGTGGACATCCCTTTAATAGTCTGGCTTTCCATGGCCCTTCTGCATGACCCTATGGCCAGGCCATTATCCACTACCCATGAGTTGATAAAAACTCAAGCAAGGTCAAACAGCATGCAATTCAGCTAACTGAGCTGAAATTTTACCTTCTCCATTCTCAGAGTGGTGGTCTTCCAAACCGTATGCTGTCTGTTCATCTTGAAACTGCCATCCATGAACCAAGAAACTCTTTGTTGGTCAATCGAGAACTGTTTGTAGGGCACTATGCAAATGGCCCTCATAGCTACAGGATCTAGCAGCTCTTCAGGTGGTTCCAAAGTTGATCCCAGGGATAAAAAGAGTACCTGCTCATGAGAAGCAACTTGCATTTCCCTGGTAGCATGTTCCAGAATAATTCATTTCCATTTTGTTATGGAACGCTTCTAAACACTGCCCTTCCCATTAGGGTGGTTCTCCAACATTGCCCAAGGCAATTATGGGTATTTCAGGTTTAAGGTTATTTTATGTCTTTCCATCATAAGGGCAGTTTTCATTAATGTCCAACAGCAAGCCAGTAATTGTCTCCCGAATGGAAGTTTTCTGGTCCCAAATCCTAATGTTCATTGTTGAGTAGCACTTTTGCCATAACCAGGTCTGCACACACCCAGGGCATTGCGCAGATAATCTGTCCACATCAGCGCTCTAGCTTCTAATAGGGCATTAAATTAAATTAAATTACAATTAAAATGGTAAGCTCTTTTTGTCTTTTTGACCACCAGTATGGCAATTCCATACTTTTTCAAGTTAACAACCTGTGTGGGCTCAGGCAATTTTTTTGGTTCCCACTTAGCATCACCAATCAATATTGGCAGAAGGGCAAATTTACATGTCTTCTGTTTTACAATAGCATTAGAGAGGGGAAGCGTTCTCTAGTCAGATACAGTATCCATCCCCATAATACATTCAGGTAAAGGAGACAAAACCACTTCACACAGAGTCTGTTCAAACATTATAAATTTCACTCAAATTTTCACTTTAATCCCATCAACAGTTGTATTCCCATATCCTCCCAATCTAACTGCATCCCCCATTAAGACTTACCAAGTTTTGAAACCACAGCATATGGGACTTCAGTGTTGAGGAATCCCAAAATCATCTCTTCTGTATCCTCTGACCATTTCACCCACGCGTGTTCATATGGCCTTTAGTCCCCAGCCAGGGTGGGGCCAACAGACTCAGGCCCTTTCAGAAGTCCTTATTTGATTATATTATGGGACCCTGATCTTAAACAATATGAAGTAACATTTCTCATTGTCATCTGCCTTCTGACTTTTTTAATTCCCCCAAAAAACAGTGAATAAAGTAGATTTGTTTAGGGCCCCTCAAGGTTGGGCCAGCAGGAGCTCCCACTGGCCCACCCAGTGTCCAGGAATGATGCATTGAGACCTCTGTTTTGACCTGACTAGGGTCTGCATTAGTCTTCCCATTTAATTACTATTTAAAGATTTCCACCTTGCTGGAATGAGCCCTTTAGTTCTCCTCTTTCTCTTTCCCCATTATCTTACAAATCAGTTTAACTTTCTTAGTTATCTGTTGCTTCAGTCTAATTTTTACCATTGGTACTGTCTCTGAGACTACAGCTATAATTCAGACGAGCTGGAATTCAAGCTTGGTCCAGTAAGATCCACTCCAGTGTTCCCCCTTACTCTTATTTTAGCTATTACGAAAAACAATAATCAAGAGATTGCTTCTTGTTACATTGCATTTTGTGATGCATCCAGTGAGTTGACTGCTTGGGAGTTAGATCCATCATTTCTAAATTCCACTGGTAACTTTTACCTCTGGTAAGTGATCACATTGCAGCTGCAGTTTCATGCCATGGGTGACTAGGTAGTCATCCAGGAATCAAAAGTTCCTCAACCCCTACTCTTTCAGCCTTCCTCTTTCCAAACTACATGTTTCAGTGAGTCAGGGTGATTCTAGAGAATCCCACTTCTGATGCCAACTGCAAGAGTTTAGGTCAGCTGTATAGCAGAGGGAGTGGTCTACACACAGGACTGACATCAACTGCAAGTTTGGGAGATTCCCCAAACCATCCTCAGTTTCAGTAATTCACTGTAAGGACTCACAGAACTCACCAAAAGCAGCTCTACTCATGGTTACATTTTATTACAGGAAAGGGTACAATTTAAAATCTGCCAAAGGAAGAGATGCATAAAACAGAGTCCAAGAGGGGTCCAAATGGGGAGCTTTCATTGTTCTCACCCTGTAGAGTCCTGTGCAGTGTTAGCTCCTTCCAAACATGACATACAACAATCACATAGAGCACTGCCAACCAGAGAAGCTCACCCAACTCCGGTGCCCAGGGCTTTTATTTGTACTCAATCACATATTGCCCGCATGGCTGACCTTGCATCTTCAGGCCTTCTGGAGATCACGCTGATGCCTTTAGGCTCCAGTCCCTCTGCAGGCAGAGCCAATGTCACCACCTCTACCAAAAGTCCCTATCTATCATAAGTCATATTGTTAGACTGTGCATTTACTACACAGGTAGACAAAATTTTCTCAAATGGAACAACAAAAAAGCATGAGTCATAAAAACAACTGGTAAAGTGTACTTTATCAAAATAAAAAATATGTGCTCTTCAAAAGACACCATTAAGAAAATGAAAAGACAAGCCAAAGACAGGGAGAAAATCTTTTGGATATAAATATCTGACAGAAGATATGTATCCAGAATATGTAAAGAACTCTTATAACTCAATAAGAAGACAAACAGTCTAAAACAATGGGCAAAAAATTTTGAATAGAGTCTTCACAAAAGAAGATATGAATGGACAACAAACACATGAAGAATATGTTTAACATTGTTGTTATCTGGGCTGTGCAAGTTAAAAACACCCTGATGTACCACTACACACATTAGAATGGCTAAAATTTAAAAGTCTGACAAAATCAAGTGTTGAATAGGATGTGGAGCAACTGGAACTCTGATACATTGCTTACAGGAAAATAAAATGGTCCAACCACTTTGGAAAGCAGTTTGGCAGTTTCTTTAAAAGTTAAAAACACACCTGCCACAAACCCAGCCATTTGATTCCTAGGTATTTACACAAGAGAAGAGAAAACATATGTCCCTACAAAGACTAACTTTATTTGTACAAAGAATGTTCATAGCAAAAAAAGCACATTGCTGTTTTAATTGTGATTGCCAAAATTGGAAACAATCTGATATATATTAACACCTGAATGGATAAATAGTGATATATCCATACAACTGAGTACATCTCATCAATAAAAAGTAATGAACTATTGATAGATAAAACATTGATGAATCTCAGAATAATTATGCTGTGGTGGTGATAGTTCCTTATATATGTACATATGTCAAAGCATCAAATGGTACACTTTAATTATATGAAGCTTATTGCATGTCAGTTGTACTTCAACTGAGCTGTTTCTAAAAAATGAGCTACGGATACACACACAACATGGATGAATCTCAAAAACATACTGAGTAAAAGAAGCCAGATACATACAGTTTGATTTCATTTACATCAAATTCTAAGAAAGACTAATCTATAGTAATCAAAAAACAGAAAGGTTGCCTATAGCTGGGGATGGGCATGAAGATTGGGATGGAGCACAAGGGGATTTTTTGGAATGATGGAAAAGTTCTATCTTTTAAGAAAAATAAAAGTATCATTAATATACAGTCAACAGTCCCTGTGATCGACTTGTATTGTGATTGCGAATTATTGTGCCCCTTTATGCCCCTATCGCCCACCCCACACCCACCTCAACCCCTCCCCCTTGGTAACCACTAGTTACTTCTCAGTGTCTATGAGTCTACTGCTGTTTTGTTCCTTCTGTTTTGCTTTGTTTTTATATTCCACAAATAAGTGAAATCATATGGCATTTATCTTTTTCCTCCTGGCTTATTTCACTGAGCATAATACCCTCTAGATTCATCCATGTTGTTGCAAATGGCAGGATGTCTTTTCTTTTTATGGCCGAATAATATTCCATTTTGTATATGTACCACCTCTTCTTTATCTATTCATCTATTGAAGGACACTCAGGTTACTTCCATATCTTGACTATTACAAATGGTGTGGTGATAAACATAGGGGAGCATATGTCTTTTTGAATCAGGGATTTTGTTTTCTTCAGGTAAATTCCTAGGAGTGGAATTATTGGGTCAAATGGTATTTCTATTTTTAGTTTTTTGAGCAACCTCCGTACTGCTTTCTACATCGGTTGCACCAATTTACATTCCCACCAACAGTGTAGGAGGCTTCCCATTTCTCCACATCCTCACCAGCATTTGCTTCTTGTCCTTTGAATAGTGTCATTCTTGTCATTCTAACTAGTGTGAGGTGATATCTCATTGTGGTTTTAATTTGCATTTCCCTGACGTTAGCGATGTGAAGCATCTTTTTATGTGCCTGTTTGCCATTTGTATTTCTTCTTTGGAGAAGTGTCTGTTCAGATTGTCCACCCATTTTTTAATAGGGTTATTTGGGTGGGGGGTGCTGAGGCACATGAATTCTTTATATATTTTGGCTGTTAACCTCTTATCAGATTAGTCATTTGCAAATATATTCCCCCATACTATTAGCATGCCTTTTTGCTCTGCTGATGGTGCCCTTTGCTGTACAGCTTTTTAGTTTGGTGTAGTCCCACTTGTTCATTTTTTATTTTGTCTCCCTTTCCCAATGAGATGTGTCCAGGAAACAATTGCTCATGTTTATATTTAAGAGATTTTTGCCTATGTTTTCTTCTAAGTTTCATGGTTTCATGACTCCATTACAAGTTTACTTTTGTGTACAGAGTTAGACAATAATCCAGTTTCATTCTTACATGTAATTGTCCAGTTTTGCCAACAACAGTTGTTGAGAGGTTGTCTTTTCCCTATTGTATATTCATGGCTCCTTTATCATATACTAGTTGACCATATATGCATGGGTATGCTATAATGAATCATAAGAAATACATATTTGGTCATTCATAGGACCAAATACATATTTCCCAGAAATGACTGGTCTTCATCCACAGTTTCTGAAAACACTGCAGAGTCTTAAAGGTGAAACAGGCGTTTTGTCATGTTAATGAGAGACTTTTGGACCTTGGCTGGAGGTTGAATCAGCCAATGGCCAATAATTTAGTCAATCATGACTATGAATGAAGCCCTCACAAAAACCCTGGAGAAGAGTTTCTCTCTGCACTCTGCTCTTTCTCTCTGTTCTGCTGTGCCCCATTGGATCCTGCCTCTTGGTTGGAGAGAGCTTCTGTGCTCGGGGAACCAGAATGCCTCCATATGCCACCAAACCAGGACCCAAGCTCCACAAGGATAGCAGTTCCTTTATTTGGGAACTTGCCCTGTGTCTCTTTTCATCTGGCTTTTTCTTTATGGTATCTTTTATTAAACTGGTAAACATTAAGTGTTTTCCTGAGTTCTGTGAGCCACTCTAGCA
This sequence comes from Phataginus tricuspis, assembly GCA_029783875.1. Classification (NCBI taxonomy): domain Eukaryota; kingdom Metazoa; phylum Chordata; class Mammalia; order Pholidota; family Manidae; genus Phataginus; species Phataginus tricuspis. The sequence continues at coordinate 10,500,437 of JAQQAC010004778.1, read as the reverse complement.
AATTAATCAAACCTAAGGGGGAGGTCATGGGAATCTCCACTCTGTAGCTGGTGGGTCAGAAGCACAGGGAATTGCCTGGGCCTTGCGACCAACATCTGGAGTGGGAGGCGGAGGGCAGTCTTGTAGGATGGAACCCTTTTCCTGGGAAATATGATGCTGTCTCTGGGCAGATGGCATCAGAATTGAGTTCCTGGACACCCTGCTAGTGTTTGAGAATTGCTTGGTGTTAGTATGTGTGGGAAGACCCCCCTCCCACATACGTACCCACATTGGAATCGGGTCTGGGAACCCAAATGAAGTTTTGCTACTCTTACTGCTATATACATATTGCTATTGTTATACATATATGTAAAACAAGCCACCATAACATTTGGTACCAGAAGAGTGGGAAAAACAGTGGGTTTATATCTAAGCTCTTTATTCTGTTCCATTGATCTATGTGTGGGTCTGTTCTTGTGTAAGTACCAAATTGTTTTGATTACTGTAGCTTTGTAGTAGAGCTTGAAGCCAGAGACTGTAATCCCCCCAGCTCTGTTCTTCTTTCTCAGGATTGTTTTGGCTATTCAGGGCCTTTTGTGGTTCCATATAAATTTTTAGAACTATTTGTTCTAGTTCATTGAAGAATGCTCTTGGTATTCTGATAGGGATTGCACTGAATCTGTAAATTGCTTTGAGCAGGATGAAAAGTTTCATATCTTGGCTATGGTTGGCTGTGGTTATACAGGGGTACAAATTTATCAAAACCCATCAAAACATACACTTAAAATGGCTGCATTTTATAATGGGTAAATTATATTTCAATAAAGCTGATTTTTAAAAATTGTCTCCAAATACTCTTTCCCATGCAGCAAGTAGTGGATTTGCTCTACCAAAACAAGAAATTAAACCAAGAAAGAGCAAGATGTGAATTTGAGAAGTAGGTGATTCATTCCAAAGAGAAGCTGAGAGGATTTCTGCAATGGTGTTGAAAATAAGTCCTAAAATAATACGTGCACAATAGGCCTAGAAAATAAAAAGTTCAGATGAGTATAGGATGACAGAGGGCTCTAGAAGAGAGGTATTCAGAAAACAATATATTGTCTGCTGTGTTTTATCATGTGGAAAAATTAAGAGGTTGTAGGGAAATGTGGGAAAGAATTAACAATAGGTACATAAAAAAGACTAATCAAAAGAAAATGCAAGGCAATCACTAATTCTTGGTAAATCAAAATGATGAAAAACAAAGGAAACAAAACCATAGAACACTTAAGTACTGAATTATATATCCGTAATAATGGAAAACGGAAAAGCCAAATATTGACTTACCTAACAACTATATAAAATTAAGAGGAAGAGGAGAGATAAATCAGTGTGTGTGTGTGTGTGTGTGTGTAAGAGAAATGACTTAGGAGCTGACATTCACCCTGAGCAAGCGAGGAGGGCAGCAGAGCAAGGGAGCAGTGAATCCTGATCACGGGGAATAGAGGGGATTTGTGGAGACCGGAACTGAGAAAGACCCTGAAAGAAGAACAGGTTCTGCACAGAGGAGGGATTTCTTCACTCTCCAAATCCGGGATGATGGGAAGGGAGCAGTGGGAGGACAAAAGAGAGACTCGGGCCTCGCCAGCCCAAGTGGATAGCAGCTGAAAGATCAGATAGACCAGTTATAAAAAGCAAATGCAAGATCTCAAAAGGAAGAGCAGTGTATTAATGTAAGGGGCAGAGACCTCACCTTCACGCTGCAGGGGTCTCCTGGGACCACCCTGTGTTACAATCCAGGGCAATTTATGTATAATGATGGCCCTGTGTCATTGAGAAAGTTAAATTATGTTCATGGGCTCTGCTTTTTTTTTTTATTAAGGTATCATTGATATACAATCTTATGAAGGTTTCACATGAGCAACATTGTGGTTACAACATTCATCCCTATTATCAAGTCCCCCCCACACACCCCATTGCAGTCACTGTCCATCAGCATAGTAAGATGTTACAGAGTCACTACTTGTTTTCTCCATGCTATACTTGGGCTCTGCTTTTTAAGCAAAGGGTTTTAGAACTATTTACATTAAAAAGTAGTTTAAATTATTTAAAACGTGTAACCCACCCCAGCCCAACCCATCCCATTGCCTGGCAAGTCCACTTACTTTCCCTCCTTCCCTGAGGAGCGTTCTTAACCTCTTTCCTACTGTGAGAGGTGAACTGCTCCCTCTGGAGGAGCCAGTCTTATGTCTGCTGCCATGTCTGGGTGTACAGCCTTCAACAATAGCCACCCGCTGGCCCTGCCAATCCTAAGTGACCAAGTGCCGGAGCTAAAGCTTATGCAGAACCTGTAACCCAGGCAGCTACAGGGTGAACAACTGCCTGGAGAATATGGGGCTTCTGGAAGGCTATGATCATTTCCTCCCCGTTTGTGCTGCATCCTCTTCAGTGAAAGGACTTAACCGCAGAAGAGCTACTTTCCTCAGAAATGGAGTATCTAGGCCTCCACACCTTATTTTCACCTTACTCATCATGAGTCCTTAGGCTTCTTCACAATGGGCCTTCATCTCCCTCACATGTGTAAAAAATAAACATACAGAGCTGGATGATTCTTAAAGTCACGTCCTTCCTAACACAGCCAAGCTCTGTGATTCCAACCATGGATCCCTGAGCTCCTGCGCGTGTCTGACATCCATTCTTCCTTCCTCTGCTGACCATTCCTGGGATTTGAGAATTTTTTTTGAATGAGTAATATATTTACAGAATTAGAAATCACAGCTATAGAAAAAGACATCACTGAGCCTTGCTTCCAGCCTTGCCTCCTTCACCGTTCCCCTCCCTCCACTCCCTAGAGATGCCCTTGCTACAAATACATGTTCTGATCCCCCTTTTTTTCCTAAGAGACGTCATACACTTTATACTGAATTTTGCTTTTTCGTCTCTTCCTTCTTTCCTACAGCTTATGTCTGTTATGTAGCTGGACCATAATTTATTCAACCAGTTTCCCATTACTGGACACTTTGTTTCCAGTTCTTTTTATGATAGTGTCTCAATGAAAAGCCTGTGATGACTTATTTCATTTTTATGCATGGTTCTGTGCCTCAGGCACATACCTTATATATGTATCCGAGAAGTGACATTGCTGGATCAAAGAACAAATGCCATTCTAGTTCCCTAAAAGCCTCACCAACAGAGGGCGCTGTCCACCTTTTGGATGCGGGTATTGCTGCCAATCTAGTAGGTGGAATGGTGTCTCAATATAGTTTCGGTTTGAATTTCTCTTATGAAGAAGTTTGAGCTTCTCATGTTTTTAAAGACTTATTATGTCTCTTTTTTGTGAACTATCTTTTCATGTCCTTTGCTCTTTTTTTTTTTCAATTGGATTTGTGGTCTTTTCTTCTCAAAAGAATTCTGAATATTACTAGAGTTAGCCCTTGGTCTGTGACATGAGTTGCAAATATTTACAGCAGCTTGTTGTATGTCTTTGGGCTGTGTTAATAATTTTTAATTCCACTTTTTATTCTGAGGTAAATGTAGATTCAAATACAGTAGTAAAAAAGAATACAAAGCCATCTTGTGTACACTTTCCCCAGCTTTCCCCAGTGATAACATCTTGAAAACCTATAGTGCAACATGTTTATTATCTTTTAGTACAAAATTTGGCGCTTGTTTTTATTCGTTTTTGTTTTCATTTTTAAGGCTGTAGAATTTATCAATGTTATTTATAGCTTCTGGATTTTGACTCTTGACACAAAAGCCTCTCGTGCAATATGTGTATCACCACTAGAGGGAGCAGTTACTTATATGAAGCATACTTGGTTAGGCAGGGAGAAGGGATTCCTAGAGAGTTGTTGGTCTTTTCCTCAAGACTTTTTGCCCCACCCCACCCTCACCTCCTGCCCCGTCCAGAGCCCAGTTCTTGGCAACCCCTGCCTCTGACATTGGCTTGGGTGGCACAGTTCTGGCTACATGCACCTGTGCTTGGAGATGCTGGTGCTAGAGGCTCCCAACCTGGCCTGATGGTCTCACCCCATAAGCCCCTCTGTCCCATGGGTCTCCACAGTCAGGTCACTAACTGGGTAGTCAGGCATGGGTGGCAGTACCATTTCCAGTGCCCTGTCTGTCCAGTGTCCCCTTGGTCAGGGCAAACCTCTCATTGGTTGGTTCTTCAAACCTGGAAGCCTCGTCCTCTCTCCAGTTCTGCCTTTTCTTCCCACTAGAGATTCAAAAGCTTTGAAGTCAAATTCATCCCTTGGCTGCGATCGATCACCTGTCATTTCGGCTGCTTAAGCCACAATTACTGGGCTTCCTACACTTGACCTGTAATTGAATTTCCTGGGGAACTGAAAGACAAGATTGATTCAACCTAATTGAGTCAAAGATCGACTCTCCATGCCATTCATCTAGTCCCGTCTCTGCCTGGGGCCCTCGGAGCTGAAGCTATAAGACTTTCACAGTTTTGTTTAAAAACTGACATCTTTTTAAGTACCATTTCTTCAAATGATCTATAGAACATTTCCTTTCTTTGCCTTCCCTAGTCTGGGCCAGCTGAAAGCAGAAGAAACTTCTGTATTTAAACTTGTCTCCTCTTCACATGAATGCTAATAAACAATTCTAAGAAAAAAAGCCTGGTCTGATTCAAAAGAAAGTTTGGAAATGAGGCAAGAAGTCAGATTCTGGGTGATTCAGGAAGTTAGTCATTTGTTCTTTTAAATTTTTTGTGATATGACTCAATAATAAAAAGGACAAATAACCTAATTTTAAAATGGGTAAAGGATCTGAATCTACATTTCTCTAAAGAAGGTATACAAATGGCCGGCAAGCACATGAAAAGAGGCTTGACGTCACTAGCCCTCAGGGAAATACAAGTCAAAACCACAATGAGGTATCACTTCAGGCCTACTAGGATGGCTATGAGACAGGGACCGCGGGTGTAGTCAGAGTAGGGGGAGGGCCTCCGGAAAAAGCAGGGCAGGATATTTACGGTCAGAGCAACATAACAATGGGCAAAGAAGTCCCTTTTGAAACTGTTAAGCATTATGCAAAGTCAAGGTCACACTAATTCTCTAGGATCAAGATACCAGACTAAGAATACAGGCTCTTCAGTGAGGTCAGGTAAAGATCAAAAGGCCAGGAGCAACTTGGCCTACAATGCTTGAGTGTTTCACAAATAAAGAAGGGCATCTCAGTATAACCCGTGACATCACTGTAAACAGCCCTAGCAAGCAGAGAACAACCCAGCCCACCTTGAGGGCAGGGCAGGTGGTACAAGTCCACACCCCTAAGCTTTTTTTCCTGTTCTTGAAAAATCCTCATCTGCCTATAAAACCCCTAGACAACACACCACACAGGACTCTCTTGTCCCCTCCTGGTGTGAGCCAGGAGCTCTGTCCTATCACTTTATTTCTAAATAAAAGCCTGTACCTTGCTCTCCTACCTTGGGTGTGTTTGTGAAGGTCATTCTTCAGCTTCGTGAACAAGAACCCCGGCATCAGCTATAGTAAAAAAGATAGAGAACAGGTGTCAGTAAGGTTGATAAGAAATTGGAACCCTCACATACTGCTGGTGGGAATGTAAAGTGATGCAGCAGCTTAGGGAAGCCTGGCAGTTCCTCAACAGGTTAAACATAGAGTTGCTATATGATCCAGCAATTTCAATACTAGGTATATTCCCAAGAGAAATGAAAACTCATGTTCACACACAAACTTATACACAAATATCAACAGCAGTATTATTCACAACAGCCAAAAAGTGGAACCAACCCAAGTGCCCATTACTGATGAATGGATAAACAAAATGTGGTCATCTACACAATGGAATGTTATTCAGCCATGAAAAGAAATGAATTACTGATACACGCTACAATGTGAATGAACCTTGAAAGCATTATGTTAATAAAAGAAGCCAGTCACAAAAGACCACATATTGTATAACTCCATTTATATGAAGTGTCCAGAATAGGCAAATATATAAAGGCAGAAAGTAGATTCACTTTTTTTTCAGAGCAAGGAGGGATGGAGAGGTTGGTACAGGGTTCTTTTGGGGGTGATAAAAATGTCCTAAATCTGATTGTGGTGGTGGTTGCACAACTCTGTGAATAGACTAAAAACCATTGCCTTGTATACTTTAAATGGGTAAATTGTACAGCATATAAATCACACCTCAATGAGGCCGTTAGAAAAAAGAAGTTAGTGCCAGGAGGAGACCTTCTCTAGAGCTTTAACAAAAAGATGTGAATACAAATATGTCATCCTTATTTGGAAACAAAAAATCTAGTTGGGGGGAAAAAGAGAGGCAGGAAATTTGTTTTCCAACTTTTTCTAACTTGAACTTTCATGAAAAAGAAAGGAGAGAGGGGAGCAAATGAATAGAACATTCTAGAAGTGAAATCTAGGACTACTCAAGCATTTTCCTAATGCCTTCTGATTGGTAAGATGCAAATAGGTAAAAGTTTTCTGGAGAAGCAAAAAATACTAATAATGGCACTTATTACCAAACTGTTCTGAAGTAATTTCTTAACTTAATAAGGAGTATCCACCAGAAATCAGAAGGGAACATCATAATTCAAAAATTAACATTATACCATTAGAAATAGTTCCATTCAAGTCAGGAATGCAATTCTCATCACTTTTATGTTATATTATCTTGAAGATTCTAGCCATCAAAATAAGACAAGAAAAGTAGATACAATTATAACATTGAGGAGAAAAAAAATGATAAAATTCTTCACCTAGAAAATCCAAGAGAACCAACTAAAAAAACCAGTCAGTTACAAGAAAATATTAAAAAGGAGGTCAGAGCCAAGATAAATATACAAAAATTGTTTTTCTGAGTTGGTGCAACCTACCAGACAATGGGCTTTGCTGGGCACCAATCTACAAGGGACTAAAATCTCATGAGACTAAGTGGAAATCATATATAACCGTTTAATGTAAATGGTCTTGCTGCTGCTCACTACTCAGTGTGCTCTGCAGACCAGCAGGGCAGGAACCTCCTGGAAACTTGTTAAAAATGCAAAATCTCAGGTCCCTCCCAGAATCTGCATTTGAACAAGACCCACAGACAATTTGTATTCACACTGAAGTTTGAGAAACACTGAACAAGACAACAGTCTAAGATGGAAGTGAAAAACTACCCTTCACTAGCCTGGTTCTGTCTCAAGCATTCTTGCAATTTGTACAAGTGCAGTAGATAGTTTCCAAAGAAGGCTGCCCTCAGGCCCTTCCCTCCCTATATATACCTGCAGGCTGTACTTCCTATCAAGAGGTGGAACCAATTCTCTTCCTGTTTAACCAGGGCTGGCTTTACTGACTTGCCTGACCAATCATGCTGATGCCGGAGTTCATGTTCATGAAGCTGAAGAATGAGCTTCATAAACACCCAAGGTAGGAGAGCAAGGTACAGGCTTTTATTTAGAAATAAAGTGAAAGGATAGAGCTCCCAGCTCACGCCAGGAGGGGACAAGAGAGTTTGCTGTGGTGTGTTGTCTAGGGGATTTTATAGGCAGATGAGGATTTTTCGAGAACATGAAAAAAAGGCTTAGGGGTGTGGACTTGTACCACCTGCCCTGCCCTCAAGGTGGGCTGGGTTGTTCTCTGCTTGCTAGGGCTGTTTACAGTGATGTCACGGGTTATACTGAGATACCCTTCTTTATTTGTGAAACACTCAAGCATTCTAGGCCAAGTTGCTCCTGGCCTTTTGACCTTTAACTGAAGATGTCTATATTCTTAGTCTGGTATCTTGATCCTAGAGAATTAGTGTGACCTTGACTTTGCATAATGCTTAACACAGAGTTTCAAAAGGGACTTCTTTGCCCATTGTTATATTGCTCTGACTGTAAATGTCCCGCCCTGCTTTTTCTGGAGGCCCTCATCCTACTCTGACTACACCCACGGTCCGTGTCTCAATGTGTGGCAGAAGCGAAGCTCTGGGACTTGTAAGATTAGGTCACAAGATACCTGGTAGCTTCTGGATGGGCCTCTTGGACATGACCCTTGGCACACTTCTTCTCGGAACCCAGCCACCTTGTGGAGTCCAAGTCCCCTGAGCTTCCAGCCAACTGCCAGCATTGATTGCCAGCCATGTTAAGTGCACCATCCTGGAAGTCCAGTCTAGTTGAGGCTTTAGATTGACACCATTTGACAGCAAATTCTGGGCAAGAACCATTCAGGTAGTCAGTCCAGTCAACCCACAACACTCTGGGTGACAGTAATACATTTTTGTTTAAGCCCCTAAGTTTTGGGGTGGTTTGCTACATAGCAATATACAATCAGAACAATTACTACCTTTAGATTAGTCGCCTGATAACTGTCTGAAATTGGAGGTCCTGGCTAGCAAAAATTCTATAACCAAATCATCATTCGTCTAATGCTGTAGCAGGGATCCATTTGTTTTATTACCTAAATTTAAAACTCCTTAATATTCCTCCCAGGCAGTTACATGGTTCTGTGGGAGGAGCATTGTGCATTTTCCTCAGTTCTTGTCCCCACTGCAACAAAAAGTTGAAGGGCAGAGACACAGTAGTGAAGCAGAGTAAAAGTTTTATTTCAAGTTACTTAGAGAAAAAGTGCAGCAGGCAACCTCAGTAAGGAGAGATGCCCTGAAAGGTTGGAGAGAGAGAGTTTAAGATGAAAAGGTTACACACTTAGAAAATATGGGCAACCTCAGAGAGAGGAGCACCCTGAAAGGGTGGGGGTTCCCCCTTTTAAGGATTCTTCAGGAATGTGACTAAGGCCTGGGGGTGCAGACTTGTTAAGTGGTCTTTGAATACTTAGAATTAACTTAACACAAGGAACTTCCTGCTCTGATTTCTCCCTGGGATACCAGTTCTTGGTCTGGGAGCAGATCAAACAAGGCTGCCTTCTCAGCCCCCAGGGTGGGCTGAGTTATTGTCTGTTGGCTAAAGAATAAGTTAAAAATCTAACTTGTTAACTTCCAGGATATTAAAATACAGTCTTTAAGATGGAATCCTTCCTGCCCGTTACTATATTGTTCAGGCTGGGCCTGCATGCTAAATTAGTTGCCTAGGTTACAAACTACCTGATTAGGGCTGGAAGGAGAAAAAAACAGCATACAGGTAAAGTTAAAAAATAAGCTGGACCTGCATGGTTAACATAATAAAGACTAGCTGAGGTACCCTCCTTTATCTGGGAAATATTCAAACATTCCAGGCCAAGTTGCTCCTGGCTTTTTTAGCTTTACTTGATTAACTCTGGGTCTTTTTAGTTGACTTTTCTGGACTTTTCCCCTTTCCACCCTGCTCGTTATCTATTTTCCTGCCTAACAGTTCAAGATATCACAAAAGAAAACGAGGAGAGGAAAAGAACAATGGAAAAATGGGAACAGTAGAACAACAGGAAAGCCAGAAAAATAAACTTCTAGGCTTTCTTAGTTAAGACTTTATCACTATATTCATGTAATACACCTTTGTCATTAGCAACTGTGAATAAAGAACTGATTAAAACATTTAAAAATTGTGAAAATACCTGATGGTTGTGATAGTGTAAGTCCAGGGAGAGGAAATCCCCGGGCAAAATACTTCTAAAAACTGAAATCAGTCAAAGGGAGAAATAAAGTTTAAAACCCATTTATTGCTTACAAACTGCAGTCCATTGCCTTCTCTCTCCCCCTGATCCAGAATAAACAAGCAAGCAAGCCAGCCCCTCCCCTTAAACTCTCAGGTTCAGACATGCCCTGGGTTGCCAAGTAATTACCCATTGATATGGAGATGAACTTCTCTCCACCCCTGTGGAATGATGCAAATGTACTAAAGCCATACTTCTTTCCACCTCTGAACACCTATTGATATGCAGATATACTAAAGCCAGGCGAGATATTCTAGAAATATTACAATTTTACCCACAGATAGAAAAACAAATGAAAGATGATTCCAAGTAACTTCAAATGCCATGTTATAATGCAAGTGGGTAATAAATGCCTTATTTATAATATTTAAGAATAAGGAAGTAAATGTACTGATGAAAAAAGATTCCATTCACAATAGCAATTAAAACTTTTAAATACCTTTGAAAAAATTAGTAAATATGCAGGACCTACAAAGCTTTATTAAAGCATAAAAAAACTAGATAAATGGAACAAAATAACAAAGATGAGGGATGCACTATTGTAAAGATGAAAAATCTCATAAATGAATTTGTACTTATCTTGTTTCTTTGATGCCTTCATTTATTTTCTTTAGTAATTTCAAAGTGATCTTCACATCATTTAAAAAACATTATATTTTTATTTCTTCCCTTTCTTTATGTATATCTTTCTCTTCTCTGATAGCTTTGTCAGAGTTTTTAGTGCTTAGTTAAATAGTGCTGATAATGGGTCCTTGTCTTGTTCCTGTTTCAAAGAGGAATAATTCATGTTTCTCCATTAAGTGTAATTTTGACTTTTGGTTTCCAATAGAGCCTTTTTGTCATGTTAAAGAGGCAGCCCTTTATTGCTTTTAGGAAGAATTTCAACTAACGAATTCCCTTTTGACATTTATGGAAATAATTACATGAATTTTTACAATTTTTTCCCCCAATAATATCATTGGTTATGCTGATGACTTGAGCTTTAGTGGAAAGAAAAAACAGATATGATTAAACGATTTGTTCCTTTTAAAGTTAAATTATATTCTGATTGCTAAACTTCTATCTAAACTTTTTGTTTATCTATTAATTCATGAGATTATCATATAAACTTTTTTGATATAATTCTTATTAGATGTGGTGACCAAAAACCTGTTTCAGCAAAGGAAATGAAACAATACAAATCTTTTAAACTTCCACCTCACTATGAAAAAAAAAGACATGCTGTAAGTCTGGGGAAAAGAAATCCCAGGCAAAATACCTCTAAGAACCGAAATCAGTCAAAGGGAGAAATTTAAAAGCCGTTTATTGCTTACAAACTGCAGTCTGGAGCCAGTTCTCTCTCCTGCTCCAGCAGAAGCAAAACGAGCACCACCCCTCCCCTCTCCAGTACAGATAAGCCCCCCATTCCCCAGGTAATTACCCACTGATATGGAGATGAACTTCTCTCCACCCCCCACCCCCCGAGGAATGATGCAAATGCATTAAAGCCAATCTTCTTTCCACCTGAATGCCTATTGATATGCAGATGTACAAAAGCCAGGTAAGATATTCTGGAAGTATTACAATTTTACCCACACATGCTAAATAAAACCATAACGAGACACCAAAACAACAAATTGACAGTTTAAGAAATAATCCCAGTTCAGGAAAAAAGGGGTACTTTTCATGCATGCTGGTGGGAGTATAAATCAGTATAGCCTTAAAATTGTATGTACATACCCCAAATCCAGTGAAGTCAGTAGGAAGGGAAGATTATAGGGTTTAATTTACAGTATCTTCTTTCTTGTGCTTTCCTAATTTCTGTGTATTTGTAATGTATATTGCTTTCACAAAAAATGTGTTGAAATACATTTTTATTTCATAATAAAAATGTGCATGTCCAAATTAAAACCACAATGAGATACCACTACATCTCTGCCAGAATGGCTGAACTGGAAAAAGACTGACAATAACAAATGCTGGTAAGGATGGGGGGTAACTGGGACTCTCATACATTGTTAGTAAAAGCAGATCTGGTTCAGCCATTTGGCAGGTATCTATGAAAGCTGAACAGACCCACCAGCAATTTCACTCCTAGGTGTATACTCAACAGAAATAAGTGCAAACCTCCACCAAAAATGTACAACAGTGTTCACCGCACCTTTATTTGTAACATCCCCAAACTGGAAATGACCCAAAATATCTTTTAAAGGGGAATGGATAAATGTATATTCAAAAAACAAAATAGTATACTGCAGGAAAAAAATTACTATATGTACAACTATATGGAAAATCTTACAGACATTATGTTGAAACAAAGAATTTAAACATAAAAGAATACATACTGATGATTCTATTTATATGAAGTTCAAAAACAGGCAAAACCATTCATTGGTGATGGTAATGGTGGCTGTGGCTGGGGAGCGGGTGGGCATTTACTGGGAGGGGATGTTTTCTGGGTGATAGAAATGAAAATGTTCTGTTTTGGTCTGGATAATGTCTACTTGGGTGTTTACAAATGTAAAATTTCATCAAGCTTAAGATCTAGACACTTTATGTAAGTTCCACATCAATAAAAAGAAAAGTAAAAAAGGTACATACCCCTTATTCTATCTTAATTCTAATTCTAGGAAATCACCCTGTAACTCTGGGGGGGAAAATCCCAAAACAAAATACCTCTAAAACTGAAATAAGTCAAAGTGAGAAATAAAGTTAAGAAAGCCGTTTACGTCTTACAAGCAGTTGTCCCATCTCTCTCTTGACCAGGCTGCAGCAGAAAAGGGCTCCACCCAACCTCTCCGGTCCAGATAAGCCCTTGCACACCCTTGTAATTACCTATTGATATGTAAATGGATGCTTTTCTCCATCCCTTGGAAACACCTATTGATATGCAGATGCACTAAAGCCAGGCAGGAGATTCTGGAAATACTGCAGTTTTACGCACAGCCTACCCCTCCAAAAATCTTACCTCACAATCTACACGTTCTTCATCTTCCACAACGGCCCTTATGTGAGAAAACTGGAGCATTGTGAACAAGCAAATAACATAAAATAGCAACAGCGATTAAATCATGATAATCCACACACCAAAGGATTCAGCTAGGTTCAAAGTACTAGGCAGATTAAGCCCATAGCCCATCCATTCCACAGGCAGTCAGTAGCTGAACCAGTAGGGAGTTCAGAGCAATCATTACACAGCAGTTGCTGCCAGGAGGTACATCCAGGACACGGGGACTGTAGAAGAAAATAACCTTAAGGGCAGTAAGATAACATGTTTTAATGACACCAGCATAGGCAAATCTTGTCCATCAGGTAGGATACATGCAAGAGAGTGGTCCTATGACAGGACAGTGGCAGGAATGGGGTCTCATCCTGGTCTAGTGTACCAGACTTTCACCCCCACTCCCTGTGGGAGTTACAAATGGGTCAGTATGCAGAGCTACAGGAGGTACATGCACTGGCCGAAAAGATAAAACAAAACTTCCCCATAAGATGCTCTTACCTCCCGGACATTTTCGGTACACTACCATGATCTTTGGGGGACACTCTGCTATTACTGCAGGAACACACAGGAGGCCAGCTTCCAGGCCTTTTCCCCAAGGTGCCAGAAGGGCCAGCCATCGCTGGTCCATGTGTCAAAATGTCCAGGGCCACGTCCACTCAAGTGTCTCCAGGGTTTAATGCAGATGGAGCTGGCAGCAGGATGTTGCTTTGCTGGCCATATCCTGGCTTCAAAAACTCCTCTTTAGTTTGCACACACAGTTGTATAGGAGAGGCAGCAAGGTGTGTTAGCATATCCACAGGGCTCAAGGCTCCTTTTCAGGGCTTCTCATTCAAACACCATAGCACTGTCCATAAGCGAACTGACTAGCCTGTAGACTATTGGTCAAAAGGTATCTCTCCGTGCCCCTCCCTTCCCTGAAATAACTCAGGGAGGCACAAACCCACACAAGAGATTTTAATGGCTGGAAAAGAAAATGGCTGTCTCTAGGTAGAGAGCAGCAGCTTGTGGGTGAGGAAAAGCATTTTTGAGGAGTTGGGGTTGGATGTGTTCTGCTACAGGGATGTTGGTGATTGGGTCTTAGGGGGGTGGTTGTGATCATCTGGTTGTTGGTGATTGGGTCTTAGGGGGGTGGTTGTGATCATCTGGTTGTTGGTGATTGGGTCTTAGGGGGTGGTGTGATCATCTGGTCATTGGTGATTGGAGGCTTCGGGAAACAAAGTGGCGGCTCCTGATCCCAAGATGGCGGACGCCTCAGCGCACCGGAATTGCCTTCATTCCCATCTTTTTCTTTTCTTAATAGGGGCCTCTGGGGGAACTGGGCATTGAGTCTCATTTTCTAGCTACTTCCTGCTGGAAGGGGGCACAGATTCTGGGGCCAGAGAGGCTGTTGCTGTAGAGTTGGGGAAGGGCAGGCATCTGAGATGATTTGTGATGTCATCATAGCTGGTTTCGTTATTCTTCATGAGAAGGCCTTGATAGTCCTGGAGGAGTAACTGGTTGACAGTATGGTCAGAAATTTTTGAAATTTGATTTTGAGTGAATTTTTGGAATAGATTAATGAAGCAGGGAAGGAAAAGGGGAATAATAATAAAGGTAATAGGGGCTAGGAGGGAGAAATTGGGAATCCATGAGCGGAGAAACCCAGTGAGTCCTAGAAAGGAGAGTATTTCATCTTTTGTATGGGGAACGGGTATGTTTTGAATGAGTTTCTTTTTCTCTAAGGTAATGGTTTAATGGCCAGGGGTAAGTAGAACTCCTAAATAAGTCACTTTGGAGGTGGAAATTTAGACTTTGGAAGGCGAGACCCGATACCCATGTTCTGAGAGAAAGTTGAAAAGGAGAATAGTATTTTGCTGAGAGGTTTGTAAGGAGAGGCTGCATAAGAGAAGATCATCAACATATTGGAGAAGAGTGGAGCCTGAGAGAGTGAGGGATTTGAGGTCTAGTGTCAAGGCTTGTCCAAAGAGGTGGGGACTATCCCTGAAGCCTTGAGGAGGACTGTCCAGGTTAACTGAGTAGAGGTTTGGGTGATGGGATCAGTCCATTTAAAGGCAAAAAGATCTTGGGAGTTGGGATGGAGGGGGATCACGAAGAATGCATCTTTGAGGTTGAGGGCGGAGAAGTGAGTGGCAGAGATGAGGATAGTGGATAAAAAGTATAGGGATTAGGGACTACTGGATGGATTGGAATAACGGCTGCATTAATAATCCTTAAATCCTGAACTAGCCTATAAGAGCCATTAGGTTTTTTGACAGCCATTATTGGAATGTTGTAAGGGGAACTGGCAGGTCTCAAAAGGCCCTTTTGTAGGAGCTCTTGGATGATGGGTTGTAAACCCAACAGGCTTTTGAGAGGTAAGGGGTATTGAGATAGTGAGGGGAAGGAGGTAGGGTCTTTGAGTTTAGTGGTCGTGGGTGGGCAGGTGGCAATGGAGGAGGTAAAGGTATCCCAGACTATGGGGCTAACTTGACAAGGGAGTGAGGGAAAAGGGGAGGGTGGTGGGTCTGGGATGGTTTGAAGAGCAAGTAGAAAAGGGATCGAAGGTGAGTCAGGGTTGAGGCACGGGCCAAAGGTAAAGGTGATAGTGGCCCCTAGTTTGGATAAAAGGTCTCTTCCCATAAGGGGAATCAGACAACGGGGAATCACTAAAAAGGAATGAGAGAGAGAGCAACGCCCTTAAAGAGGCAGTGAAGCATGGGAGTTTGTAAAGGTTGATAGGTTATGCCCTCTACCCCGACTGTAGAGGACAGTGAAAGGGAGGTGGGCCCCCAGAACTGCTTCAGGACTAAGTAGCTCCGGTGTCTAATAGGAAGGAGATGGGCTTGCCCACTACCACAATTATCACCCTGGGCTCCCGTGAAGTGATGTTAGTAGCTGGGTGTGGGAGTCCCAGGCCCCCTCAGTCATTGGTGGCCAGGCCCATAAGGTCTATAGGTGGATTGTTGGGGCTGGATGGCCTGGCACCTCTTGGTGTGTGAGGACAGTCAACAGCCCAATGTCCCTCCTGATGGCATTTAGGACATGGACTGGGGGGCTTCCAGTGATTTGGGCAAGCTCTAGCCCAATGTCCCGATTGGCCACATTTAAAACATGGACCAGGAGGTCCTCCTGGTTGTTTCTTGTGAAGCGGGGTTACCCAGGTACCAGTGGTTGAGGCAGACTGGAAGGCGTTAGCCATCATTTGGTATTTTTGTTTATGGGCTTTTTCATCTCTTCCATTGTACACCTTGAAGGCTATTGCCAGGACTTCTACCTGGGGAATCAAGGGTCCCCTTTCCAGGCATTTAAGTTTAGCCTTTATGTCAGGGAAGCTTTGGGAGAAAAAGTAAGTCATAAGTAGTTGTCTCCCATCTGGGGTTTCAGGGTCTAAATTAGTATATTGTAGAAGGTCTTTAGTAAGATGGTCTAGGAATATGGAGGGGTTTTCATTTCTATCTTGGATAATTTCTTGGAGTTTCTCATAATTGATAACTTTATTGGCTGACATCTTGAGACCCACCATGAGACAACTGATAAATTGATCTTGGCTAGTGACTCCCTGGGGGTGTTGTAATCCCAACTGGGGTCTCCATCAGGAATTGCCTCAGCACCAATAGGGTGAGTGGGTGTGGCTTGGTGGACTTCATCGGCATAAATTTTAGCCTGTTCCCAGACTCGCCTGCGCTCCTCAGATAGAAGGGTATTGGAGAGGATCATGCGTACATCATGAAAGGTTAGATCATACGATTGGGTCAGGTACTGGAATTCATTTATATAAGTGGCCGGGTTGGAGGTGAAGGAGCCCAATATCTTTTCTATTTGAGACAGGTCAGAGAGGGAGAAAGGGACATGGACCCAAACAATGCCTTCTGTGCCCGCTACCTCTCATAGTGGGGCTATCACTTGGGTACGAGAGCAAGTAACCGGAGGACTTGGTAGGGGATCTCAGGATGGAAGAGGAACTGGTTGCAGTTGAGGAGGTGGTGTTGCTGCACCGCCGCTGTCAGGAGCTTGTGGTGAGAGACCTGGGGGGAGTTGAGGGGGAAGAGGCTGTGCAGGCTCTGCAGCAACACTGGGCGGGCTGGGTGGTTGAGGAGGAGGAGGAGGTGCCATAGGGATTTGGGGCCAGAAGGGTGGGGGTTCATCAGTGGTGTCAAAGTCAGAGGATGTAGTGGGATCTGGTTTGTTGGAGAGTGGGACTTTAGGGTGAGTAGTTCGTGTTTAGGGTTTCAAGGGAGACAGAGAGAGGGCTTGGTTCGGAGGTAGGAGAAAGCCTGGACATAAGGAATCTCTTTCCACTTGTCTGTACACTCACAGAAGTTATATAAATCTCGGAGAATGTTAGGATCTAAAGAGCCATTGGGTGGCCACTTGGACTGGTTATCTCTGGAATATTGTGGCCAGACCTCATTACAGTAATTAATAAGTTTAAAAGGTTTGAGGTCAGGAGTAAGGCAGAGGGGTTTGAGATAATCGAGTATACAACCCAATGGCGAGTCTTATGGGGATGGAAGGGCCAGTTCCCATGGTGAGAATGAGACCGTTCACAGATCACAAAGGCATCCCAGAGCAATAAGGAAAGGTTTAGGAGAAGACTGAACACAGCTAGGGGGTCATCACCACCTCTAACCGGGCAATGAGGCAAAAAACGCCAAGGAGGTTCAGTACCTGGTACCAGGAGTTTACGAGTAGATAAAGGGAGACCGAACCTCAGTGAATGAAGATTCTCATGATGGGAAGGCAGAGAAGGGTCGACTATGGGCATCAACTGTAGCTGCGAAGGCCATGGCTGGGGGTTCCCCTGCACATACAGTTGATGCTCAATGGTCACTTCCCAGGTTCCACAGGGACATTTAAGTCGACCCAAAGGGAAACTTACCAAATTGGAGGCTGGTGTTGGGCAGGAGATCAAGTGACCAGGGAGATGGAAGGTGGGTTCGTGGAGGAGGATTGGGGAGTGAGGGCTCCCAAGGCAGCTCAAATTCCTGGAGGAAGAGCAAGGTCAATGGGAGAGCCTCAATCCGAGCCACGGCACCATTGAAAGGGTATCTCACCGCGACCCTCCCTTCCCTGAAATAACTCAGGGAGGCACAACCCACACAAGAGATTTTAATGGCTGGAAAAGAAAATGGCTGTCTCTAGGTAGGGAGCAGCAGCTCCTGGGTGAGGAAGTGTGTTTTTGAGGAGTTGGGGTTGGGTGTGTCCTGCTACAGGGACTTTGTTGATTGGGTCTTGGGGGGAGTGGTGTGATTATCTGGTTGTTGGTGATTGGAGGCTGCGGAAAACAAAATGGCGGCTCCTGGCCCCAAGATGGCGGATGCCTTAGCGCACTGGAATTGCCTTCAGTTGGTGTCTGACTGCAGGCCAAATTTCAACAAACCATTATACCTCTCTATCATGCCTGCCCCAGCAGGATTATGTGGTACATGAAATTTCTACTTTATTCCTAATTGCTGCACCCATTCTTGTAACTCATGTCCACTAAAGTGGGTGCCCTGATTGCTCTCAATCATCTGCAGATGGCCATAGGCTGCAAAGAGATGCTCTAGGCCCCTCTTGGTGGTTTGCTGATCTGCACGATGTACAGGAAGAGCAACCAATAGGCCAGTAGCTGTATCCACACAAGTCATAGCATACTGATATCCTTCTGATATGGGCAGAGGCCCAATATAGTTTATCTGCCACCTGACAAGGTGTATCAGCCCCTTGCCTATTGTCCCATGTTGCTGCAGGACTCGGTGTAAGTCCCTCTTAGAGGACATGAGGCACTCCCTCTAGGCTCTGCTGGCTTCTTCAAAGGTCAATGGCAAGACCAACCGACAGGCTACAGCCCACATTGTCTTTTGCCCCACGTGCAACAAACACTGATGTAACCATTGGACCACATCAGAGGCAGGCTTTCCTTCTAGCCAGCGCACCTGGGCCAATGTGTCTGCTTCATCATTCCCTGGGGATGCCAAAGGCAAATGGCCAGTCACATGATATATGGCAACTGTCTTAGTCTAACGAGAGGCCATAAGTCTTGCCACAATTCTTGTCCCCAAAGGGGCCAGTCACCAGCCATCTAGTTGGCATGGTACCATGTTGGTAGCCATGGGTTCAAGCCCAATAGATGGCCCAGGTTTCAGTGCATACAACTGTAGGGGAGGGCTCCTGGGTGATCATGAGCCATACTGCCTGCAACTCAGCCCATTGGCTGCTCTTCCCCTCTCCATCCTCCATCCATTTTGTCTCAGTCTTAGGATGGAAAACCACAGCCCTTCACTTCAGGGGCTGTATACGACTCGAACCATCTGTGTACCAAGTATCTTCAGGTATAGGGGCTTTTCCCTCCTAATAAGGACTCTTGGCTACCAATGGCTCAAAAGCAGGTTCTTCCTGCTTCCCACTGATATACATCACTGGCCTAAGTAAGTGCTGGAGTTCTCCATTTAAGGGGCTAGTAGAGGGTGCTATGCTGCTGTAAATATGCACCCCATTTGGCCAGTGTAGGCGTCTGTGCCACACCACTCCATGGCCTTTGGAACCAGTCTTGCATCCACCCCACAATGGGATAAGTGGTTGTTACCTTCGTTGGAGCTATGGGCTCCATAGCCAGCAAGGCATGGTACACAGCAGCCAGTTGCTTCTCTATCAGGGTGTACTGGACCTCTGCTCCTTCCCATAGTTGTGACTAGAATCCGATGGGTTGGCATATCCATTCAAGCCTCTGCCAAAGACCCCATCCATAACCATCCTTGGTTACATGAACTACAGCTCACAGGGCCTTGATGAGTCCATTACAGTCAAGGCCTGTACAACCTTGACTGCTCACTTGGCAGCAGTAAAAGCAGCTGCACATGTCTCATCCCAGTCCCACCTGATGCCTGTTCGTACCAACCAGTACAAGTGCTTCAGAAGTTGTGCCAAGTGTGGGTTGAACACTCTAATAACTTTAGTTTTACCTGACCAGACAACCCCCAAGAATTTTACAGACAAACCAGGTCCCTGAACCTTGGTGCTGATCACAGCCCATCCTTTCTCCTGTAGATTTTGCAGCAGTCTAGGAGATGCACCTTCTAAATCTGCAAGAGAAAAAAATGTGAGCATAATATCATCAATGTAGTGATACAGTCGTTTGTGGCTTCTTCCTTGTGGCCAAGTCCTGGGCTACAAATCCGTGACAAATGGTGGGACTGTGGAGGTATCCCTGTGGAAGAACAGTGAACGTCCACTGCCAGCCTTCTCATGTGAAGGCAAATTGTTCCTGACTTTCCTGTGCTATGTCAATAGAGAAGAAAGCATTAGCAAGGTCCACAACATAATGATATGTCCCCAGTTCATGATTTAGTGTGTCCATAAAGGCTGTTATTGAGGGGACAGCAGCATGCAAAGGGGGTGTGGCCTTATTCAATTCCCTCTAGTCCACAGTTATACACCAGGAGCCATCTGGCTTTCTCACTGGCCACACTGGGGAATTAAAAGGACTATGAGTGAGCTTTGTGAGGCCCACCTTCTCCATCTCCTGTAGAGTTTCTCCAATTTCCTTGTGCCCCCCAGGCAATTTATACTACTTAGTATTTCTCACCTGCCAAGGTACAGGCAGAACTACAGGTGGGTGTTTAGCATGTCCCCTCAATACTGCCTTTACCACATGTACCCTCAGTCTGAACTCACCTGCAGTGGTCTGTAACCACAGGCCCTGCAGGATATCCACCTCCAAAATATATTCAAGGATGGAAGAAATGTACACAGTATACTCCTTTAGGGGTAAACACCCTATTCTCAGTGAGATTTGGGCTTTCTTCACTCTAATTGCCTTACCCCCATAGCCATCTATCACAGCAGGGGTCCCAGGAAAATGCTCAAGGTTGCCATAAATCAGAGAACATTCAACTCCTGTGTCCACCAGCGCCAAGACACCTTGTACATTCACAGGGGACCAATGAATTGCTAATTCTACATGTGGCTTCTGGGCCCCACCATGTCCCCCAAAGTGGGGACCTTGACCCTCCCCTCAAATTGTGATGCCCAATCATCCTTCTGTGGGGGTGAGGGCCCAGGCAGAGCCTGAGTCCTGTCCCCCAGGAAGTCTTGTAGGAACACAGGCCTGACATGGGGCTTTGCCTCTGGCTTCCATGTCCTGGACCTCAGCAGCTGGAACTGGTGCTCAGGCTTTAACTGATGCCACAGTTCTAACAAGATCCTATTGGGCTGCCCATCAAATCTTTCTTTCACTGCCCTGGCTTTTATCAAATCAACCCATATCTGGATCATGAAGACCTTCATGGGGGCCTTTGCACCTCTCCTTTCAGTCTTACCCTGTACTTCCTTCTGTGCTCTTATTGTTTCAACCTCCTCCAGATCTGCTAAAGTACGAGTAGCCTCACGTATGGATTGTCCTCTGTGGGGGGCAAGAGTAGTTACTAGGAACCCAAAGAGAGATGGGGGAGCTGTATGGAGCACCAGATTTCTCAATCCTACAGTGAACAACTCCTCATCAGGGCCCTGGGGGTCCATATTATAGGTGATATTTTTCATGCCCAATTCCCACAACACCTGTTGGAGCTCTGCATACGTTTTCCAGCTAGTGGGTAAGTATGGTAAATCACCCTGATTAGGCCAAACTGCCCTGATGGTTGCTGTGAGCCAATCCAGAAGCACCCAATTCCCTGAGGTGTGACAGGCACTTTGCAACTGCTGCTGGAGGGAAGGGTGAGTCATCAGGGAAGCCAGACTACTCATTTCAGAACCCGACATAACAATGTTTTCCACCCCCATCTCCCAGAGACGCAAAAGCCATGTAGGCAGAGGTTCCGTTGGCTTCTGCCGATACTGGGCGCTCATGTCCACCAGCTCATCCTGGGTACAGAAGTACCACAACCTGGGGAGGGGGAGGCTCCTCCCTCTCAAGAGCTCACAGTTGTTGTGTTTTTACTTTTATTAATTACAACCTTTTGGGCCTTTAATATGGGAGATGCTGGTGCCTTGGGCGGCGGCCTCCGAAACAGATCGGCCCTTGGCCCCACCCCCTCATCCTCTCCCGACATCCCCTCTACCACCTCCTGAGCTGAAGGCACCGCTCTTTCCTCCCCCTCCCCCACGACCTTCTGCAACACGGACTCTCTTCTGACGAAGTCTCTCTCTCTCTCTCTCCTCAATAACGCTTTCTACTATCTCGACAAAAAGAGATCCTACTATGCCAGCTGCTACACGGACGCTCAGGGCCTCTAAGCAGTCTTCTATCTGACAGAGGACTAATTCTGCAGTTTCCAGTGTCTCCACTCTTCCCCACTTCTGGAGAAGGCCCCACCCCTCTAGGAGGTGCTTTACCCTAGACCAATTCCCCACTAGGGGCTCCCCAGTTGGAAGCCCCTCATATAGGGGGTTCCCATATAAAGCTGCACTCCCTACCACCTAAGCCACTGGGGCCTCCCCACCGTCCCTAGAGGTAGCCTGCCCAAGGGTCGCACCCATGTAGATGGATTCCAGATTCAAAGGTTCTGCCACTACTTCCGGTTGTAACTCTGGGGGTGCGGTGAGGGGGTGGTGGTGAATCCCGAGGCAAAATACCTCTAAAACAGAAATAAGTCAAAGGTAGAAATAAAATTAAGAAAGCAATTTATGTCTTACAAGCAGTTGTCCAGTCTCTCTCTGGACCAGGCTGCAGCAGAAGAGAGCTCCACCTAGCCTCTCCTGTGCAGATGAGCCCTTGTACGCCCTTGTAATTACCTAGTGATATGTGAATGGACTACCTCTCTCCACCCCTTGGAAATACCTATTGATATGCAGATACACTAAAGTCAGGGAGAGATTCTGGAAATACTGCAATTTTACCCACACTGCCTTAAGACAGCTTGAAATGTTGGTTCATTTGCTGATGTATGAAAGCCCAAATCCAAGCTTAAAAAGGCAGTTTGGGGGTATCAGGGTATAAATTACAAATGGTGGTCTATATGTAAGGTACACATTAGAAAGTGGAGGACAGCTTATGATGGGAACCACCTTGAATCTAGCATGCTGCCACCCCCTGTGCCAGGGGTTTGTAGGAGATACTCTATGATCAGCTGGGCAAGAATGAAAACCATCTTTTGGTAGGTGTGGGTAAAATTGTAACATTTCCTTGCCTGGCTTTAGTGTATTTGCATATCCTCAGGGGTAAGAGAAGTTCATCTCCATATAAATGGGTAATTACCTGGGCAACCGGGGGCGTGTCTGAACCTGAGAGTTTAAAAGGAGGGGCTGGCTTGCTTCTTCAGGAGCAGAGGAGAGAGACGGCTCTGAACTGCAGTTTGCAAGCAATAAATGGGTTTTAAACTTTATTTCTCCCTTTGACTGATTTCGGTTTTTAGAGGTATTTTGCCCCGGGATTTCCTCTCCCCAGACTTACACCTTGTGCAGTCAGCAGGGTGCCTCTGAACCCGAAAATTGTCATAATGGGTGCGACCTTTGGGAGGGCTGCTCCTGTGGATGGTGGGGAGGCCCAGCGGATGTAGCGGCAGAGGGTGCCGCTTCACCTGTTATTATCCCCCCAGCTGTGGTGCTTCCAACTTGGGAACCCCTAGTGGGGAATTGGTCCAGGGTAAAGTACCTCTTGGAGGGGTGGGGCCTTCCCCAGAACTGGGGAAGGGTGGAAATACTGGAAGCTGCAGAATTAGCCCTCCATGAGTTGGAAGACTGCTTGGAGACCTTAGGGCGCTGTGTAGTGGCTGGTATTGTAGGGTCTCTTTTCATCGAGATAGTGGAAAATGTTATACAGAAGAAAGAGAGGATTATCAAGGGACTTAGGCGGGAGAGAGACACACTTCAGCATCACTTGGAGTTGCTGGACGATAACCTATGGGATGCTATTAAAGAAGAGAGACAGTTACTCAAAAGGCAGCTCACACGCCTGGAAGATTCCTTAGCAGCAGAGGGGGGGAGATGGCAGGAAAAGCCGCGTTGCAGGAGGCCGTAGGGTAGGGGGAGGAAAGAGTAGTGCCTTCAGCCCCAGAAATGGTGGTGGAGGAGCCGTTGGTGGAGAAGCCCGAGGTAGAAGATGAGGAGACGGGGCCATTGGCATATCTGCTACCCAGGCCACTGCCGGAGGTACCATCCTCTCCTGTTTTAAAGGCCTGCCCAGCTGTAATTGAGAAAATAAAAACGAAACAACTGCAGGCTCCTCAGGGGGAGGAGCAGCCCCCTCCCCGGGTTGTGGAACGCTCCATGGTCCACCCCTATACCCAGGATGAGCTGGTGGACATGAGCGTCCTGTATAGGCAGAGGCTTTTGGAATCTATGCCTACATGGCTTTTACGTCTCTGGGATATGGGAGTGGAAAACATTGTTATGTCGGGTACTGAGATGAGTAGAATGGCTTCCCTGACGACTCACCCTTCCCTTCAGCAGCGGTTGCAAAATGCCCATCACGCCTCAGGGAATCAGACAGTCCTGAAATGGCTGACAGCTGCCATCAGGGCAGTTTGACTTGATCAGGGTGATCTACCATATTTTCCCAGTAGTTGGAAAACATATGCAGAGCTCCAACAGGTACTGTGGGAATTGGGTATGAAAAATATCATCGATTATATGGACCCCCAGGGCCCTGATGAGGAGGTGTTCACTATAGGAATGAGAAACCTGATGCTGCACCCACATCTCTCTTTGGGTCTCTAGTGAATACTCTTGCCCCCCAACAGAGGACAACCCATAAGTGAGGCTACTCATACTTTAGCAGATCTGGGGGAGGTTGAAACAATAAGGGCATGGAGGGAAGTACAGGCCACGACTGAAAGGAGAGGTGCAAAAGGCCCTGTGAAGGTCTTGAGGACCCAGATGTGGGTTGATTTGATAAAGGCCAGGGTAGTGAAATAAAAACTCAGTGGGCAGCCCCAAAGTGGCCTTAAGTCGGACACCAATATTCTATGGGTTGGTCAGTTCGCCTATGGACGGTGCTGCGGCATTTGAATGAGAAGCCACATAAAGGAGCTTTGAGCCCTGTGGATATGCTCACACACCTTGTTGCCACTCCTATACGATTGTATGTCCAAACCAAAGAAGAGCTATTGGAATCAGGATATGGCCAGCAGAGCAACATCCTGCTGCCAGCCCCACTGCATTATGCCCTGGAGACACTGTTGAATGGACCCGGCCCTGGACATTTCGACACATGGACCAGAGATGGATGGCCCTTCTGGCATCTTGGGGGAAAGACCTGGAAGCTGGCCTCCTGTGTATTCCTGGAGTAACAACTGAATGGCCCCCAAAGGTCATGGTAGTGTACCCAAAACGTCCAGGAGGTAAGAGCATCTTGCGGGGAAGTTTTGTTTTATCTTTATGACCAGTGTATGTACCTCCCATAGCCCTATATATCGACCCATCTGTAACTCCCACAGGGAGGGGGGTGAAAGTCTGGTATACTAGACCAGGACGAGATCCCATTCCTGCCACTGTTTTATCACAAGACCACTCTCTTGCATGTATCCTACCTGATGGACAAGATTTACCTATGCTGGTGTCATTAAGACATGTATCTTATCGCCCTTAAGGTTCTTTTCTCCTACAGTCCTTGTGGCCTGAATGCGCCCCCTGGCCGCAGCCAACGTATGATGATTGCTCTGAACCCTCAGCTACTGCCCGCCTATGGAACAGACGAGCTATGGACTTAATCTGCCTGGGATTTTGTACCTAGCTGAATCCTCCGGCTTGAGGGTTGTCATGATTTTATTACTGTTGCTATTGTATGTCATTAGTCTGGTCCCAATGCTCCAGTTTTCTCGCCCAGGGACCATTGCAGAAGAAGGGGAATGAGTAGATTGTAAAGCAAGATTTCTGGAGGGGTGGCCTGTGGGTAAAATTGTAACATTTCCAGATCATCTCCCCTGGCTTTAGTTCATTTGCACATCCTCAGGGGTGGAGAGAAGTTCATCTCCATGTCAGTGGGTAATTACCTGGGCAACCGAGGGCCTGTCTGAACCTGAGAGTTTAAAGGAAGGGGCTGGCTTGCTTGCTTAGGAGCAGAGGAGAGAGATGGCCCTGCTTAGGAGCAGAGGAGAGAGATGGCCCTGGACTGCAGTTTGTAAGCAGTAAACGGGTTTTAAGCTTTATTTCCCCCTTTAACTGATTTCAGTTTTTAGAGGTATTTTGCCATGGGATTTCCTCTCCCCGGACTTACAGTAGGAATCTATGTGATGGTTAATTTTATGTAACAACATGGTTGGGCCACAGTACCCAGGTGTTTGGTCAGACATTCTAAATGTTGCTGGCAGAGTTGTGTTAAGATGAGATTAACATTTTAAATCAGTAAATTTTGAGTAAAGCAGATTATTCTCCATAAAGTGGGTGGGTTCATCCAATCAGCTGAAGGCCTGAATAGAAAGCCTGACTTCCCCAAGCAAGAAGGAATTCTGCAGGCAGATGGCCTTTGGACTCAAAACCGCAGCTCTTCCCTGAGTCTCCAGCCTGCTGGTCTACCCTGCAGATTCTGGACTAGTCAAGCCTTTGCAATTGCATGAGCCCAGTTCCTTAAAATAAGTCTCTCTAAACATTTATGTTCCAAATTTACCCTCACCAAAGACCACTCAGTGCAAAGGAAGCCTTAATATGATGCGGCACACAAACACTCAATTTGTGGCCATTGGTCATTCTTCTCATCAACCCAAAATTCAAGGGTGATGAATGATTAACATTAGCAGCGCTGACTTCCTGCACTGATGTGGCGCAACTACAGCCATAGGTGCTGAGGCTGAACCATGTGGTTAGAAGTCCTGGCTTCAGAGCCCAGAGCCAGCCTTCAATCATTTCACACAGGTACAATGGGATGTTTTGTTCACCAATACTTGACTATTAGGTGTTATTATTACATTAGAATTTTAAAAGAAAATCCATGTGCATGGTAAGCATGCAGTTCAAACAGTAAAAATAGTACCAAACGAAAAATGAAAATTGTCCTATGATAGAGCAAAAGAAAGTGTGCCAAAGAGAATTACTGTGAGACAATAGAAAAGTATAAATTGGTCTCTGTCCCCAGTTCTGAAACAAGGCTCTAGATACTTTCATAATTTCCTGGGTGGTAAGTGTCTTCTGTTCTAATGAGGTGACTCTGGCTTGGAATTTTCAGCCCCACCCCCATCCTCTTGAGAAGGGAGAAGAGCTGAAAATGGAGTTAATGATGGACCATACACAATAAAAATCCTAATAGTATGGGCTTTGGAGTGCTTCTAGGTGAGTGAACACCTCCATGTACCTGGAGGATGATGCACCTGAGCTCCACGGGGACAGAAGCGCCTGCACTCGGGACCCTCCCAGACCTCACCCTCTATCTCTTCATCTGACTGTTCTTCTGTGTCCTTTATCATATCCTTTAATAAACTGGTAGATGTAAATGTTTCCCTGAGTTCTGTTAACTTGAGGAGGGGGTCATGGGAACCTCTAATTTGTAGCCAAATCAGACTGCTGTGGGTAGTTTGGGGACCTACTCCTTGCGATTGGCATCTGAAGTGGGGTTAGGAGAGTTGCAGGACTGAACCCTTAACCTCCAGGCAGTAGCATTAGAATTGAGTTAAATTGTAGGCCACCCAGCTGGGGTCACAGAGAACTGCTTAGTGGTGGAACAAGCCTCAATACACCTGGTGACCAGAAGCACAGCGTACTGTGTGAGGAGTAGAGGGGACCCCCCCCCGCCAAAGAAACACATGGGAGGGAAGAACTGGGTCTTTCCCTACATAAGAAACTTGAGTTTTTCCTTTTTAATTACAAAAATTGCGGCACCTTTCAAACATTTACATTTTAAATGTAATGCCTTTTTTTGTACCAAAATAAAAAACCGTATACTGTAAGATGGTGCTAATGAGATAATCTGAAGATTTATAGGGCATGCAAATTAGAGCATTACAGGTGTTTCTCAAGGGCCAGGCGCCCTAATCTTTCTTTAATCCAAGCCTGCCTTCTCTTATTTTAATGTGTCTCTAGGCTCTATCACAGTATTTCTTGCCATTTCACACTAACGACTTTCCACTGAGGAGGCTAACATTTCTCCTTATTGCTTTCCCTTGTCAGCAACTTAATACAATTTGCTACATGCTCAGTATAAATTTGTATAAGTATACAGTATAAGACATTTTGTTTTGTTAATGGGCCTCTTTCTAGTCCTTTCTCTATGCATTTTATAAACATGTATGTACACACATACTTTTACATATACAGTTAATTTTTCAAATATAAATGCAATAACATGTGTATTTTTCTTCCTTACTTTGAAATATTTGATGTCAGAAAAAATATGTGAAATATAAATTATAAACAAACGCCTTTGTAATCACCAGTCAGTTGAAGAAATGGATTATCACCAAGGCCCTGAAGCCCTTGTGTCCTAATCACATCACCTTCCCCCAGACCCCTGGGGTTAATACTATCTGAATTTGGTGTATATGGTTTCCTTTTTCGTTTTATCACGCAAGGCAGTTATTCTTAAGTAGTATAAGATTTATTTTTGTCTCCGTTTTTTCCTCTATTGAAGTTTTGCTTGTCTTCCATTAGATTTCTCCCTAGGTATTTAATGCTACATAAATGGCATTTAAAATTTTTATCCTGTTGGATTTGAACATACTGGTTTTTAAAATACAATTTCAAACTTTCTAGAAAAGTAGCAAATACTATACAAATAACATTTTTCCCCCTGAACCATTTGAGAGCAAGTTGCCGACAGGAAGCTTCATCGCCTCCAAATGCTTTAGTGTCTGGTTTCCTGCAAACAAGGGGGTTCTTCTACATTCATTACCACAATACAAACATCAAAATCACGAAATTAGCAGTGGTCCATCACTACCACCTAATACTCAGGTTTTTTTTTTCAAGTTTCATCAGTTGTCCCAATAAAGTTCTCTAGAGCAAAATGGCTCAGTTCAGGATCACATGCTGCTTTGAGTTTCATGTCTTGGTAGTTAACTTTGGTCTGGAATATTTCCTGTCCTTTCTTAACTTTCATGACCTTGACAATTTTGAAAATAATAGGCCAATAATTTTGTCGAGTGTTCCTCAGTTAGGGTTTATTTGAGGTTTCTTCATGGTTAAAGTTAGGATGTGGATCTTTGGCAAGATCTCACAAACGCTGTATTTTCCTTGCATCCTATCAGGTGGTACATGACTTAGATTTGACTCATTATTATCATGTCCACTTTGATCACTTGATCAAGGTGGTTCAGTCGGAATTCTTTGCTGTAAAGTTATACTTTCCCCATTGTAATTAGCATTTTGTGGGATGTACTTTGAAACTCGGTAAAAATCCTGTACCTCCTCAAACTTTCAATTTATTTATATTTGTATGGACTCATGATTTATTTTATTCAGTAATGACAATCCCTTCATATCATTATTTATTTTGATATTCAAATTGTAGAGGCAGTAGAGCCAGCTTCTGTATTTTGCCATGTCCCCATTGTCCTGTGAGCACATCTTCTGCCTCAAGATTTTCTAGGTTTGTCTTGTACTTTCCTTGAGCTAGACCTGGAATCTGCCATTTCTCCAAGGAGCCCTGGTTCCTTTCTAGGAAAGAATGGCATCTAGAAGGCAAGGGCTGAAAGCTAGGTGTATTCGCTGTTATTGGGGTTATTATGGGTTGAATGTGTTCCCCTAAAAGTTATGTTGAGATCCTAACTCCCAATACCTCTGAATATGACCTTGTTTGGAAACAGGGTCTTTGCAGATGTGATCGGTTAAGATGAAGTCAGCCTGAACTCAGGCAGACCCCCAATCCAATGACTGGTGTACTGATAAGAAGGCCATATAGAGACACAGGAGGACAGACAGAGCGAACACCATGAAACAAAAGAGGCAGAGACTGGAGTGATGTGTCCACAAGCCAAGGAACATCAAGGATCACAGGTAACCAAGAAGCTAGAAGGGCAACGAGGTACCCTCCCAGAGCCTCCGAGAACGTGGCCCTGCCACACCTAGATTTCAGACTCCAGATCTGGGGAAGTAAATCTGTGTTGGGTAATGCCACCCAGTTTGTGGACATTTATTAGAGCAGTCCTAGGAAACTAATACAGGGGTGTTGCAAGGGAATATGTGCATATATATAATATGCCAATTGGCATCTATATGTATTTCTATACCTCTCTCTCTATATATAAGACCAGGAGTGCACACTGATGCATTCAATTCTAATCCAACACCACAGAGTTCATTCTAGTTTTCCCTCTTTTCATATTTGTAAATCCTTTCTCTAATAGTGAGAAACCTAGCTCCTATTATTCATATTTACATATTTGATCAATCCCCTGTATGTAATAACCTTCCCGCCTCACCCTCCCTTGCACAGAAACCCTGTCTCACCCACCAATGCTCCAACACCTTGCCAGGCCATCCTGCCCAGGGACTTGCTCTCACCTCCATCACTAAGCCAGGCCGCCCCTGTGAGAGCTCCCACCGCTCCCCACTCAGGACTGCCCTGTGCTTACTTTATGACTTTACGGAAATAGAGTACTGTATATTTTCTCCTGTCATCTGGTTTTTCCTCTCAACATTATGTTTGTGAAATTCATTTGTATTGATGCATGTAACTTTAGCTCTCTATTTGTGCTGCTGTATGGTATTTTATTATGTGACTCTCCCACTGTTGGACATTGAATTATATGCAGGTTTCGGCTATCATGTTCTTACGCTTGTCTGCGGGTGCACACACGGGCAAGTTTTTTTCCAGGGCACATCTTTAGGGATGGATTCACCAGGTCATACAGTGTGGGTATCATCACATTTATTGGGTAATGACAAAACGTTTCCCAAAGTGGTCTACTTAGCCTCTCTTAGTTTCTATTGCCCCACCTCCTTAGTGACAACCTGATATTCTTGGACTAATTTACACATGTCCAGTGTGTCCTCTCCTTATCTGCACAGTTAGGCAATGACTACCAGAATGGGTTGTCTCAGCAATCCTTACTGCTCGGTTTCTCTCAGGGAGGTCTCACTGTCTGTAGGATATGCTGCTAGTTGTCCACCCAGGTCCATTCTTTCCTTCTGCCTTAGTTCTTATGTAAATAATAGTTATAGCTGCATACATGGCAGCCAGCCAGGCTATACTTCCGAGTCTCTCTTGCAGCCAGATGTGGCCAGGTGACCAAGGTCTTCCCAATGAAATATGAGCACAACTGATGTGTGGCATTTTGAAATGTGGATCTTAAAGACACAGGACACGGCTTTTTCCCTTCCTGCCAGCTGGGAGTCCTACATGACAATGATCTTGCTTCAACCACACAAATAATGACACTGAACGAGGGGCTAGCAGATTGAACCAGAGTGAAGAACAAAGCTGAGACCTTAGGTGACCAGTGAGGAGCAGGGCCACCCACTGCTCTGTTCTATTACCAGGGAAATAAACTTTGTCCAAAGCCATTGTACCATTGGGTTTCCTTGTTAAAGCAGCTTACCGTTCACCCAAATACATCCCACCACAACCTTTAGCCGCCCCACCCCAAGGGGCTGTGGAAGTTCTCAGGAGACAAAGGCCCACATCACACCCCATGCACACCAAGTGAAACCTGAGCTGCACGGCTGCACCTGCCGTCTCAGCCTGTGGTGTTTACAGAGCCCCCAGAGCATTCTTTTTTTTCCCCCCCTCAGAATAATCCCAGGATGATTGTGGAAGGAAAAGTGGGAGGCTGCTTGTCTGTAGGTTTTTGCCCCCCCTCGAGCCTCCTGGTGGTCTTTAATGAAGAAACAAACTTTTAATGTGGGTGCAATATATTTTTTAAAAATCAAAGTTGTCTTACTATAATTAGCTCATAAAATGGTGAAGTCAGCACTGTGCCCTTTCCTGATTTTGTCCTGGAGTTGGGAAATTTCTCGACTGTCCTTCACGTCAAGAAAAATGTAGGACATGTTGACTGATGGTGGCGGGTTGGAACCCAAGATAATGAGATAAGGCTGGCTTGTTCACTTTACCACCTTTTAAAAATGGAATAAAACTCTCTCCTACCAACAATGACAGTGTGCCATCAGTCACAGAGTTTGGTCAATTTTATGCACTTGAGGTAAAAAATACGTAAGTAAACATTTCCACAGGGGCTCAAAGCCCCAAGCCTGGTTACTTCTGCCTGAGTTTGCCTTTTACTTCTCTGCCGGAGGGAGCAGCCCTGAGCAAGCCTGATGACCAAGCTGTGCTGGCCAGTAAGGGCAGGAGAGCCCGCACACCTGCTGGTCCTGCGTGTTTACTTTTATTCCTCTGCCCCCCCGCCCCCAAGGGGCTAGAGTTAGATCTGGTGGAAGGAAGACCTAAACATTTATTAATATAAAACACTGAGAGTGTTGCTCACGTCTGGAGCAGGCCCATACTCCCTCCTTGAGCTGAGCGTGTCCTTTGCCTTATTAAACTACTCTTTGCTTGTACCTGCTCGACCGGCTTGGGAATTCTTTCTCGAAAAAAAAAAATGTAGAAAGAAACACTCTGTGCATCTATAGTCTACCATGTCTATTCTGGAGCTGACTGAGTAATTTAGGGGCAAATAGAAAGGCCTCACGCTCCTCGCAGAATTGAGCGAGCTCTGTCTCGCAGACACCTGCCTAGGACCAGGCCCTTCAGAACTCTATTTACCATCCTCACTGTGCTGCGCTCCAGAGCTGGAAAGCTGGTGTGTGTGGGTCCCAGGGCATTTTTACCCTTCAGTGCAATTACATTCTTCCATGTGTTTCTCAGTGTCTGTACTATGAGGTTCGAGCCTTCCTCAGTTTCATGTACACTTTCTTCTCTGACGCTGCTTCTATGTTATTTGGGTGAGTACCAGGATGGAGGTTTTTGTAACCACAGCTTGTTTTCCTTGCCACCACTCGAGTCTTTTATCCATGTTTTAGAGTGTAAGATTGAATACTGCAGGCAGACTATGTCTGCTGACTGGAGCAGAGTATGCCGATCAGCATCGTACTGAAAGTTTGACAGAATTATCCGCTCTTAAAGAGAAAACTCTCCCAGTAATCAAATGTTTACTCATACTCTGTATACAATAATTTACTTCTTTATTATAAGTTTATTTTTTTCTGATTATTAAGGAACACTCGCTTTAGAAAATTTGGAAAGTACAGAAATGTATAAAGAAGAAAATAAGCATCACCCAAAATTCCATGACCAGTCAGAGCTAATCACCCCAGGTTTTACCCTTGAACTTGGCCACAGACCATCTTTCCTTCACAGCATTTATGTTTTTTTCCACAGAATATAACACAGAAACATATAACATATAAAAAAACATACTCAAACAGAATAAAAAAGTTTTTTTTATACCATAGTTTCCTCTAAAATCTCTATTTTTCAAATTCCGGAGTCAGAAACTCTAATACAGACTATTGAGCATTTGTTAAAATAGTAAGAACAAAGCAGAAGAGAAAGGGCAAGGGGCTTATCTCCAGACCCCTCCCCGACTTCTCATGCTAGGAGGCGCAGGGTGCCCACTTTTCTTGCGTGCCGGAGGTTTTTCAGTCTTCGGGGCTGTGATAAGGCGGCGAGGGACAGGCTGGGAGGAAATCTGAGAGTTAAGGGAAAAAAGAAGAAAAAGTCAGCATTGTGGTCTTTCAACCCCCTACCACTGAGGAAAGACGCTGTGCGGGGAGAGGACCAGACTCAACCAGCAAAGGGGAAAGTTCCTGCCACAGAATGTGGGAACAGGAATTGGAGGGGTCAGGCACAGGGAACAGAGCCAGCCAGTGAGAACCCTTCCACCCCTTGTCCCTCCCTACTTCCCCTCACCTCTTTCCGGGGCATCTCATCCAAGCGGGAGTCTGCGTTTCTTCTGGGGACATTATCCCCTTGGCTGTCCATCCTGCCACACAAACTGAGGGATGAGGATGGGGAGCTGTTCCCCTGCTCCCCAACACTGGATCAAAGAGCTACTCCCCAATTCTGCCTCTTAAGAATAAGAACAAACAAGACAGACCTGGGAATCAAATAGGAGGAGACATTAGTAGAACCAAATACAGACTTACACCATGAGTAAGACCCTAGGATTCTGAGTTCTGAGATGCAGGATAAAGAGGAAAAAACTACGGTAGAGAGACATGGAGAAGGGATTTTATTTTAGAAGTGAAGAAATCAAGTAGAAAGGAAGAAAGAAACTGAAGGTGGCGAGCAGTGAGAGACAGTGGGAGGAGAGGGAGATTTGCTGGCCTACATCTCACCCTCTTTCTTCCCTAGATAAAGACAAAAGACTCTCTCAGTGGACAACACACACACACACACACACACACACACACACACACACTCCTCTTCCCTGCCTGCTCGGGTTCCTGCCCACAATGCAGAGTCCACCTTCCTAGCCCTTCTTCCCTCCCCTCAACGCTGGTACCCGCTGCGTTCCAGCCTCTTCAGGTAGAGCAACAGGTCCTCGGCAGGCAGCGCCCCCCAGCCCCGTGCCTGGTAAAGACGTAAGAGCTGAGACACCTCCGTCAGCTGCCTCGGGGATGCGAGCCCATCTCCACCTGAGGAACATATCAGCCCTGGTGTCATCCTGGGGCCCCTCCCTCCAGCCCTTGTCCCATATGAGTCCCAGATGCTGGCTCCACAGCCTCGACCTCCCCTCATCATCTCCTGGCAAACCACGACCGGCTTACCTCTCTCTGGGGAGCCATCTCTGGGACCGCTGCTCTGTGACTGGGTTGGGGGAAGCTCATGGACCCGGAAAAAACTAGATGCCATGGCTAAGGGCACTTTAGTTTTATGGACGGGGGGTGGGAGGCATGGCACTCGAGAGGCTTCTTCCCAAGATGGGATGGGCAGAGGACCTGGCAAAAGGAAAGGGATTCAAGAACCAGGAAATGGGGCAAAAAGCCAAGCAAGTTCTACCACCTAGCCGGCATTAGGCTTTATCACCTTTGTCAGACCCTAAAAACCCATCCCAGATAACCACCCTCCTTTCCAGGTCCAGCACCAACCTTCTTCAGAGTTGGCACTCACCAGACTTAGGCGGCAGGCCAACAGAGGGGTTCTCGTTGCTCTGGGGGACTGTCTCCAGCAGCTGGGGGAGCAAGATAGAAGAGCTCCCTGAGGACTGATCCAGGAAGAGACCTAGGTATCTGAGGGAAGCAGAGGCTAGGAAAGTAAGAGCTAGGGCTGGTCACCTCAGTTCCAGAAGGGACTTCTGGATAGGAATAAGACAGACAGGGAGAGGGAGAGGCTGATAAAAAGTATTAGTCCTAAAAGGGGGATGACACCAGCATCCTGGGCTCCTAGAACAAAAAACAGAAATGAGGAAGGGGAGAAGAAATTAAGGTGGGATGGGTGGGTCCTCTCTTACCTGGTGCAAAAAATGCTTGAAGCCCTCCAGCTGCGCAGGGGGCAGCAGCCCTTGCTTTAGAAAGCCATCCCCGTGGCATCCAGGATCTTCCTCAGGGAACGGCCGTTCTGCCCTGTGATTAGGATGGAAGGCCCCAGCTGAAAAGTGAAACAGGTGAGCATTGTGTTGTGTGTTGTAGCGAGAGGGATTCCTCTACAAATCAACTTGGCAAATGCCCAGGAGGGGCCTATTAAATGTAAGAGGGGCATGTAACTAGAAGATAATGAAAGTTTAAAAGAGCTGAAGAGAGAATGGTTGACAGTGACTGAGAGATGTTATAGCTGAATTCTAAGAAGTGGATAGAAGGGGAAAGCTGTGGTGCTCAGGCTCTAAATAATTACCACCAAAAACTCCCCAAAGAACAGAAGTCAACACACAGAACGATTTAGGATAACAGACATGTTCTGACCTTCACCAGAACATGCCTTCATTCTTTTTTATTATTACTACATCATTGTTAAATTTAAAATTGTAATATAATACATCCCTTATTTTTAACTCAACCTGGGTCTGTAATGTTTGCAAAGAGCACCCCCACGCCCACCAAGTCACAGCTGACAGTCAGGGGTAGCCACCACACTCAAGGTCAGCCAATCCAAGGGGTGGTTACCAACCCAACTCTCTTTAAACTGGACCTAAGAAACAGAGACACCAATGTCTCTATAAGGTTGTCCAGAGTCAGTGTCACAGTTGACCAAATCCATGTGCAAGAGAGTTATGAGAGCAAGAACCTGAGTGAGAGAAGGTGCTGGTCTACCAGGAGAAAGGAGCAAGTGTGCAGGGAGAGGCCAAGTCAAGAGCCCATGGGGGCCCAAGAGCGGCCAGAGGGTGCCTCCCATCCCAACTCCAGCTCTCTTGAAGCCCAGCTATGTCACATGTCTAGTCTATGAGCTCTCACTTTCTTCATGCCAACCAACTTGAGTGGATTTCTGGTTCTCGCAATTTATGATCACTAAGACATCTGGGAAAATAAATGCTCAAGTCCCAGATGGAAAGGAAGTCAAGTAACAGGTAATGCATATAAGGGAAACCCAGTGACTTCTGCCCCATCTACCTGAGGATGACGTGAGATCAGGCTTTGGCTCCAGGGGCTGGAAGGAATGCTGGCTCGGGAAATCGGGGCCCAGCAGGAGACTAAGGTCTGGGGAGGGGCTGCAGAGAACAGGCGGCACTCCCGGCAGCTCCTCTCTTGCTTCCCTGCTCTGCTGCAATACAGGCTTTAGGGCCACAGCCATGGGCGGCACAGTCCAGATCCTCCTCTCCCCCTTCTCTGCTTCCTGAGGCCCTGGGCTGGAAGGGCTGGTGGTAGGAACCTGGGTACCTACCTAGAGAGGCAGAAAAAAAGGATCAAAGCCCAGTGCATTTAAGGAGACAAGGCATGATACAGACACTTAAGATTACAGATTAGTAGAATGTCCTTAAAAGGAGCTTTGGTAACATCTATCAAATTTCTATCAAACTTCAAAAAGCTTATTTTTGACCTTAGATTCCATTTTCAGAAATCTTATTGATATACTTACACAGAGACATATGTTAATGGTACCTATTGCAGCACTGCCTGTAGAACCGAAATATAGGAGACAACCGTGTATACAAGGTGGCTACCCTTTGGGGTGGGGACACTCAAGACACCAGTAACAGGGGTTTGGTTGCTTCTGGGGAGAGAACTGGGGGACCAAGGTGGCAGGACAGGATGGAGATTACCCTTCACTGTAAACCTTTCTGAACTGTTTCGACTTTTAAAAATATGCACATATTATTGTCTATTCCAAAAAATATTTAGCTAATAATAAAAATGCAATAATTAGAAGTAGGAAAGACTTCTGGACAGGACTTCCAAACTCATTCTATGAGGCCAGCATCACACTGAAACCAAAACAAGGCAAAACACCACAAAAAAAAGAAAATTACAGACCAATATCCCTGATGAACATAGATGCAAGAATACTCAACGAAATATTAGCAAACCAAATTCAAAAATACATCAAAAGGATCATCCATCATGATCAAATAGGATTTATCCAGGGATGCAAGGATGGTACAACATTCGAAAATCCATTAACATCATCCATTTACATCAACAAAAAGGACAAAAAACACATGATAATCTACATAGATGCTGAAATAGCATCTGACAAAATTCAACACCCATTCATGATAAAAACTCTCAACAAAATGGGAATACAGGGCAAGTACCTCAACATAATAAAGGCCATATATGACAAACCCACAGCCAACATTATACTTAACAGTGAGAAGTTGAAAGCTTTTCCTTTTAGATCGGGAACAAGACAAGGATGCCCACTCTCCCCCCTTCTATTCAACAGAGTATTGGAGGTTCTAGCCACAGCAATCAGACAACACAAAGAAATAAAAGGCACCCAGATTGGTAAGGAAGAAGTTAAAGTGTCACTGCAGATGACATGATATTGTACATAAAAAACCCTAAAGAATCGACTCCAAAACTACTAGATCTAATATCTGAATTCATCAAAATTGCAGGATACAAAATTAATACACCAAAATCTGTGGCATTCCTATATACTAACAATGAACAAGCAGAAAGAGAAATCAGGAAAACAATTCCATTCACAATTGCATCCAAAGAATAAAATACCGAGGAATAAACCTAACCAAGGAAGTGAAAGACCTATACTCTAAAAACTACAAGAAACTAATGAGAGAAATTAAAGAAGATACCAATAAATGGAAACACATGCCGTGCTCATGGATAGGAAAAATTAATATTGTCAAAATGGCCATCCTGCCTAAAGCAATCTACAGATTCAATGCAATCCCTATCAAAATACCAACAGCATTCTTCAATGAACTAGAGTAAATCATTCTAAAATTCACATGGAACCACAAAAGACCCAGAATAGCCAAAGCAATCCTGAGAAGGAAGAATAAAACTGGGGGGATTAAGCTCCCCTACTTCAAGCTCTACTACAAAGCCACAGTAATCAAGACAATTTGGTACTGGCACAAGAACAGACCAGACCCATAGACCAGTGGAGCAGACTAGAGAGCCCTGATATAAATCCAACCATAGATGGTCAATTAATATATGATAAAGGAGCCATGGACATACAATGGGGAAATGACAGCCTCTTCAACAACTGGTGTTGGCAAAACTGGACAGCTACATGCAAGAGAATGAAACTGGATTATTGTTTAACTCCATACACAAAAGTAAACTCGAAATGGATCAAAGACCTGAATTTAAGTCATCAAACCATAAAATTCTTAGAAGACAACATAGGCAAAAATCTTCTGAATATAAGCATGAGCAACTTCTTCCTGAACACATCTCCTCGAGCAAGAGAAACAAAAGCAAAAATGAATTCATGGGATTACATCAAACTAAAAAGCTTCTGCATGGCAAAGGACACCATCAACAGAACAAAAAGGCATCCTACAGTATGGGAGAATATATTTATAAATGACGTATCTGACAAGGGGTTAACATCCAAAATACATAAAGAACTCACATGCCTCAACAACCAAAAAGCAAATAACCCGATTAAAAAATGGGCAGATATGAAGAGACAATTCTCCAAAGAAGAAATTCAGATGGCCAACAGACACATGAAAAGATGCGCCATATCACTAGTCATTAGGGAAATGCAAATCAAAACCACAATGAGATATCACCTCACACTAGTAAGGATGGCCACCATCCAAAAGACTAAGAACAACAAATGCTGGCAAGGATGCAGAGAAAGGGGTACCCTCCTACACTGCTGGTGGGAATGTAAGCTAGTTCAACCATTGTGGAAAGCTATATGGAGGTTCCTCAAAAAACTAAAAATACAAATACTATTTGACCCGGGAATCCCACTCCTTGGAATTTACCCAAAGAATACAACTTCTCAGATTCAAAAAGACATATGCACCCCTATGTTTATCACAGCACTATTTACAATGGCCAAGATATGGAAGCAACCTAAGTGTCCATCAGTAGATGAATGGATAAAGAAGAGGTGGTACATATACACAATGGAATACTATTCAGCCATAAGAAAGAAACAAATCATACCATTTGCAACAACATGGATGGAGCTAGAGGGTATTATGCTCAGTGAAATAAGCCAGGTGGAGAAAGACAAGTGCCAAATGATTTCCCTCATTTATGGAGTATAACAACGCAGCAAAATTGAAGGAACAAAATAGCAGCAGACTCACAGACTCCAAGAAGGAACTAGTGGTTACCAAAGGGGAGGGGTGTGGGAGGGCGAAAGGGATTGAGGGGTATTATGATTAGTACTGGGGGGCCATGGGGAAAACAGTGTAGCATAGAGAAGGCAAACAGTGACTCTGTGGCATCTTACTGCACTGATGGACAGTGACTGCATTGGGGTATGGGTGTGGACTTGATAATATGGGTAAAAGTA
The DNA here is from genome assembly GCA_029783875.1 of Phataginus tricuspis. Classification (NCBI taxonomy): domain Eukaryota; kingdom Metazoa; phylum Chordata; class Mammalia; order Pholidota; family Manidae; genus Phataginus; species Phataginus tricuspis. The sequence goes on along the minus strand of JAQQAC010004778.1, from coordinate 10,461,265 downwards.
GTCACCACATTGTTTTTTCATGTGAAACCTTCGTAAGAGTGTATATCAATAATACCTTAATAATAATAAAAAAGAGTGACACCCAATGCAGTGGAGCTGGCCTGGGTGAGCGATGGCCATGGTAAAAACATTTCTTTTGATGAGACAGTTATTCTTTAGGCAAGTCCACAGATTTACTTTCCTAATGCAGGTCCCAGGAACTGAGCTTAGGGCTTCCCTTGGGAGGGAGATAGATTTCCACAGAAGGGATCTAAACACAACTCAGAGCAGCTTAGTCCAAAAGGCAATGCCTACCGGGGGGTTAGCAGGCAGGGTGTTGGTGCTGAGCAGGTGGCTGGCCTCCTCCCAGTGGGCCTGCAGCATGGCTTGGAGCTGCTCTACCAACTCTGCCCGCTGTGCCTCCAGCTGCTGGTTCCCACTCTGCAGTTCACGGGTGCGTGCTTGCTCCCGGGCCAGTCTGAAGAGAAGACGGGAGAGGTGATACAGGGCTTTTGAGGAAGCAGAGGCTTGGAGAATAAGAAGAGTCAGGATGGAATCCAAACTTCTGGAAGGAGCTGGAGCCAGTGTATAAGAGGACAGGTCTACCGTGGGAGCAGCCCTTCGCTCTTCCCAGCTTGGGTCTGCCACCGGAGCGGGCGTGAAGCACAGAATGGTTACCCAGGGAGCTACCTGAGCTCATAGTCCTGAGCCACCTGCTGCTGCCTTTCCTCTCGTTCCGCCATCTCCACCTTGAACTGAGCCAACTGGGTGGATAATTCCTGCTGGTGCTGGCCATTCAGGTCCTGCAGCTGTTTCCTGAGGGACACAGGTGAGAAAGTCTGAGAGCCTCAGGTGACTGAGTCTGGAGACAGAAGGAGGAATCCAATGAGGAAAAGCCAGGCTGTGTGCATGTGAGACTGAGACAGCCGGGCAGCTCTGCCACCCCACAGGCGGGCTCAGCAGAGAGGGAAGGGCAGAGCTGGTGCCTTAGGATGACTTCCCCAGCAACAGACTGAGATGAGGATTCATGAGAAGGTGATTCATTTACAAAGCATTTCTAGAAAAACTTGGTAGAGGCATGGGGGTGAAGGGGAGTGGGAGAGGGATGGGGAGGAATTTCAGTCCCAGGGCCACTCTGGAAGATGGTACAGATCAGAGCTCAGCATTGTCCCCATCAGGACCAGAAGGCTGGGAATATGTCTTCCTGCACCCCTCAGTTATTGGTTAAGGGCCACTCCCTATGGGATGAAAATTCTCAGGCACTTCTGGCTTTCCACGTGCGCCTGCAGGCAGCTCTCCCACAGGGAGATGTAGCTCCTGGACAGGAGCGGTGTGCTGCGGAATAGTAAAGGGACCGGGAGGACACAGGAAGGGCACTTACAGCACCTGCAGCAGCAGCATCCGGTAAGGCCCCAGTACCTGTGCTGCTCCCTCAGGGAGGCTGCTTGCCGCAAGCTGCTCTCCTGAGCCTGCACCAGCCGCTCTGTCACCCGCTGCTCCAGCTGCACAGCCAGCTCCGACTCCAGCTGGATCCGCTGGCTTTCAAACCGGGCCTGGGATAAAAGGAGGTGGGGCAATTGCTCAGTTCTGACGGGGCTTAGAGGAGGATAGAGGATATAAGGTAGACAAAAAATCCAGGTACCAAATTCCCCCTCATGTGCCTAAGGGACGAAGAACAAGAATTTTTCCACAAGGAGTGAAAGAGCTTCCCTTTCCTTATTAAACCAGGAGGTACTCAGTTTATACATACACAAAAGTAAAAATGACTTTGGACAGAAGAATTATATTTATTTTTTTAGCCAGAAGAAGCGTTAGGCAGAATGATCAGATCTGCTGTGCGTGCCTGAGATGACACACATGGTGTTCCCGGTACAGCTCTGGGACCCAGCGGGTGTGCGGTGCCAGCGTCCCTTCCTCCGAAAGCAGAATCAGTCTATATCACTGCCTCTATTTTCTCACCTCACACTCCTTCAGCTCACCAAAATCTCATTTCCACTTACAGTACTTGATGAGAAAGAACTAAATTTCTAAATCCCAATGTGGTTATTTTTCAGTCTATGCGATCTCACTGCAACATCCCCACCTATGTCACTCTTTCCTTCTAAAACCAGTTTTCCCTTAGCTCCCTGAGTACCACCAGCTCTGGGATCTCATTCTACCTGACTCCTCCTCGGCCTCAGCTAACTTCTCTTCCTCCAACTGCCCATAAAAGCTGAATGCTTCCTTGGGTTCTGTCTTCAGTCTTCTTTTTGACCACACACTCGCATTCTGGGTCACTGATGCTTTTACCTGAGTATAATTAACGTTTGGTATTTAGGCCATGTGTTCGGCTACGTTTATACCTTAAAATGCTGTCTAGAGAGCCAGCATGGCGGCCAAGTGCAAGACTAAGGTGTCCAAGAACCTACTGCGCATGAAGTTCACGCAAAGGGGACTGGACTCAGAAACCAAGAAACAACTAGAAGAGGAAGAAAAGAAAATCAGAGGCGAAGAGCACCGGTACTTGGATTTGCCAGAGCTTAAAGAGAGTTTCATAAAGGAAGAGCAGAGTTCCTGGTTATGTGAAGATCTTCTCTACAGAAGAATGTCATTCAGAGGATTTAATCCTGAGGTTGAGACATTAATGCTTCGGATGAATGCTAAGAACAAAGCAGAGGAAGCTGAAGATGAAACAGTGGAGCTTGACGTGTCAGATGAAGAAATGGCTAGAAGATACGAGACCTTGGTGGGGACAATTTGAAAAAAGTTTGCCAGAAAAAGAGACCATGCCAATTATGAAGAAGATGAAAATGGAGACATAAAACCAGTTACAGCAAAGAAGAGGTTCTTAAAGCCCAAAGATTAAAATGGATGCCTTACAATGTGGCTCAGGGACTCGTTGTGAGAGTTAGCTAATTTTGAAATGCGTTCTGATGCTTTCTCTATAGTTGCTAATAGTATAATGTTTATTTGTAAAGAAATGTATAATATTAGAAACATGCTGTTTTGAAACAGATGTGTAATGGATGTCATACATCCTTTACTTTGGTGTTCATCAAGAATGGATTTTAAGCCCTGATCTTCAAATGTAGATAGGCACGTGGTTGCTTCCTAAAGATATTTTTACCTCAGATTTTTTAAAATAGAGCTCTGCAGTCACTGACCTTGAATTGATGCATATAAATTAAGAGCTATTGTTTAAGTTGCCCTTCTGTGTACATTTTATTTTTAATCAGTTATCATGTCTAACCAATTTATACATATGTTTGGGAATAAAATGTCACAAGAATTTATGTAAATTCATCAAGAACAAACATGCCCATCCAGCCTGAAGTATTAGCATGCTAGCAAGTCATTATCCATTGTGGAATTAGGGCTTTTTGGTTAAAGACTTAAATTTTTAAAAAATTTCTGTAATAAAAGACTCCACTCCAAAACTACTAGAACTAATATCTGAATTCAGAAAAGTTGCAGGATACAAAATTAACACACAGAAATCTGTTGCTTTCCTATACACTAATGATGAACTAACAGAAAGAGAAATCAGAAAAACAATTCCATTCACAATTGCATCGAAAAGAATAAAATACCTAGGAATAAACCTAACGAAGGAAGTGAAAGACCTGTACTCTGAAAACTATAAGACACTCCTAGGAGAAATTAAAGAGGACACTAACAAATGGAAATGCATCCCATGCTCTTGGCTAGGAAGAATAAATATTGTCAAAATGGCTATACTACCTAAAGCAATCTACAGATTCAATGCAATCCCTATCAAACTACCAACAGCTTCTTCAATGAACTGGAAACAAATAATTCTACAATTCATATGGAACCAGTACTTCCGGGAATATGGCGACGTGAACGGACCAGCAGAAAAATTCCTCCCAACATTATATTTATTCACGAAAATACAGCAAATACAACTATCCCTAAAAGAGAGACCAGAATACACAGGAAAGTGCACAGCGTACAGCTACACCTGTGAGAACTTGGCAGCCGGTGAGGC
>JAQQAC010004778.1:10331838-10456798 GCA_029783875.1 Phataginus tricuspis | reverse complement strand
CAGAACCCAAGAATGGACTAACAGTTACCAAAGGGAAAGGGACTGGGGAGATGGGTGGGAAGGGAGGGATAAGAGGGTAAAAGGGGCATTACGATTGGCAGGTATAGGGTGGGGGGGCACGGGGGGGACTGTACAGCTCAGAGAAGACAAGTAGTGATTCTCATCTCACTACACTGATGGACAGTGACTGTAATAGGGTTGGTGGGGGGGACCTGATGAAGGGGGTAGTTTAATCATCACAATATTGCTCATGTAATTGTAGGTTAATGATACTAAAATAAAATAAATTGTTAAAAAAAAAAGAGATATTTTACTATAAACCATAAATTTTGATGATCTTACCACCAAAATTGAAAGGTTAAGTTTTAAATAAAAAACTGTAAAATTTTGAAAAAAAAAATTCATATGGAACCAGGAAAGACCCCGAATAGCCAAAGCAATCCTGAGAGGGAGGAATCAAACAGGGGGAATTACATTCCCTGACTTCAAGCTCTACTACAAAGCCACAGTAATCAAGATGATTTGGTACTGGCACAAAAACAGACCCACAGACCAGTGGAACAAAACAGAAAATCCAAACATTAACCCAAACATTTACAGTCAATTAATATTTGATAAAGGAGCCTTGGATATACAATGAGGAGATGACAGCCTCTTCAGCAGCTGGTGTTGGAAAAACTGGACAGCTACATGTAAGAGAATGAAACTGGACTACTGTCTAGCCCCATACACAAAGGTAAACTCAAGGTGGATCAAAGACCTGAATGTAAGTCATGAAGCCATAAAACTCTTAGAAAAAAACATAGGCAAAAATCTCTTGGACATAAACATGAGTGACTTCTTCATGAACATATCCCCCAGGGCAAGGGAAACAAAAGCAAAAATGAACAAGTGGGACTATATCAAGCTGAAAAGCTTCTGTACAGCAAAGGACACCATCAGTAGAACAAAAAGACATCCTACAGTATGGGAAAATATATTCATAAATGATGCATCTGAGAAGGGGTTGACATCCAAAATATATAAAGAACTCATGCACCTTAACAAACAAAAAGCAAATAATCCAATTAAGAAATGGGCAGAGGACATAAATAGACACTTCTCTAAAGAAGAAATTCAGATGGCCAACAGGCACATGAAAAGATGCTTCACATCGCTGGTCATCAGAGAAATGCAGATTAAAACCACAATGAGATATCACCTCACACCAGTGAGGATGGCCAACATCCAAAACACAAACAACACCAAATGTTGGCGAGGATGTGGAGAGAGGGGAACCCTCCTACATTGCTGGTGGGAATGCAAATTAGTTCAACCATTGTGGAAAGCAGTATGGAGGTTCCTCAAAAAACTCAAAATAGAAATACCATTTGACCCAGGAATCCCACTCCTGGGAATTTACCCCAAGAATGCAGCAGCCCAGTTTGAGAAAGACAGATGCACCCCTATGTTTATTGCAGCACTATTTACAGTAGCCAAGAAATGGAAGCAACCTAGGTGTCCATCAGTAGATGAATGGATTAAGAAGATGTGGTACATATACACAATGGAATATTACGCAGCAATAAGAAAGAAACAAATCCTACCATTTGCAACAACATGGATGGAGCTAGAGGGTATTATGCTCAGTGAAATAAGCCAGGCCGAAAAAGACAAGTACCAAATGATCTCACTCATATGTGGAGTATAAGAACAAAGAAAAAATAAACAAATAAATAAATAAATAAATAAAGGAACAAAACAGCAGCAGACTCACAGAACCCACGAATGGACTAACAGTTACCAAAGGGAAAGGGACTGGGGAGATGGGTGGGAAGGGAGGGATAAGAGGGTAAAAGGGGCATTATGATTGGCAGACATAGGGTGGGGGGGCACGGGGGGGACTGTACAGCTCAGAGAAGACAAGTAGTGATTCTCATCTCACTACGCTGATGGACAGTGACTGTGGTGGGGTTGGTGGGGGGGACCTGGTGAAGAGGGGAGTTCAATCATCACGGTATTGCTCATGTAATTGTAGGTTAATGATACTAAAATAAAATAAATTATTAAAAAAAAAAAAAAAGAAATGGGCAGAGGACATGAATAGACACTTCTCTAAAGAAGAAATTCAGATGGCCAACAGGCACATGAAAAGATGCTCCACATCGCTGGTCATCAGAGAAATGCAGATTAAAACCACAATGAGATATCACCTCACACCAGTGAGGATGGCCAACATCCAAAATACAAACAACAACAAATGTTGGCGAGGATGTGGAGAAAAGGGAACCCTCCTACACTGCTGGTGGGAATGCAATTTAGTTCATCCATTGTGGAAAGCAATATGGAGGTTCCTCCAAAAACTCAAAATAGAAATACCATTCGACCCAGGAATCCCACTCCTAGGAATTTACCCCAAGAATGCAGCAGCCCAGTTTGAGAAAGACAGATGCACCCCTATGTTTATTGCAGCACTATTTACAATAGCCAAGAAATGGAAGCAACCTAAGTGTCCATCAGTAGATGAATGGATTGAGAAGAGGTGGTACATATACACAATGGAATATTATTCAGCCATAAGAAGAAAACAAATCCTACCATTTGCAACAACAGGGATGGAGATAGAGGGTATTATGCTCAGTGAAATAAGCCAAGCCGAAAAAGACAAGTAACAAATGATTTCAGTCATATGTGGAGTATAAGAACAAAGAAAAAAACTGAAGGAACAAAACAGCAGCAGACTCACAGAACCCAAGAACAGACTAATAGTTACCAAAGGGAAAGGGACTGTGGAAAATGGAAGGGAAGGGAGGGATAAGAGGGTAAAAGGGGTATTACGATTAGCAGACGTAAGGTAGGGGGGCACGGGGAGGGCAGTACAACTCAGAGAAGACAAGTAGTGATTCTATAGCATCTCACTACTCTGATGGACAGCGACTGTAATGGGGTTGGGGGGAGGACCTGATGAAGGGGGTAGTTTAATCACCATAATATTGCACATGTAATTGTAGGTTAATGATACCAAAATAAATTGGAAAAAAAAATTTCTGTAATAAGCATGTTTTCATATTTTAAAAAATGCTGTCTAAACCTCTCTCATTAGCCTGGGCCTTTCTTCCAAGCTTTAAAGCCCATATACCCAGAAACCTACTGAATAGCTCTACTTGGATACACTTCAAATAGAACACAACCAAAATTGAGCTCATTTCATTTTTTTACTCCCAAGCCTTCTCTTAATACATTTCTTGCCTTAGTTAAGGCCACCACTCTTTACTGAAAACCCAAGCTAGCAGAACCCCTTGTCCTTGACTCCTCACCTTTGTACTGGCTTCCAACTGGTCACTCCATTCTCCTTGCTGAACTTCTCTCTGAATTTACCCCTCCACTCACTACTACATTCAGTACTATTGCAAATCTAATTGATCTCCCTGCCTCTATTCCACCCTCCACCCGCCCCCATTTTGGCCCCAATAGATCTTCCACTTTGTGCCTGAGTACATATTCTAAAATACAAATATGTTCAGTTTATTCCCTCATTTGAAACTCTTCATATGCCTCCACTGCCTGAAGAATAAAGTTCTGGCTGCTTAAAGTGGCTCAAAGGCCCCTTACAATCTCCCACAACCCATCTGCCTCATGTCCCCAAAGAGGTTCCAATCATACTAAACTCCTTGAGTGGTCTAGACTAGTTTTTAATTTTTAAAAATTGTGGTAAAAACACATAATAAAATATACCTTTTTAGCCATTTTTAAGCATACAGTTGAGTAATAGCAACTACATTTTTGTGCAGATCTCTAGAGCTTTTTCATCTTGTAAAACTGAAACTCTATAGCCACTGAACAACAGCTCTGTTTTCCCTTCCCAAGCCCCTGACAATCTCTATTCTACTTTCTATTTCCATGATTTTGACTACTTTAGATATCTTACTACCTAAATTCTTTTAATGAAAAAACTTAACATATACTCCGTTTGACCCAGCAATTCCACTTTAAGGAATCTATCCTAGAGAAGAGGTGTCAAAGATTGATGTACAATGATGTTCAACTGCAGCATCATCTTTTTAAAACTAGGAAAATCATTTTATTATCTCAAACACAGGAAAAGTATTTGATAAAATTATAAAATGATTCATTGTTGAAAAAAAAACTTGGAGCAAAGGAGAAATAGGAATTTTTCCCCACTTGTAAAAAAATTAAAGTATCATTAATACACAATCTTACATTGGTTTCAAATATGCAACATAGTGGTTCAACAGTTACCCATATTATTCAATGCTCACCCCCTCTATTGCAGTTACTATGTATCATGTAATAAGAGGTTACAGAATCATTGACTATATTCTCCATGCTGTACTACCCTCACAGTGACAAACATATTGTGATTGTGAACTGCTGCACTACAGCACTATTTTTAACAGGGAAAAAAATTGGCACCAGTGTAAATTTCCCATCAAAAGGAAAATGCTTAAGGAATCTATGACTCATTCATCTCTGCAACATTACATAATCCTTAAAAATAATGATATATATTTATACAGTATTGACATGGAAAGATGTCTATGATATAGGAGGTAAAATAACAAGAAAATGCAGAGAATGTATTTTTTAAAAAAGCACCAACCCAAACAGCAGCAAACTCACAGAACCCAAGAACCAAAGGGAAAGGGACTAGGGAAGATAGGTGGGAAGGGAGGGATAAGGGGGGAAAAGGGCTATTACAATTAGCACGCATAATGTAGAGGGGTGGGGGTGGGGTGGGGGGATATGGGGAAGGCAGTATAACACAGAGAAGACAAGTAGTGATTCTGTAACATCCTACTACGCTGATGGACAGTAACTGCAATGGGGTATGTTGGGGGGACTTGATAATAGGGGGAGTCTAGTAACCATAATGTTGCTCATGTAATTGTATATTAATAATAGCAAAAAAAAAAAAAGTAACAGAACCCCAAAATTTATGAAGAAAAAATTGGCAGAATTGAAAGGAGAAATAAACAGTTCTACAATAATAGTTGGAGACTTTAATACCCACTTTCAATAATGGGTAGAACAATAAGGGAATAGAGAAACTTGAACAACACTAAAGCCAGGCACTATTCTGGGATTCAACAAGGAATAGATCAAAATTCTTGCCCTTATGGGTCTTAGAAAAAAGAAACATGATTTTAAAAGGTAGACTATGTGGTGCATTAGGAGAAAAATTACACAGAGAAGGGGAACAGTGATTGTCCAAGGTTGCAGATTTTACTTACTTTGGTTGGGGAAGACCTCACTAAGATGATGACATCTCAGTACAGAGTAGTTCTCTCAATCACTTACTGTTTATCATACTACTTCAAAAGTGGTTGTACTAGACAAACTCCCTATCCAGTTGGTGAGCTCCTTGTTGGCCAGAACCACTCCCAGCTCTTGGCACAGAGCTGCCATAGAGGGGCTGTTATAGGCTCACTCAATACACAAGCACGCACACGCACACAGAGCTGGCACCAGTTCAGGGAGTTATAGCAGCTTAGAAGTTGCTACTGAATTGTTTACTAACATCTTTACCCCAGTCCTTGGGCTCAACGGGTTAGATGAAAAGTACAAGGAGTGTGTTTCTCAAACCTGGCCTCACTAACACAGAAACTGGGTATCTTAAGTTCATCTTAAATAAAGAAAAAAGTCTGACTTGCTCTCAGAAACTCATTGATGAGCCCTTACCACACATTTTACCCACTCAGTAAAATGTGTCCTGGTTTTGCTTTCTGTGGTTCTGGTTACCTGTAGTCAGTGTGGTCCCAAAGCAAGTGATCCTCCTTATGACAAACGGTCAGAAGGTCAACAGTAGCCTAACGCTATGTCACAATGCCTACGTCCCTCACCTCACCTGATCTCTTCACACAGGCATTTCATCATCTCACATCATCACAAGAAGGGTGACTACAGTGCAATAAGATATTTTGAGAGAGAGAGAGACCACATTCACAAAACTTTTATTACAGTATAGTGTTATAGTTGTTCTATTTTATTGTTATTCTTAACCTCTTACTGTGTCTAATTTATAAATTAAACCTTATCATAGGTACATATGTATAGGGAAAAACATAATATATATATATATATATATGGGTTTGGTACTATCTGTGGTTTCAGGCATCCACTGGAGGTCTTGGGATGTATCCCCCATGGATAAGGAGGGCCTATTATAAAAACAGAGGCCATTAAAGGTCAAAATTCTAGTTAGAAATGTGAGTGTTTGCCATGAGCCCTCAATAGCACTCTGCCACAAATCTCAAATCTTCTAAGCAGGAAAAAAGCATCAAGAACCCTTTGCCCCCTGACCTGCACCAGGCTCATTTCCAGCTGCAGGGCATCTCTCTCTCTCCGAGCTGTATCCAGCTCTCCCTCCAACCGCCGCACCTCTGACTGGGCCAACGCCAGCTGCTGCTGGGCCTCCCGGGCTGCCTGGGCCTCCCTCTGGGTGTTCCCCTAAATAGGGACATCAAAATTAAGCACATACCTCATTTCCTGTCTCCTGGTTACCTCCACTCCCCAATCCATCCTCCCATACCCTAAAACCCAAGCTTCCGCTCACTTCATATTTGACCTATTTCCTCATCTCTTTAATTTCACTCTTCGGTTTCCTGTGTATTTGACGGCCCCAGTCCTTCTGCCAGCCCCACACTCTCAATCTTGTCTCCCACGTATATTTCTTCACTCCACCCTGGTCCCCTACACCCCATATTCTAACATTTGTCCCACTGAATTATTTCACCCTCCATCTGTTCCCCATTCCCCAACAGCTGCTTTTACCTTCTCCCTTTCCAGCTGCGCCTGGCCCTCCTCGTGCAGGGCCTGGTAGCGTTCCTGAAGCTGGTGCTCTTGCTGGGCCCAAGTCTGCTGTTCTTTTTCTAGGGCACCCTGAAGTGTCTCCAGCTGTCGATGCTCACTGAGTTGCCCAGCCCGAGCCACATCCCGTTCTTCCTGCAACGTCCGGCACCGCTGCTGTTCCAGTTCCAAGGTCAGGGCCAGAGCATGCCTTTCCTCTTCCTAGAGCCCCAGAAGAAAACCAAGATCCTTAGCATGCCCTCAAAAGACCAGCAATCTGCCCCCTCCCTCCTATACAATGTGCCTGTTAAAAATTACATCCATTAAAAATACAATAGTTGACAAGCCATGACTAAAATAAAGTAAATAAGAACATCTGTTCCAGAATTGGGTAGGTCTGGATTCAAATCTTAGTTTGAATCCTAGCTCTGTCATTTACTTTGTGCTTTTAGACACACATCCTTATATTTAAAATGGGCATAATATTAGAGTCACCTTGTGAAGATTAAAGTAAAAAGTGTATGCAAAGCATTTATCACAGTGTCTGGCGCATAGTAAGTGCTCAATCCATAATAGCTTCCACCATCATCACCAAAAGAAATGCTACAAAGACAAAAAAATCCAGCCTACAACTATATACAGACCAACAAGCAACGATTATCAGCACTGTGGGATATAGCCTGTTAAGCTTATAGGTACCAGCATGCATGCAGCAAGTTCCAAAACTGACTACTAATTCATCTGGGTAATCACCGTACCATTTCAGCAATAAGAATCTTGAGTGAGTCTTAGCCCATTCCTTTTGACGATGCCCCAGACCAGAGTTCCCAAACCTGGCTGAACAAAATCACCTAGGAAATTTCTGAAAATAAATATTAAATTCCCCCAACCCTACCCCATATCTACTGAATCAAAACCTCTCAGGATGGGTCCCAGAAATCCACATTTTAAAATAATTCCCCAGATGATTCTAGTGAGGATATAATTTACAAAGTCTCTCAAACTTACTTGGTGGCAGGCCTTAGCGTCCCTAGCAGAGCTAGTGTTCTAAGGAACACGCTTTAGGAAGTACTGCCCTGGTGCATCTCAAGTTACAAACTCCCACAACCAACCAATAGTCCACAGACCTCTAGAGGTAATTGACAGCCTCATTTGGAATTAACCCAGATCAGCATTCTCACCAGCATCTCTCTTTCCTGTTGCTGCAGTCTGGCACTTTCCTGTTCGTGATTCAGGGCCTCCATGGCCTCAGAAAGGCTCTGTTCCAGATGGATTACTGTCTTCAGGGAGAGGAGAACACAGGATAGAAGAACTGAGGAGACTCCTTGCATGGGATACTTCAAAAAGCACTAACAACATAAGCTTTAAAAGTGAGAGTTAATGACACGTCTTGGGGCGGAAGATTACATGGTATAGGGAAAGCTGGGAAGACATCAATGATGCAAGTTTGACAGCAGGAACAGTGAAGGGAGAGGAGATAGGGGAGGAGAATTGTCAGGCCAGCTACTGCCAGACTGAGGTCAATGTGTTGGACCCCTAATTCAGAGCTATTCAACCCTCTCCAGCTAGCAATCTGTGACCTGGGTTCTAATGCCACCTGATCCAGGTTGCCCACCTCCTGCTGCTTGCTTCTAGTGAGTTCAGCTGCCTGGCGTTCCTCCTGGAGTCCCCGAAGCACCTCTGCCCGCTCAGCTTCATGCTGGTTCCAGCCCTCTACCACTCGAGCCAGGGTCTCAGGAAAGGAAAGTCAGATGGAATTTCAAAATAATTTTTTTGCCCTCTTTCTGCCCACAGGGGCAGGGGCAGGGTCCACAGCTACCTTCTTCTAACAACCAGTAAACCTGCCCTTATCCCAGCTCTGAACATGAACAAAAAAACACTGGTTGGCCAACCCCTATTTCCTATTCCTTAGGGTTCCCCATGCAGAGACCCACCCTCATTCTGCAGCCCTGGCACCTTGTCCAGTTGTTCGATCATGATATCTTTCTTGCGATCAGCAGTCACAGCCACGGCTAACTGTTGCTGAAGCTCTAGCACTCGGGTCTGTAGGTTCTGGATGTGGCGCTCACAATGCTGGGAAAAAGGATGAGGAGTCTGGGTGTTGCCATCCTTAGTGTGATCAATGCACCAAACTTCCCAGCATCTCTAAGGTGATATGTGCTGAAGACAGGGAGCCTGGGTCCCAAGAACAGAAAAGGTTTGGAGAAGGAGAATCAGGGTTTCTGAAGTAGGAACCTTGAGGCCCAAGACCTTTACCACCTTTCTCTACCATCTCAGGAAACAGGGGCTTAGGTTCCAGGCTCTTCTCTTTCCTGGGTCTCCTGAGAAAAGTTTCCAGGAGCCTTTTGGCAGGCTGCAGCAGCTCTCACTGCAGGGTGGGAAGTTACTCTGCTTTAGGGAGCTCAGTCGGTTAAACATGACAAGGATAAAGGGGAAAGCCTGTCATTAATGCTCAAGCAATTAGAAATAGAGGACGAAAGAGTCCCAAAAATGACAACACAGCCAATGACTTTGACTTTTCCTCTGCCTTGTCCTCTCACACAGTGAGATTCACAGAGATAAAGCTCATCATATCATCAATAGTTATAAAGCCTTTGCACAAGCCAAAAAAGTTTTTTGTTCATTCACCAAACACTTACAGAGGTTTCTAAGTGTTAGCTATATTCTAGATTTCAGGAAGACAGTGCCAAACAAGATAAGGTATGACTCTCATGGAGCTTAGATTTTAAAGGGCAGAAACACAAGCAGTATCCTACTGTGATAAGCTATATGAAGGAAATAACAGGAATCTGAACAAATACTTGGAGAAGAGGTGTGCCATTTTAGATAAGACGGTCAAACAAGGCCTCCCTGAAGAGCCATCAGAGCAAGTCCTAGTGTGAAGGCCCTTAACCCTCAACCCTTTTCAGCATCAGCTTATTTCTGATCTTTGCCGCTTTGTATCTCACCTTCCGACGGGTATGCTCTGAATCCAGTGCATCTCTCAGGCCCTGAAAATCCGGGGGATTATGTGGGGGCCCTGGCTGAAGGCTGGTGTAGCGTGGAAACAACTCCTCCAGGGCTCGGGCTGAGCTAGATGGAGTTAAATCTTGCAGGGGCCGGGTGCTGAGCAAATCAGGTAGAGAATATTAGGGTTGGAAATGCTTTTGAGGTCCACTAGTGACATTTGCAATTGAGGAAACTGAAATTCAGAAAGGGCAAGAGACTTGCTCAACCTCATAAAGCTAGCCAGTGATAGAGCCATAACTAGCACACAAGTTCTGTGATTCAATCTATACCATATTCCCTGCAGTAAAAGTCTCAGCAGAAACAAACTAATTCTTCTGGGGGAAGAAGGCTAGAGGTTGGGAGAAAGTCAGGAACTGGACAGAAGATAGGGTAAAGGAGGTAGAAAATAGTAGAGAAAGGATGAAAACTGAAAGCTAAATGATAAGTATTTTAGATCCTTGGGAGTTACAAAAGCAATAAAGGGAGAGCTGAGAAATAGAACATTGGGCTTTCCAATAAATTAAGCAAGCAAGCAAGCTAGAAGAACCCTGAGAACTCACTTAAGCAAGGTGGCTGTGCTGTCACTGTCAAAGGAGTCCTCTTCCCGTCTCTCTGAGCCAGCACCTGGAGTAAGGGGATCCCCTGCAGCAGCCAGAGAGACCCCGCAGCCAAGGTCAGGTAAGCATAGATACAGGGACCACTTGAAGGAAAAGAGAGGAGGAGAGGCTCTTCCTTTTTACTTTACTCATTGCTCTGGTCCCTCTTCCAAAGGATGGAGTCTTTCCTCTGGAAATCTCTTGTCTCAGAGGTCTAGGATTTTCCACCACTGCTTTCTTTCTCCACTTTATCTCACCCCTTAAATATAGGTTCTCTTTTATAGGGAAGGGGCTCACTCACGATAAGCTGCATCACGGGAGGTTTGGAGCATGCCCTGCAGTTGACTCCGAACAATTTCCATCTCAGAGATATGCTTGGAACCATCCTAGAAAAAAGCAGCACAGAAATCAGATGAATTCTGGTTCATCTATATTCTACCTACTGCCAAGGTAGATGGCTGCCAGTATCCCCATGTCCAAAAAATTTCACTCCAGCACCTGGGAAAGAAAGAAAAGCATAACTGACCCAATAAGGGTCAGAAGCTCAAATGTCTACAGAAATCAGAAAAGTAGTGTAAATGAATCAGGCATGGTAGCCAAGAATGGTGAGGATTCTTGCCAACTACAAAGCAAATACCCTGTCTAGAGACCGTGCAGCCTGTGGCTACCAGTTTTTCAAACTCTGGAAGCCCTAACCAGCTACAAATTGGTTATGACACCTTTCCCATCCAACGTTAATAACTACTTTCTCTGGAACAGTTGTAGTTGATTAAATTATGTTTTAATGATTTACATGCTAAATTTTTTTTTGACAGTTGAAATGCTACAATTTATTATATATTATAGTAAAATAATCAATATGTATTATTTGTATGACTCAACACATTCAAGGGTTCTTCTTTGACATTTCTGATTAGGAATTCCTGTCCCACTCTCAGCCTTCACCCCAAGATGTCATGTATTACAGTTGTTTTTTTTTACAATTTATTTTATTTTAGTATCATTAACCTACAATTACATGAGCAAAATTGTGATGATTAAACTACCCCCTTCATCAGGTCCCCCCCACCAACCCTATTACAGTCACTGTCCATCAGTGTAGTGAGATGAGAATCACTACCTGTCTTCTCTGAGCTGTACAGTCCTCCCCGTGCCCCCCCACCCTATGCCTGCCAATTGTAATGCCCCTTTTACCCTCTTATCCCTCCCTTCCCACCCATCTCCCCAGTCCCTTTCCCTTTGGTAACTGTTAGTCCATTCTTGGGTTCTGTGAGTCTGCTGCTGTTTTGCTCCTTCATTTTTTTTTTTTCCTTTGTTCTTATACTCCACATATGAGTGAGATCATTTGGTACTTGTCTTTTTCGGCCTGGCTTATTTCACTGATACATGCTAAATTTTGAACCATACAATCAAAATAGCTTTAGCTGGCAGAATCTTACCATATTTTGCTGCTATTAAGTCCCTAGTTCCCTTTTGAGTTGAAGAAACCTTCTCTTCACTCCCATGGCCCAAGTCCCAGCCAAAGCACAGCAACCTATCCTACTGTGCGAGTGTCCCTCTGACAAAAAAAAACACTAGGAAGTTTCACAATTTTCCAAGTGAGATGTTCCAGGCCACTGTCTCCCACATAAACATTCGCTCCCAGGAACTGACTATAGTTAAAAGGAATTTAAAATCCAACAATAGGAGTTCAAATCTCAGTAAAGCTAATTTTTTTTTACCACCCCCAATCCCAAGACCCTAGAGGTTTCCAGGACACACCTCCCTCACCTTTTTCTTCAAGTTGTTCTCCAGTCCAATTGACAAGCTGCGACTCAGCTCTTGGGCCAGGCCATCTAACACCTCGTGAGGAGGTGGGGAGATGGAATGTAAATACAGCTGGGCTCGGGCTGTGGCCTCTGCCTGGCGATTGAGGTGCAAGGAAGCATAGAGCTGGGAGGTCACCTCAGAGGACACTTGGTTCAGCCCAGGGGCTTCTGAGGAATCGCTCAGGAGATCTTCAGAGCGGAGAGGTGAACTGGGGCTGGTAGCTGATGTCGCCATGAGTACAGGGAAGAGGCAACTGGAGACAGCAGAGCTGGGAACTCTTGGTTCTTCTTTTTGGAGAGCCCAGGCAGAAAAGTACAGAAGAAAGATTTGGGAGAAAGGAGGAAGACTCCAAGCCCAGGATCCTTGGTGAATAAAGGTATGAAGGCCTTCTGGTTAGAAGAGGTTTCCACCGGTTCCAGAGGCCATGGGAGAGGGCAAAAGCATTTCTATCCACAGCTCCTGGGAACAGTGGAAAAGAAGGGTGCAGCAAGGAGGGGGTGAGGACAAAAA
The DNA here is from genome assembly GCA_029783875.1 of Phataginus tricuspis. Classification (NCBI taxonomy): domain Eukaryota; kingdom Metazoa; phylum Chordata; class Mammalia; order Pholidota; family Manidae; genus Phataginus; species Phataginus tricuspis. The sequence goes on along the minus strand of JAQQAC010004778.1, from coordinate 10,444,109 downwards.
AACCTACTGTGGGCAACAGCACCACTGCAGTTCTCTGGAGTGCTGAAAGCTGCAGATGAACTTCTGGCACTGGCTATCCTAGTCAACTGAACTAAGTTCTTACACCCAGAAGGCGCAAAATGAAAAGGACCCAAATCCAATAGGGTCCTAATTTCCGTCCAGCTGCTATATTGGCCCCTCAATTGGCTCCAATCTCAGAGAGGCAGGAACCTCCGCTCCTCACTTCCACACACCCCTCCGCCCACCGCACTCGTTCTACCCACCGTCAACCCCCGTAAATATCCCTTCCGACCCCTCGTGGCAAAAAAGCCATAGCAAGGCTCCCCAGAATCCCTCCCTCTTTACTAGCCCAAAAGAAACTGTGAACACTGTCACACCCTCAGACGTCCCTAAAAAGTACGCCGCCCTCAAGCCCAGCCCGAGATCCTCTACCCTGACCAGTCCGTTCCGACTATTCTCCACACCTCCGGCCCTTGGCCCCGCGATTTGTCAAGGTGGGGACAAGGGATTACACCCTCCCTTGAGCCCCGGTTTGGGCAGATCAAGACCCCTCGCTCTCACGCCCGGTCCTATCTCAAAACCGTTGGGAAACTCCCGCCCACCGCCCGCAGCCCCGCCTCTCTCGCTTAGATAACGTCACCAGCCCAGGAGCCCTCTCTCGTAGCCGCTCACACTGCCTCTAGAGCCGAGGAGTCTGAATGAGCGTGCGCAGTTCTGGGGCCCACGGATTGGCTAAAAGCGATCTTGGGGCGGAGTTATTGTGCCGCCGCCGCCGCTGGAGAACCAGGTTGGGCGGAGCTCGAAAGAAAACGGAAGTATCTAGTGACGGGCTCTAGGAGCAATTCCGGTGAGTCCGCGGGAGGGGTCCTCGTTTGGGTGGAGCACTCCCGGATTAAGAACTGGAACCCAGGAGTTGTGGGCGGTTCCGGAGCGAGGCTCACACTTTCTGCCCCATAGATGACTGTCCACAACCTGTACCTGTTTGATCGGAATGGAGTGTGTCTGCATTACAGCGAGTGGCACCGCAAGAAGCAAGCGGGGATCCCCAAGGAGGAGGTGACGAGAGGGCCCTGCAACCTGGGTGACCTCGCATCTCCAAACGTATAGTCCCAGCCCAGCCCTTCCTCTCCAAACCCCGGCTCGTTCCCATCCCTACCCCGTCACCTTCAACAACTGAGAACTAACTCTGCCCCTCTTCTTCCAGGAGTACAAGCTGATGTACGGGATGCTCTTTTCTATCCGCTCGTTTGTCAGCAAGATGTCCCCGCTAGACATGTACGCAGAGTCAGGGGATGTTGAGGGGAGGAGGGCTAGCTTAGGGAACTTTGGGATGGGGAAATTTTTCTGGAGTGGAAGGGGCATTTGGCCCCCCAGAGAGGAGGAGACAGACTGAGTCCGGAGCAAGAGTGCTGGAGTTGGCAGGAATGATGGCGGGAAGATCAGAAGGTAGAGAGGTTGGGTGCTTGTGTTAAACCGAGGGGTGAAGATGGAAGGTGACTTTACTCAACAGGGCTCTTACAAATTATGTTTAGAGAAGAGGGAATCGGCCTAGAGGGAATCAGAAAGATCTCTTTGGAAGAAATTCTGCTCCCATTCCTTGACATCCTCCTCATTTCTGCAGGAAGGAAGGCTTCCTGGCCTTCCAAACTAGCCGTTACAAACTCCATTACTACGAGACGCCCACTGGGATCAAGGTTGTCATGAATACTGACTTGGGCGTGGGACCCATCCGAGACGTGCTGCACCACATCTACAGTGCGGTCAGTGCCAGCCCCTGGGACCGCTCCCCCAAAGTTTCTCAACAGTCATCACCACTTAGAGCCCCAAGATTCCTTCAGCTTCCCAGCCTTAATCCTACTGTATTGTATCTGTCAGAGTCAGTTTTCTCAGGACTGCTGATGTCCTTAAACACTCCCACCACCAGTTTTTCCTCAGGGAGGGCTTGCCTCCCAACCCTTAATCCTTGAGCATTCACACATCCCTGAAGTTATGCTAGGTTTGGGGTTGAAAACAAGAAGTGTCCAAAGCCTGGCTGTAATATCCTGTCCCTCTGTAGCTGTACGTGGAGCTGGTGGTGAAGAATCCCCTGTGCCCACTGGGCCAGACTGTGCAAAGTGAGCTCTTCTGCTCCCGACTGGACTCCTACGTCCGCTCTCTGCCCTTCTTCTCTGCCCGGGCTGGCTGAAAGAAGCACCCGACCTCACCCCTCAGGAGAATCCCTGTCTGGTTGGGGCCCTTTCTAACCAGTTTCACCTGAAGGCCCCACTGAAATCCCCTCTACCCCTCCCAACCCCCACTCCCAGCAGCCTTTCCAGGGCAACAGCCTAAAGCCCACCCTGGTGCCCTCCCTGTCAAAGAAAGCCATCAGGAGTCCTTACATGTCCAAACCAGGCCCTCTCTCCAGTTTTAACCCCTGATACTTTGAGAGGTACAGAATAAACTTTTTGTCACCTTCTGTAGCCTGAGCATGTTTGAGTGGTTGGTTGGGGGTCTGCCCCATGCATGATGGTGTGAACCAGGGTGGCAACATCCCCTTAGCCTGCAAAGAGGCTTTGTCCATGGCTTTCTCAACAGCAGCACTACAGATCTTCCTCAACTTAGAATGGGATTACATCGTGGTAAACCCATTATAATTTGCAAATATTGTAAGTCAAATTTAATACACCTAACCTACTGAACATCATAGCTTAGCCTAGCCTACCTTAAACGTGCTTAGAACACTTAAATTAGGCTACAATTGGGCAAAGTCTTTTATAATAAAGTGTTGAATATCTCATGTAATTTATTGAATACTGTTCTGAAAGTGAAAACCGGTGGTTTTAAGTGTATGGGTTGTTTACCTTCCGACTGTGCGGCTGCCCAGGAGTAGTGGCTCTCTACTGCTGCCCAACATCACAAGAGTATGCTAGCCCAGGAAAAGATCAAAATTATAAGTACAGTTTCTACTGAATGCATATTGCTTTTGCACCACCGTAAAGTAAAAAAACTATAAATCTGGGACTGCCTGTATTGACATTTTGGGCTGGAAAATGTTTGTCGGAGGGGAGGGATGCTGTCTTGTGGTTTTTTCCTTGCCACCACTCACTAGATGTTGGCAGAACATCTCCCCCAATGGAGCCAGTCAAAAGTGTCTGCAGACCTTGCCAGATGTTCCCTAAAGAATAAAATTGCCTGGTTGAAACCCACTGGGCTTGAGGAAGGGTGACCTGCCTCCAGTCCCAGAGAGTAGGCTCCCCACCTTCCCGGGTTGTGCTCTCCGTCTCTCAACACAAAATATTCAAGCTGCAGAGCTTCCGAAGGCGGGGCTTATGCAGATGAGCGGCAGATTTGGCTTGGAAACGGGCCGCTTTATGCAGATTAGGGGGCGGTGCCTGAATGTTGATTAGCCGGGCCGGCTGCGGACGCAGCAGGGAGCCTAGCGGGTCCCGCAGAGGTTCCGCCTGAGGCGGCCCCACCTTCATCCCTAGGTCGCTACCCTCGGAGGATCTTCCTCGACCTTTATCCTCATCCATTTCCCCTTCTTCCTCGCAGCGCCAGTGCCCGGGTTTCCGAATAACTCCACTCGGGGTGTCCCTCGCGTTTCTCTCCTCCCGCCGCCAACCTCGCGACCTCCAGCAGTCCGCCCCCGCGGGCCCAATCCTGCCTGGCGGCTCCCGCCGCAGCCTCCTCAGCCTTCCCGCTCTCCCAGCGCTCGCGCCCCTATACCCCCCGCTGTCCGCCCGCGGGTTTCCCGGATCCCCTTTTTCCGCCCCCTCGGAGCCCCCTTCCCCATCCTGGCCAGCAGGCATGCAGGTGTCTATCGCATGTACCGAGCAGAATCTTCGCAGTCGGAGCAGCGAGGACCGTCTGTGTGGACCCCGGCCGGGCCCTGGGGGCGGTAATGGCGGGCCGGCCGGCGGGGTGCATGGGAATCCTCCCGGTGGAGGAGGGCCGGGGCCCAAGTCCCGGGCCGCACCGGTCCTCCGACCCCCAGCCCCCGCTGGGGCACTCCGAGAGAGCACCGGCCGAGGCACTGGCATGAAATACAGGTATGGGGGTGGCCAGGCAGCCTGTCCTTTCTGCTCCCCTTTGCTGACCCCTGAGGCTTCCTGGGATGCCGCCAGAACCCCCTCAAACTTCGCAAGAAGGTCCGGCTCATTACATCTCTCCCTCCCATCGCTGGCACTTGGTCCCTCTCTTGGCCTCCGTCGATACCCCTATCTAGGAGAAAATCAAGTTTCCTAAGGCTGACCAGGTCCTGTCAGACCCAGGGCATGCTCCTGAGCGTCCCTCTTTACCCCCAGGAAGGCCTAGGATGCACGAATCTCCAGGCTGCACCCCCCACTTCAGATGGAGTGTCCTTGGGTCGGTGTCCTGGGAAGAGGGAGAAAGGAAACGGCTTCTTACTCTGGCCTGCCCAGGGAACCTGACCCAGATACTGCCTCTACCTGCCCAAGGGCTGAGTCTCCTGTGACCTTTCTTGGAGGGGAGGGAAGTGGGGCCCTGAGAAGGATGGACCACATCTCTCAACCCCATGCTGAGGGACAGGGGCCTAATGGGGAAGGTGTGCTGAAATATAACTGGCTTTATCTCAGAACACTTGGGCTCTCGAAATTCAGAGAAGGGGTGTGGGGGAGGGGAGAGGGAGTGCTCACTCTGGGAATGAGCAGAGGTCACTGATCTGACCTGGCTTTGTCACCTGAGGAATTTGATTTACATGTGGCAGCCCTGATTGGGAGGCTGAGCAGACTACTGGATGGGGGGCCTTGGGAGGAGGCAGTTTTCTGGTTCAGAGGCAGATTTCACAAGCCAACGGTGCAGAGAGAGCAAAAAGGAGAAGAGGGAGAACTGGCCTTTCCTGAAATACTCCCCACCCAGATGTCCTACCTGTCTGGGTTGAGAGTCCACCTGCCTAGTGTATCCAAGGACTCTTGCCTGCCTGAGTGCCTGAACTTGACTTGGTTTACCCCTTGCACCCTAGTGTCTGCCCTTTAGCATAGTACTCAGTCTGCGGATGTGTTTTTTTCACAAACTCATCACAATCAGCCAGTCACACTCCCCCAGCTCCCAGCTCCACACAGCGCAGAGATGACTTAAACACAGACAAGACCCCGCCAGAACAAGCACGGCCCAGGCAGCACTCCTGCAATGTGACAGCCGGGACCAGAGAACAGTCATGTATTTGTTCGCTTGTGCTATGAGCATATAGCACTGCCTAACTCGGTAGGCCCACTGGGTCTAGTTTCTTTCGACTGAGGTACCCTGAGGGCTTCTCATTCTGGAAGGAAAAGAACTGGAGGCAGATAATCTATATCCCTAGCAGAGTCTCCACCCCTTCCTGCTGTTTCTGTATCCCACAGGAACCTAGGAAAGTCTGGTCTTCGGGTATCCTGTCTTGGCCTAGGTGAGTGAGAAGAGGAATTAAGAGAAGGGGTATTCTTTCATGGTTTGCTCCCCATAGTTATCAAGTGTGTGGCTTCTCTCTTGCAGGTACCTGGGTCACATTTGGTTCTCAAATCTCAGATGAGGTATCAGTGATGGGAACTAGAAGCAGTGGGAGGTGGTGTGAGGGAACTAGAAAAGGGGAAATGGACTTGGATAGGGGTTTGGACAAGCACAGAGAAAGACCTGAGGATGGAGGATGGGGAAAGGGGAGAAAATGTGGAAACCAGGGCTGAGGTACATTGGGCTAGAGTGCAGTGCGGGAGGTAACTGGGGGCTCAGTGGTTAATCTGCATCTCTTTTTCACCTCCCTTAGACAGCAGAGGCTGTGCTGACAGTAGCCTATGAGCATGGTGTAAACCTGTTTGACACTGCCGAAGTGTATGCAGCAGGAAAGTAAGGACTGGGGTGCAAGAGTTAAGTTATGTTTTGAAGGCTGAGAGAATACCAGGGCTTCTGGTTGTCCCTCTAAAGAACCCTGCAAACACTAAGATCCAACCTTCAGACAATGGGCCCCCAAGGCATTATGGGAACTGTAGTCCCAACATCAGTCCCTCCTGTGTTTAGAGAGCAAAGGGCATACTGTGCAGTCAAAATTAAGTAAAACCAACAAGTATATCCTGGGTAACTATGTGAAATTATGTGAGGATTACAAAACTGAATTTTCAAACACACCACACTACATCACACACCCATGGCTTCATACTAGGAGTAGCCAACTAGTAGGATATGATACAAAGAGACAAAGAGAAGGCAAATGTAGCAAATGTTAATTGTGAATCTGGATAATGGATATACTAATCTTGTAACTTTTCTATAAATTTGAAATATCAAAATAAAATATTACCAAAAAAGTTAATTGCTCATATATACACACACATAGAGCAATAGTTAGGTAAAGCCATATAAAAGCCATAAAAAATTCTCTTCTCCATGTGACAGACTCTTCTGCTCATCTTGGAGACGTGACCCAAATGCCAGCCCCTCCAAGAAGCCTTTGCTCAGTTTCCCAAAGTTGGTCACTCCCCACCTCAGCTCCCAAAGCACTTTATACTGCCCTTTGACACAAATTTGTCAATTAGTGGTTTATGTGGCTATATTCCCTGCACAACTGGGAGGCTCCTCCTTTCATGGAACTGTCTTGTTCTTCCCCATGTCACCTAAGTACCCACACTGAGCCTAACACACAGCAGGCACTGCTTATGGAATGGCATCAACATGCCTTCCAAAAGCTCATTGTCAAAGTAGTTAAGCAAATAAACCCCCAGAACAGGGAGATGTGGAAGATAAAACACTTCAGTTACAGTTCACCATAACAACTGAAGATTTGTCACGTTAGCTCATAATTAAGTGCCAAAGAATTTTGTAGCCAATAAAAACTATGGAAGGTGACAAGAAGGACCTTGAACATTTTCCATCCAAGCTAAGCTTTGGAGGATGGGTGGAATTTTGCAGAGAAGTAAAGAAGGTAAAGATGGTAGAGGGCAACACAGATGGTTAGAACCTAGCAAGGCAGAGTCCTCCCTGGCTCCACTGTAGTCTTTCCCTCTCCCCTCATCCTGTTCTATCACTTCACCACCCAGACAGATCTTAGTACGTAGCTGATGTACAGTTGATATCTGCTGAGTGAATAAAAACTGTATGATTACACCCCTAGTTCCACGAGCCCCTCTTATTTAGTCCTGGATGGGGCTGACAGTTCAGTGGCCTCCTGGTTTATGCTCTATTTTATGAGAGGAAATTAGTTGAAAGGAAAGGGGGGAGGAGGCAAAGGAACCGATCCATCTTGGAGGAGTCAGTGCTTCTGTATTGTCTTTCTTCCAGAGCTGAAAGAACCCTAGGCAACATCCTCAAGAACAAAGGCTGGAGGTGAGACTATTTTGGGGGGGCTGCTGGGGACATGATCATCCAAAAATCCTTTTCTCCCCGGTTCTCCCATTTCTCTTTTTCCAGGAGGTCAAGCTATGTCATCACCACCAAGATTTTTTGGGGAGGACAGTAAGTGGCTGCCTCACTATAAGTGGGGAGAAGATCTACAGAGAATATGTGAAGGTGCATGGAACAGGGGTGGGGACAGCTGTACCCCAGGTCTGCATCCTGCTTGTGAGGATCTGCACAATCCCAGTTCCTCAGGGCACAGGGCCAGCCCTGGTTGCCTATTTTTGTTACACCTCATCTCTGATTTACCCTTTCCCTACAGGGCAGAAACTGAGCGAGGCTTGAGCCGCAAACACATCATTGAGGGTGAGAGGGGCTGGGAACCTAAAGTAGCTGAGCATGGAAGCCAGAGGAGTTGGGAACATTCTCTGAAGCTCTGAGTTGGAGGCTCTGAATAGGGGAGCTGGGATTTAGGTGGCCATGGCAAGGGGGTAAAGTCTGAATTCTTAGCAGACTACAGCTGAAGTACTTACCTTCCTTACCCCTCCCTGCCCCAGGCTTGCAAGGATCCCTGGAACGCCTTCAGCTGGGATATGTGGACATCGTCTTTGCCAATCGCTCAGACCCCAACAGCCCCATGGAGGGTAAAAGCAGCACCCCGGCCCTAACAGGCCTTCAAAACAGCACTTCCTGAAACCCTCAGCAGGAAGCCAGTTCCTGCTCAGGAGGTCTCCCAAGCTCCACAGAGAAGGCTGAGACCCCAGTACTTGGACAGGGAGGGAGACGAAGAGCAGGCACCAATCTGACTCCAAGAGATAGATGCCTGGGGTCTTGGTGCAGCAGGCAGGGTCTGCACATCAGGAGCCCTGGACGCCAGGGGTCTGATGTGCGGCTCTTCCTCTCCCATGTGCCTAGAGATTGTGAGAGCCATGACCTATGTCATCAACCAGGGCCTGGCCCTATACTGGGGGACATCCCGATGGGGGGCTGCAGAAATCATGGTGAGTGTGCCACCCCACCTTCCCCTGTCCCACAACTGGTTCCCACTTTTCACATGGCCACTCCACACTCCACTCTACTGGAAGAGGGGGAGTGAAAGAAAATGGAAGGAGTGCTCTGACTCTCATCTCTTCCCCACTCCAACCCAGGAGGCCTACTCCATGGCCAGACAGTTCAATCTGATTCCTCCAGTGTGTGAACAAGCTGAGCACCATCTGTTTCAGAGAGAGAAGGTGGAGATGCAGCTGCCAGAGCTCTACCACAAGATTGGTTCGCAGCCCCCTCATCCCTCCTTTTTTGCCTTGGCCTCACCATCACCTCGATCCCTTTCCCCACATCCAATCCTCTTCCTCTTAGGTGTTGGCTCTGTTACCTGGTCCCCTCTCACTAGCCTTATCACTAGCAAGTATGAAGGGCGAGTCCCAGATACCTGCAGGGCCACCATCAAGGTGAGATCTGGAGGCTCAGGATGGCAGGACTGGGCTCTCTGGGCAGTGGTCTTTTGCTGATTCTCCTTGGCCTCCAGGGCTACCAGTGGCTCAAGGACAAAGTGCAGAGTGAAGAGGGCAAGAAGCAACAAGCCAAAGTCATGGACCTTCTCCCCATTGCTCACCAGCTGGGCTGCACTGTGGCACAGCTTGCTATTGGTGAGACACTGCCAGGCCTGGATCCTGCAGGCACCTTGCCTCCTCCTGAGACACCCCCAAACCCCAGACTGGTTTGTCCCTAGGAGGACCCTCTTCCTCAGACACTTCTTAAGTTTGTGTGCTCACTGTTCTCCATTGGTTCTCTTTTCCTCCTCCTCTGGCCCCAGCGTGGTGTCTCCGCAGTGAGGGTGTCAGCTCGGTCTTGCTGGGGGTGTCAAGTGCAGAGCAGCTGATAGAACACCTGGGAGCCTTACAGGTGAGCTGGGGACTCAGGGGCAGAACTCATTACTGTCCCCTTCCCCAGCAGTCAGGGCCTCGCTGTCCAACCCAGAACGGGCTGGTGTGGTCACCCATTACAAGGTCCTCCCTTTGCAGTAAGATCCAAGGGCGACAAGGCGAGGCAGGGGCATAGCAGCGACTCCCCCTGCCACTTGGCCCCACTGTGCTGCTCCCTTCAACCTCATGTCCTTCTTTAGTGACCCAGCCTGTACTGCCCTCTCCACCACCCATCCTCCTCCAGGTGCTGGGCCAGCTGACCCCGCAGACAGTGATGGAGATAGACGGGCTCCTGGGGAACAAACCGCATTCCAAGAAATAGTCCGTCGTGGGGGCAGGCACCCAAACCCGGATATGCTGCACCCGCCGAGAACCGCTTCCCACAGCCGCCTCCATCTCTCTCCGGATCCCTCCATGCAGCGGTCGGAGAAGGGGTGGCCCCGCCCGCCAACGAGTCCCGGCTTCGAGTAGCGATACGCATGAACAAAGCCATATCCTACCGCACTGGGGCTGGAGAAGGAAAGTAGTGCTCCGCCTCTTGCTGCGTTCTCTGCGGCCTTGCTAATCTGGGCATGAGCTATTGGGCCATCTCCTCCCTGCCACTTGGTCTAGCTCCCTTCTCTTACCCAAATCGCCGAGGTCCAGGGGAAAAACAAAACAAAACACGGCAGATACAGGAAACATACAAAGTACCTCAGAAGTTGCCCTTGAAATGTCATCAAGGGGTAATAACCTAATAAGTTTTCATGTCATCTGGGACAAAGGAAAAAAAAGTTCTTACGTAATTCGGTACAAAGGAGGCCAGGCTGGTCCTGGCAGGAAGTAAATGATAATCTTTGGGAAACCAGGACCCTGCCTCCCATTCAGGAGGTGGAGGGCTTAAAGTCAGAACTAGTGTGAATACTTCGTTCTTGTCGAGAGGGGTATCATGGGGAATACAGTGACGGCACTGACGCAGGTAGAGGGAAATTTGAGGGCAGATGTGTAGTGTGTCCTGGCAAAAGCGGCTAGGGTGGCCCTTGGAAAACACAGCTGAGCTGTGCTTCACAGGAAATAGTGACCGCCTTTAGTTCAGGGCAGAGACAGCACTGACATAAAAAGATCTGGGGATAGACTTTTGAGTCCTGGACAGGACTTCCTACCTGGCAGTGAGGGGCCGCAGTCTTCCTCCTAGCCATAGTCTTAAAGCAATAATGATGGCCCCTGTACTGTAAGACTTCCCAGGGAACTGTAAATAAAATTTCAGCTTGATCTCACTCACGGGTGTGTGAAATGGCAGGGGTTTGGGAGGTTGGGATCCCAGTCTCAGCTATCTGGCCGTCTAACCCCCTGCCACCAGGAAGCTCCAGTACTAGTTTTCTCTCAATTACTCTTTGACCTCAGCGACCCCGCATTGTGCTACTAGTCAAGGACCCGAATGCTGGATATCCCAGGCCCCCGTTGATGTCCTTCCTTTAGTTGCCACATTCCTTAGAAGCCGAAGATCTGGCTTTGTAGTTCTGTTGCCCCTCTGGTGTTCTTGCCCTTGTTTCAAGTTTGTTTTGTTTTTAAAGTTTTATTAGCCACACTTCTTGTCTTGTACTTCTCATTTCCCTTTTGCCTGATACCCACACATATGCCAAGGAACTGTCTGGGTGGTCTTGTGACTCAGACTCTTCTGAGGTTGAAGCTCTGGGATTTGATGAAGGAAAGCCAAAATGAAAACAGGTCTAGGGTTGAGGTGACACAGAGAGAGGGAATGGAATTAGCAGTATGAAGAAAACAAGGGGAAGATGAAGTGTGAGGGTGGCAGAAATGCAGAATCAAATGGGATCATGTCAGATAGTGCTCCTTATTCTTCCCCAAAAGATTCTGATTCCCCGGGATGGAAAGTGGGTATAAAGTTACATTTAAAGATCACACTGGAGGATGAGCTCTGCCTTCCTTATAATACCTCACCATCTCCTTTCTACCCATCCTCACCCTTCCTTTTGATCCTGAAGCTGAGAGCAAAGTTTAACCAACTGCCATTTACTGGATTAGCCACCAACCAGATCAGTTAATGAATACTTACATCCACTCCTATCATCTCCCACTCATTTTGGAAGACTGTGGAGGAAACAAAGAGGTAAAACTACAGTATGACTGAACTATGATTAATTATTCTGTAACGAACATACAAGAATTTATAAACTCAAAATAGTACCTACCTTAAATAGTTACCTTGGAAAGTTATGCATGTATTTTGATGATGCCGCCACCATTGCTCAAAACATTTAAAAAACTCCTCTTTTTTGAAGTACCTTCAGAGACAGTTTAGAACCCCCTTGTATGAAACCTTCCTTTACTGTCACACATCACATAACATATTCACCACTCACCTTGTTAATTTAACAAGTACTTTTTTGTTGAATCCCGCTATGGGATGATCCAGGGGGTGAACAAAACCAGACTCAGAACAACCTTCGTGGAGTTTATGGATGGAAGAGATAAGTAAATAACCACCCAAAAAACAAAAAAAGTTGTCCAGAGGAAAGTACATGATGTGATAGGAGGCCACAGTAGGTGTCTGACATGGTGAGGCTGCACTGAGAGCTGAAGGATGAATTGGTGGTAATAGGGTCAAAGCAAGAGGGTTAGGAGACTAGCTCAAAAGCCTTGTGGCAGAAAGGAAGATGCAAGCTGAAGGTCTCCAAAGCCATTCCTTCTAAAGAGGGAATGGAAGCAGAATGTGAGACGTGGGTGGGTTCAGAACATACAGGAATTTATAAGGCACTTTAGGATATTATCTTTGTCCAAATGACAGTAGGAAGGCCTCTTTATCTGTTGTCTATTGATATACAACAAATCATCCCCAAAATTTAGTGGCTTGAAACAACTTTAAAAAACTTTTTTTTCCCCCATTATTCTGCATGTTGGCTGGGAGGTTCCTATGTTTTCACCTGGGCTCACTCATGTGGCTGCGTTCAGCTGGCAGGTCAGTTGGGCAGGAAAACCTAAGGGCCTTATTGGTATGTCTGGCTGTTAGTGCTGGATGCTGGGGCTCCTCAGTTCTCCATATGGCTTCATCTGCCAATAAAGTCCATTAGGTGTGGTCCCAGGGCAGTGTTCCAAAGGGACCAAGGCAGAAGCTGCAAGGCCTGTGAAGGTCTCTGCTCCAGAACTCGCACAGCATCACTTTGGCCACATTCTGTTAGTCAAAGGGAAGTCACAAAGTTAGCCCAGACCCAAGGCATAGAGAAATAGACCCCAATTTTTGATGGGAGAAGCAGCAAAGTCACATTGCTCTTTGGGGCTATTACACTATCTGACCTCATTAAAAGGCTTTAAACAGGAATGGATGTGTGGTAGGACATGATTGGATTTGGAAAAATCATGAGTGGAGAGAAGCCTGCAGAAAGCAAGAATGGCTGTGGACAGACTGGTTAAGAGGCTCCTGCCAGGGTCTAAGCAAGAGATAGTGGCAGCCTGGACTAGGGTGTTATACTGGAGGTGGAGAAAAGTAGGTGGACTAGGGAGATATTTAGTAGACAAAATGAACTGGGCTTGGTGAGAAGTCAGTAAAGGAAGGTGGAAGTGAGAGAGGGATCAAAGATGACACCTAGGTTTCTGGAGTTGGGGGGAAGAAAAGGTAGGAAAAACACAGTAAGACAAGCTGATTTGGACAGGAAGATCATCAGTTTGGGTTCTTGAAGATAAACAAGGAAGCAAGGCAGGCAGGTGACTACACATCCAGGTCTGGAGCTTAGACAGGCTTTGGCTGTCAAATACTTTGGGAACATTTATATAATGAAACCTACCTTAAAAGTTTAAGATTTAATCACCAACTGTAGATATTAAAAGATGTGAGCTCTCTGAACACTGTTCCAAAGAGACGTTCCAAAAATGTTTTGAATTATGACAGCATTATCGATCTAAGTGCCCAGGATGACAGTACAACTCAGAAGTTATGAAATGCTTGCTTAAATATAATTGTATACCTCTTCACAAAAGATTACCCTCTAAGATTTTAACATCTAGTTAAAAAATAAATCCAGCTCTACAATGCCTGTTACAACCAGTAAAATGCTATGGTTGCAAAGAAGCCCATCTGTATCGACCCAAAAGAGATAGGTGTTGAAAATGCTGGGTATTGAGAAGTTTATGTGAACACAATATAGACTGGGGGCATAGAATAATAATAGCTAATATGTGGTGTTCACTGTGTTGGAGGGACCATGTAAGTTCATTCAATCCTATTATTATCTACAGTTTGTTGATGAAGAAACCAAGGCCCAGAGAAGTTAAGTAACTTCTAGTGTCATGATTTCAAAGGGGAGACGCCTGGGATTTGAACTCAAGCCAGCTGGCTCTAGAGTCTGTGCTTTTGCCCTCCACAACAGAACCTAGACTGAAGGTCCAGGAGGTGAGGGTGAGGAGGCAACTGGGAGTGGGTGCGGTACCATGAGGGAATTTGGGCTGTGAGTACTATGTCCTGTTTACCTATGGGGGAAGTCAGACCCCTGAGTCATATAACTTATGCTGGGCTGCCTTGCTGAAACCATCATAGTGTGTGGGTGTCCAGGCCTGGCTACTCTGGAAGGAAAGGATTCCCAGAATTCCTAAGGCTGTGGTCCTGGAATCTAGGTCCCTTCTTAGGCTGAGATATCAGCTGGGTGTTGAGCAGCTTGAGAATGAAATTTAGGAAGCCAGCCTTTCAAGAACACCCAGCAGGTTATGTATAATAAAGCAAGTTCAGGGCAGAATGAGGGCTACTGTCAGCCAGCAGCCCTGCAAACACCCAGGAGTCCATTAAAGATTGGGCAGAATGGGAAGTGACATTGCCTTAGGAAGTTTGTTTGGGTGGGGCTGGGAAAGAGTGTGAGCAACTGAACCAAAAGGCCCAGGGGACTGTAGAGACCTAGGGCTCAGTAAGGGACCTGGGGATTCACACACACAACTAAGGCGAGCTAGCTTTGTGTTGGGAGATGAAGGAGTAAACGGTCATGTGCTTCCCATTGCCCCACTTGGGCCTCCTACCCCGCTGGGCCATCACTGGTATTCTAGGCTTTGCGCCTCCACCGCCCCCACGCATGCCTCCACGGGGAGCGGCCTGACCACTGCACGACGCCTCCAGGGGCGGTGTCTCACTATTAAATGGGGCGGGAGGCTGCGGCGCCGCCCCCAGGACACAATCCGGGCGACAGTGAGGGCCAGCTCGTTCTGTCCTAGGAGCCCGCTGCGTTAGCGACGCATCGAGTTCTCGGTGAACACCATGCAGCTCCTGATGAGGGTGCCGTCTCTTCCAGAAAGGGATGAACTGGACTGCAGCATCTGCTACCGGCCCTTCAACCTCGGGGACCGCGCGCCCCGCCGCCTGCCCGGGACGGCGCGCGCCCGCTGCGGCCACACATTCTGCACCGCCTGTCTGCGCGAGCTGGCGGCGCGTGGCGACGGCAGTGGGGCGGCGGCGCGCGTGGTGCGCCTGCGTCGCGTCGTTACCTGCCCCTTCTGCCGCGTGCCCACCCAGCTCCCGCGTGGTGGAGTCACGGAGGTCGCTGTGGACCCGGACTTGTGGTCGCGGTTGGAGGAAAAAGCGCGGGCCGAGCGCAAACCAGATGAGGCGGGTAGCCAGGACAGGGAACGCCGCGACGCCGACCAAGAGGACGACGACGAGAAAGAGGAGAGCGGGAAGGGGGCGGGGCCTAGGAGCAAGGGGTGGCGCGCGCTCCGGAGACTCTGGTACGGGGTGTTGGCCCCTGCGCGCCGCGGGCGGCGTCCGCTGCCTAGCAACGGTGAGGGGCGCCCCTCCCCCGGGGCGGCCGCGGGCTGGGAGGCAGAGGGCGCCCAGGAACACTGGGGTTCAGTTGCATCCTCCGCTGCCACTATAACCCTTCATCTTTCCTCCAGTGCTGTACTGTCCGGAGATAAAGGACTCAGATCACAGGACCCGCTCCACGCTGTAAACGCGGAACCCGGAAGCTACGGTGGAAAGGTGGGAGCTGCATTCTCGGGGCGTGCTTTAGTACAGGGGCTTGATGCCAAGGATACCCCCTCTCCCATCCTGGGATTGGCACTGATGAGGGAGTTGAGCCGACGGCAGGAGAGAACGTCCTGGGAGGTGTTGATGTGAAGCTGGGGGAGGCTCCTAGACTAATCGCCCCCGCCTACACACTGTGCCAACCTAAGACATTAGGATGGAGTGGCTCAAGGATAATAGCAATAAAGTCTGCATTCCCGTGAGATGATAGTTTCCTTAGCTATGACTAGCTTTTGTCCAGGGCAGCTCTGGTGTGTGGGAGCAACAGGTCCCATTTAGCAATGTGCCAGTGATTGAAACTTTTTAAAAAGATGGGAAAGAGGCCAATTTTCGTGTCATGTTAACTTCTTCTCTAGCAGGTAAGAGAGCGGAGAAAAATAAGCTAGTGTTTTTTTCTTCCCTCAGTGCTGGTATGCCTGTCTCCTCACTCCCAGTACTGTTGCTAAAATTACTAAGCTGCCTCTTTACCTTGCTTTGTTTCACAAGCTCCCTTCAACTTGTTAGGACAGGTATCAGAAGGTCCAAACGGGCACTTATCTGAGGCACCTAATTAAGGCATATCAAGGATAGAAGGGAGAGCTATTTGGTAAAGGCATACGAATTTAAAAATACTTGTATTATCTGTGTTATCTTTACAGTCACAGGGAAACACTGTCACTACTGAAAAAAGATACTCAACATATGATTTTAAACTTACATCCTATAACTGGACATCTGTTTTACACCTTGGATTCTATTTTAAAATCCTGTCAATATAATAGTAGTTATAGTAAAGAATCAACAGCATTGCATCACTGGGAGATTGTTGGAAGTGCAAATTCTCAAAATTCCACTTCAAACACTGAGTTTTAACAAGAATCCCAGGTGATCCACGTGCACATAAATTAAGTGGCACTGGTCCAGGTCCTCCATTATCTGGGATATTACATCTGTGGATGGAATATTTAAAACAAAACTGGTATAAGTGACATACTACTTTAAAGGTTCTAAAATGAATTTGTTGCTGAAAAAATCTAAATCCTTTTGTGCAGTTTGCTTATTGAGTTGTATTCCTGAGTTAAAAATGTGAACTTCTTAAGCATAAACTTTACATTTTCTGTCCTTAGGTCTCAGCTTGTATGTTCCCTTTTTAGGGCAGGGGGCTTTCTCAGTATTCTACTTAGTATAGCCCCTCAGAGTTGCAAATTATCGTTTTGTTTTGACTGCTTTATTTTCTGATAGTATCTTTTGTGGGTGTGAGCTCCTTGAGAGCAATGACTGACTTGCGACTATTGTATTTACAGGGATAACAGCAGTGTTATGGTATGTACTCAATAAATGTTCCATTTTCCTTTATTTTTTAATATGATAGCTTCAAAAGCTAAGTGTCTGGTCTCTCAACCTGAGAAGCTCTGGTAGCAAACAATACATGTTAAGGAAGTGTCTAGCAATTCAGAATCTCTGGCAAGCTGTCAGGTATGACCCCCGCCCAACTCCTTAAAAAAAACTGTGTTCAGCTGCATACTTGGAACTGAACGTGTGGAGCTGTAGTGACCTCTACTGACTCTTGGGGGAACTAATCAACTTGAAGATGGGAAGGGTGATCAAAAGGATGAATGGAAAGCAGTTCTGAATCTCACCAGGCCACCTCCCGCCCACTACACTTCTGCCCACTAAGCCCTGCCATCCCTTTGGTCTCAGCCTTACGCCTTTGTGGGCATCCTGCTGCTCATCCTCCATCTCTACACGAGCTCCTCACACAGGGCTGGGGTTGGAAAAAGAGTTTCAGAGTTTTAGTTGATGATCCAAGAAAAATGAAAAGTAGGAAAAGCCACAAGATTAAAAAAGAGAGAAAGATGGGTAATATGGAACAGAGAAAGCAATACTCTTTCTTTCCTTATCCCTCCCCCAACCAGTGAACTCCCCCACTCAAAAACAACAGAGCACACAGAAAGGAAAGTATAATTTATATGTACAACCAATAAACCTGATACAGAAGAGGGGATTGGGACAGACCAGGAGTGGGTGTGAAGAGAGACTGGGAAAGGGGCAGCAAGAAAGGGGCAGTGAAGAAGTGGGGGGTTTGCCATGCAAACTGCCACTCTCCCCAGCCCCTCCTGGGGAGGAGAGTGTGCCCATGGCTCCCCAGCCTGCTCTCCACTGTTCTGGTCCCAAAAGGCAAGGTAGTCCCCTGACTAGGCACCCTGCCTGACCCACTCAAATTTAGCCCATATCCAGGCCTTCAGGGAGGGTACAAGTCCTCCAAGAACCTGAGCCCCAGAGCTGGGGGCTCCCCCATGTCTGGCCTGTTGTATTTTCTCCACCCTTTCTAGGTTACCTGGATCCCTAGGACAGATTGGGGAGCTCCTCTTTGGCTTGAGGGAGTATCGCCCAACCATTATTCTCTTTGTACGAGTGGTCCTTGGTCCCCTAGGGAGGGGGAAGATGCCCAACACAAGATGCCAATACACAGGAGGGTAACTGAGCCAGTGAATGGCACTTTTATTCTGAGGCTGAACAGCAATTGACTCCCTCCCTTGTTAACTGCTTCACCCTCCGTTAAGGGAGGGGAAAGAAACATGCAGCCATCCTTCCTCTTCCCTTCTTCCCTCCTGGGGCTCATTGTCTCCCCTCTCTAAAGTCCCCTTTTTCTTCAAAGCTCTTTTCCCCAACAAAGTTCCTAAAGGCCAGGCAAGGCTAATCCCCCACTTCTGCAGGAGATGGAGCTTATATTGCAGGAATAAAGACTGGGGAGGCTCCACCTCTTTCCTCCCCACAACCATTTATTGGGAAGCGGTGTACGTTTGGCGGTGAGGGATAAAGGTATTTGGAAGACCCTGCTAGCCATCTCCCACACAAACCTCTTCTCACCAGCACAGTCTTCAAAGTGAAGTGGGAGAGGTGCTCAGGAGTGGGCAAAAACGAAGGGCCCTTTTTGAGAGGAGCTGGAGAGAGGGGCAAAGGGGCCTCTAGCCCAGTGGTTGCCCAAGGGGTGGGGACAGTGGACTGGCAGCAGGCCCCAGAGCCTGAGCTGGGGGTCGGCCTCGGGCACGGGGCCTGGGTGAAGGGCAGGCCTGGGATCCGGTCAGTCGTCTATACAGATCACCTCCCCGGCTCGGGGCTCCTTCCGATCCAGCCCGTCTGACACCAGTGCCCCCACCATTTCTTTCTCCTTCTTCACCAGCACTGGAGGGCCGTTGGTGGCGGCTGTTTGGGAAGGGGTAAGGAAGGGTCAATCCCTACTTCACTCCCAAGCACGACTTCCTGACAATAGTATTTTCTTACTTCTAGGTCACCTCATGCCACTTCCAATTTTTCAGGGTAGAGTGGGAAAACCAGGGCAGACCCCTCTGAGACTTCACCTTGTGCCACATGATGTAACACATATTCCAACTCTCACTACACACTGCCCTCTTAAGATTTTATATTCTTTTTCCTTGAAGTAACACAGATGGAGGGAGGAGGCTTGGGTAAGAGGTACCAAGCCACAGACCACTGACACCCTGGATGAGGTTTTTGGCGATGGGAATGGAAGAAAAGGGATGGCAAAGAAGAACAAAACCTGGATTAACTCCATTCCATAAAACACTGGATACTTCCAAGGAAATGAGATGACTGGAATTGTAAAAGGGTAGCTGAACAGGGATGAAGCTTCAAAGAGGAGAAGGAATAGAAGAGGCAGGCGAAAGGAAGTCACCAGCTAACCTGTGATGAAGGACCCTGCAGGCATCTGGCTGTAATTGGCGCCTGCGGCGGCCAAGGCCCCTACGGGTGCGGCGCTGAAGGCTGCCCCGTACCCCGGAGGTGTAGCGTATGGACCCGGGGGAAAGGCCTGGAAGAAAGAGCAAGTACATGTTAGAGAGTCCATTGTCTTTGAGAGGAAAAGAGGCTTTAGGGGAAACGGGCCAAACTCCAGGGAGACTCAAGGGTGATGAGTGTGTCTGAGCAAGCTGTTTTCCATATTGTATAAAATTCTGGTGGAAATGTTTATATAAATGTGCAGGAGGAGTACCAACAGGGAAAACTGGAGTTAGGGAGAAAGAGGGTTACCGGTGTGGGGTGAGGCTCCGTGCCCTTGCTGGCCAGCCGGCTGAGGATGCTGCGCTCGGACATCTGAAGGCGGGCTGCGATGGGGGGTATTCGGGACAACGTGGCTGGCAGACGGGTCACATCCGCCTTCATGTCGCTCAGCAACTCCTCCAGCTGGTTCAGAACTGGGGCCCGGGCCACGGAGAAAGAAGGGCAAGAGAAAGACAAGGAAAAAGAGAGATGGAGCCAGGAAAAGAGGAGTCAGAGGACAGATATAGTCAGAGAAAAAGAGAGGGCACAGATGTCAAAGAACGAGAGACCAAGAAAATGAAAGAAACAAAAAAAGTAACTCAGGGGAAAAAGAAAAAATGTCAGGTAAAGAGGCAAAGAGACCAGATTACCAGATGACAGATGGAGAGAGAAAAAATGAAAGGGGAATATGGAGAAAAGGAAGATAGGAGAAGACATTGGAAGACATGGGGCAGGGAATTGTCAGAACATCCCACATTGCAAGAGTGAGGTTGTGGGGCTGGGGATGATGGGGAGGATATAGGAGGCATGGGAGGTGGTAAGTGGTCCAGAGACTTAAGGACTCAAGTTTTAATATGTAAGCGGGGGTGGTTAGAGGGTCAGCATTACAGATTCAAGGAATTGGAACAGGAATCAAATCACTACTTCAAATAGGATTAGATAGAGGGCTTTGGAATTTAATCATTTATCATCAAGGTAAGAGGGTTTAGGAAGGAGGGTTGAAGGTCAAAAGGAAGTTTCCTGGGGTAGGGTCAGAGGGTGGGATGGTGACAGTTTTTGCCTCATGAGGTGTGAACAGTGTGACTTACAGGATGGGGGAAGGAATTTTGTGGACTATGCACAGGCCAAGGCCCTGGAGAGGGTGCTATTAGCAGTATGGCAGGTGTGTGGGTCAGCAAAGAAGTTCCACCCTATGGAGGGAACGTAGCACAGTCTCATGGAGTTTCGTGGGGACAGGTCACTCTATTAGCACTAATGTGAATGCTTTTAGGCATGGAGGAGAGCTGGCTTGCACAAATCCTAGAGACTAAAAACCAAGGGTGTGGCCAGGTGGATCAGGGTGAGGTTAGAGGTCAGAGGGGGATGGTTCAGAAGGTAAAGGGGTCAGAGGGGTGGGAAGATTTTGAGGGGTGCGGGGTGAAGACTTACGCAGCGTTGTGGGCCCTCCCCCGCGCGGGGCCGCCGCGGCCCTTACCCTTGTGTAGGACGGCGTTGGCCGGCTTGTTCCCCGCCAGCGACTCCTTGGAGAGGTGCTGGTGGCTCTCGGCCAGGCACTCAGCCTCGGCGAAGCGGGCGTGGAGGGCCATGGCGGGGTGCGCCGGCTCCTGTGATAGGTTTAGGTAGGCCGCCCGCCGAAGCTGCTCCTCGATCACCAGCGCCTGCTCCAGGAGCTGAGGGCATGGGGAGGGGGTGAGCACAGGGATCTGCCAGTGCCAGCAGTACTGGAGACCCACACTGTGCTCACTCTGGCCCACAGTACCCCAAGCATCGACTGACTGTGACCCCAGTATTGACCCTGATCCAGACCACAGTCCCAGACACAAAGTCACACTCTGGTCTTAGCCTCAAGCATCACCACCACCCTCAAGATGTTAACCTTCTCTACAGTCCAACCAATCCCACCTCTGACCCAAACCCCTCTTCATTACTATTCCTTTTCTCCCCGATCCCCACCTTGAATCTCCGGGCCAGGAACTTATTTTTCATCTCCAGAAAGTTCCCCTTATTGGCTTCAGTTTTAAATGGCTCATTGATAATAGCAAACTGAGCATCATTCTGGATGTCCTGCCATCGTGCGTAGCCATGGCTGCCAATGAAAGAAGGGGACTATCAAGGAATTTAACGGGGCTGGGGTGGGCTGGCCTGATGTCCCCAAAGTGTGGCTGATCCACCCTTCCCTAGGTGTGGACTCATCCTCTCTGTAGTTCCCCTCTTTCCAGGTTCCGAGAAACATGTTTTCTAGAATTTGTATCAAAGGATACAGGACAATCCCAGCCAGAAGCCAATAGTCATGTCTTCGGTGCCAGATCTCATTGAGTTTCCCCGAGGAAATAGCTGCCCGTTCCTCATTTTGCCACAGTGTGTGAAGCTCTGCAAAGACAATGAGGACGGATGAGGCATCAGGAGATTGCAACCCACAGCCAGCCCAATAGGCAGCTGTAGATGAAGGAACTGGACAGAGGGAGAGGGCTGAGAGCTCTTCAGGAGGAACTGGTAAAGTTTAGGCTACGGTTAAGAATATAGTTACCAACAAGGCTCAAGCTAGGATTAAGAATAGGGGCAGGATTAAAGACATCTTGGAGTTAGTATACTTAAGGAGGGATGAGGACAAGGATGAGAGAGCATGCACCATTCCATTGGCAGTTACTTGGAAATAAAGATAGCAGGAGGCCTCAGGCAAAGTGAGAAACCCCACAAGGATGGGTAATTCCAGTGAGAAGGTGGCAGAGAGAAACCCCCACCTGTGAAGCCACCATCCGCGATATTGAACATGAACCGTGGCTTCTCTGCCTTCTCCTCACGTCGCCCGTTGGGCCGTGGCTCATCTCGAGGAGGCCCAGATCGAAGCTCCCGGTCCCCTTTTCCATCTTCTGCTAGGCAGACAAGGCAGAACTCACACATCCCAGGACAGTCTCTGCCCAGGTCCCAAGACTACTTCATGTACCATACTAGCCCTTGGAGCAGCTACCCACCCAGGACCCAGGCATCTGGTTCCCCAGACTCCAGCCCGATTCCCTCAGAAACCCAAGTATCCAGTCCTTCCACCCATTACCTCTCTTGCCCAAATCCCCTGTTTCCCCCTCTGGCCTCTCCCTGTGTTCCTGTCCATCCAACGGCTTCTCCTCCCCCCTCTCTCCTGGCGTCGACTCTGTGGCTGTGGGAGGGGTAAGGGACAGGAAGGAAGGATGTCACCCTCATCCCCTGGCCCCAGAAGAGGGAAGCCCCAAATCCTAAGCCCCTCATCACCCCTAAGGCCATGCACCCACCTGACTTCTCTCTGTCCCCCCGATACCCAGGTTCAGGCTCCATCTCTCCAGGTACCCCCGTCACCTCATCCTCTAGATGAATCTTCCTTGGCTCCAGCCGCTCCCCAAGCGATGGGGCTGGGCTAGGCACATCAGCCTGGAGGAGGACAAGAGAATCAGGATGAAATGGAGGGCTTCCAGGCACCTGGCCTCCAACCCCTCTCTACTGCTTCCCCTCTAGGGGAGCTAGGTAGCCACACACCTCTGTCTCCATCCTTTCCCCAACTTTACTATTCTTCTCTGGCTTCTCATCCAGGTTTTCTGCTTCATCCTTGTCAAGAGGTGTCCTTACACCATCTCCTTTCTCACTTGGAGCTGGAGTAGCTGCAGGGGGAAGGCAGTGTGAACATGGCAGGAATCCCAGCCTGACTCATCCCTGTGTGTGTGCCAGACTGGCCCCATTTCCATTGCTCCTGCCATCCCAGCCCAATTACCAGGTTTAGAGGTACAAGGACTGTTTGTAGCAGAAGCCTCAGGGGTGGTGGGAGACGTTTTGGTAGGCGAGGAAGCTCTGGAGGAGCGCTTCGAGTCGGCACTGGGGTCGGGCATCAGCTCAGGCATTGACCAGCGCCCATTGATGTGCTCAAACTCCTGCACCTGAACAGGACAGGACAGTTGTAGGGACAGGGATCAGCTCCAGGTCCTGGACACACACAGGAAGCTCCAGTTTCCTGTCTCATCTCGCACCAACTTGAGTCCAGAACTCAGGCACACAATGCAAAGGAAGGACAGGGCCTAGGCGGCCAGCTTGACTTGGGGTGAGGGGAAGACTGATACCTTCTTCTTGACGAGAGACATGACTCCAATGCGGGTCAACACTTGCTGGCGACTCAGACCTTCCCGAGGGACCCCATCAGCAAAGGTTTCAGAGCCATCTGCCCCGGGCTCACACAGGTGGCGCATGAACAAAGACACATAGGCCCTAAGGAGCATGGGGTGGGAGGTGGGTCAGGGGAGCATGAGGAGGACACAGGGCAGTGAGGGGGCACAGGGACTGCTGAACCCCTGAGCCCTAAACTCTACAGATGCCTCCCCAAGGCCTCTGAATCTCACCATTATCAGCCCTCCAAATCGTTAACTGCCCCATCTGCTTCTCCCCTAGTTTTCCCATTGTCTTTCTTGACCTTGGTACTTTGTTCTAGGCCCCATCAGTCAACTTTTCATCCTTTCCACTAACTCCCCTGCCAGGTTACCATGGCTGAAAAATGTGAGGCGAGGACAGTCAAAGTGAGGCTCCTATCTTAACCACCTCTCTGGCGGGGGAGGTTGCCTGGCCTCTCTGCTCTAGGCTCGTCTGAGGGGAGGTGGAGTAGGCTGAACCCACGTCCCAGGAAACCGAGCCAGGAAATGTTGCATGGCAGGGAGCGTGGTCATCAGTTGAGTAAGGTCACATCATATGGTGGCCAAGTGGAAGAAAGTAACAGCCAGACCTCTTACCCTTTCATTCAGCTCAGCCCTGTATCACCCACACTCACTTGAACTCCTTCTCAGTCTTGCCCCTCAGATCCCGCACCAGCCACTGCGTGGTGAAGGCATCCTGTGGTGGCATGCCCCAGCGCATCACAGCATTTAGGAAAGCCTTCCGTTGGCGTGTGTTGAATCCTAGCACCTGAGGATGGGGCATGAGGGAGTGAGCTGGGACTGTGCAGGGGTTTCATTTTTTGGTCTTCTCTCCCCTCAGTGACTCTGCCTTAACCTCCACACCCCAGCCTTCACTCTTTCTTCTCGTATCTCCCGGGGGCCTGGCCCAGTCCTCACCTCAATGTTGCCCCCAACTCGAGCCAACAATGGAGGCAGTGGCTTATCCTTTTCATTCCGGAGTTGCCTCTTAGACTGTCGACGCCCTGAGTGACACAGGGTTGACCCTGGTCAGTAGGTCCACCCCCTCCTCACTCCTCAGCATCCCATTCCCACAAGATACAGAAAAAGGGAGGCCTGTGTCATGTTTGAGGTACTTCTAATTCCCTTCCAAGCACTTTTACAACCACAAACCCAGTAGACCTGAGAGAATCAAGTCGTATTAAAAAATCAGTAGCACATATTTGATGTGCAAGATTACTGATGGGAATGTAAAGTGTGACCTTTGTTGATCTTTCATCTATGCATCTGAGCCTGCATGGTTATTACTCCAAGTTTTAACAGTGGAGAAATTATGGAATTTCTTCTGTTTTGTTTATCTGCAATCTTTAGTTTTTCTTTAAAAAAGCATTTATTTGTATAAAAACAATGGGCTTAAAAGGAAATGAAATGGGAAGAGTTTGGTAGAAAGTGAGGAAAACAGATATCACCTTCAGGACGTTCATCAAAATCTTCATCTTCCTCCTCTGATCCCACGGAGTATTCTGACTGGTTATCTGCACAGGGAAAGAGCTCAGTGGTCAGGAATGCTCCCTGAATAAGCCCAGGCTGGGCCCTTTCCACCTGGATGCCTCCCTTCAGAGACTTCTGTACCTTCACTCTGGCCTTGATCCTCCTGGGGATGTTGGGTGACTGTCCACAGTCTGACTTTTGGGCCACACATCCTGAGCCATGTCTACTCACCACTCACATTGTCTCTGGGTGCCCCTTACTCCTGCATATCTCACTCTAAGCAAGGACCCATGGGTGTCCACATGAGCCCTCAAAAACCATCAGATACATTTGATCTTGTGTAAACCCCTGGCCCCCGGGATTGCTCCTATGAATCCTTCCTCATCTCTTTCCCCTTTAGCAGGAAAGGCCCTGACCTCTAGTCCTCTTCCTCTCTAAGTGCCGCCAGCCTCCAGGACCCTCCTCAGCGCTCTTCCCTTCTTGGTTCCTACGTCAGAGGCAGTCCTCACCTTGGTCCTCCTGAGCAGCATCATTGTAGTTAACTTGCTTACGAACCCGCTTGCCCTTGCCGAGATTCCGGGCTAGGTCTTCCTGCTGTTGCTCATAATGATGCCTCAGCAGCTTCTCCCAGTAGTCAGGATCCACATTCTCCTCCTGCTTGATGATCTCTCGTTCAATCTCCTCAATCTGAAGGACAGCAGAATGGATGCTGGTGGGACCCAGTCCTTCTACCACAACAAAATCCTACTCTCCTGCCTCTAAGACCTCAACTCTGTGTAAATTTTCTGGACATAGCACATTTTCCTTATCCCTTACCTGCAATATGCTTCTATTCCTTGTTACTTCTCTCTTTTCTAAGCCTCTCCTAGTGCTCTCTGCATCCCTCCTGCCCTGATTTACAAGGTAGCCTTCTGTGTTTATCAGTACTTTCTGTGCTAAGTTTTCTCCAAAGTCTGGTTTCACCCATTAGACCAAGAAGTTGATTAAGATCCTATGCTGGGCATGATGGTAAAAAACTGATCAGATAAAAAATAAGAGCAAAGGAGGATCCTTCTACTTAGAGGTCCATTGAGGCACTGCCCTTCAAAGATGGCCCAAGCTTCTCACCTTATCTTCCTCCCGCACCACGTACTGTGCCACCTTGAAAGAGCTGAGATACTCATTCATGTTCTGCACATCAGTGTCCTCAGTTGCATCCTGATTCCGGTCCAACAGCCGAGCAATGGCCTCATTGTCATAGTGAATCACGCTGCTGTCCTCCTCCTTGTTCTCCCCTGGTGGAGACCAGGCACAAGAGGGGACTTTGAGTTCCAAACAGAACCTTGAGCAGAACTTTAGAAAGGTCAGAGAAAAAGCCTTCTACTCCGCTTCCTTTTCATGGACTCCAGAGAAGGCTCTTTCTCTAAGAGTCTATGTAGAAATTTGTTGCTATTGTTTTCAACCCTACATACTGGGAGAGAGGAAAGAGGCCAACCTTCCTCCATGCACTGCACAGAAGAGTTTTTCTTCAGAGATTTCAGAAATGAGGTGTTCTTTCAGGAAGCTGAGAAAAGGTTCTTACCCTCATTTTCATCCTTAAACAGCTCTTCGGTGCCAAATTTGAGGATGTCATCCAGTTCCTGCTTGGACATGGAGCCCGCCTTGGAGCCTAGCCCAGGCCGCACCACCAGATGTGTCAACATCATTTTTCTCTTGGCCACTTGTGTGATTCGCTCTTCCACTGATGCACGAGTTACAAACCGGTAAATCATCACTTTGTTGGCCTGGCCAATCCGATGAGCCCGGCTGAAGGCCTGCAGTGCGGGAGGGGGCAATTGGGGATGGGCCTGGGGAGTGGCAGGGCAGATGCCGCCCACGTGCTTGGGAAAGGGGCTGGCATGGAAGAGTCTTCTACCTCCCAAGAGGTTTATTTCTGACCCCAGAACATGACACCCTCTGCCGCAAATGCAGGTCTCCTTGCTAAATGGTACAGGGGCTCTAGAAGGTGAGTTCCCACCTGGATGTCATTATGGGGGTTCCAGTCAGAATCAAAGATGATGACAGTGTCAGCAGTGGCCAGATTGATGCCCAGGCCCCCAGCTCGGGTGGACAGGAGGAAGCAAAATTGTTGGGCCCCAGGAGCTAGGAGGTGAGAATTAGATCAGTAACAGAACCCAGCAGTTCTGTCCACCTGCTCTTAGATGTTCCCTGACTACAAACAACTCTGCCTCCAACTCAAAAGCCCAGGTCGCTAATACCCTCCCAGGCTTGCCCCTCCCATCCCAGAGACCAAGGCACAGGTTTCTCAGGCGTCCCACACCCAAGGGCAACCAAGGCGTCTCTCTGCTCTCACCATTGAACCGATCAATGGCCTCCTGCCTCAGGGCGCCGGTGATGCCACCATCAATGCGCTCATACTTGTAGCCTTCGTAGTCTAAAAAGTCCTCTAGCAAGTCTAACATTTTGGTCATCTAAAGCAAGAAAAAAAAGGAGTTTGGAATGACGAGGCAGTGGGATGAGTAGTTTGTTCTGACTATCCCTTTATTCTGCCTCAACCCCAATCCTTACATTTGTACCCCTGACCTGTCATGCGCTCCCTTGGTGCTGCTTCCCCTACCCCTGGCTCCTCCTCATTCCACATTCTTGTCTCACTCTCCTCAGTTAAGATAATTTCTTCTAGTGCAGAGGTTCTCTGAGACCCAGGGGAAAGTCTCAGGAAAATCTATGAACCCCTTGAAAAGTCTACAAAATTGTCTAACCGTACGTGCAGTTTTCTGGAGAGTAGAGTTTATCAGATTTCCAGTTGGTCTGTGTTCTCCTCTCCTCCCCTACCTGATAAGGTTAAGAAATAGTACCAGTCCCAGAGACCTCCTTGAGAAAATAGATGGCTCACCCTCTCCTTTCTCCCCATTTGGCTTAAAAGAAACTTGGACTACAACTTCCAACACCCTTAATTAGGAACAGAATCAGAGGCCAAGATGGACTTAGCTATACCATTAACTCTTTAAGTGTGGAATCTCTGAACCTCACACCATGGCAGCCCCAAGAATGAGATAAGGTATGAGTCTGATTCTAAGAGCTATGGGATGGGTCACCTGCGAGAAGATGAGCACTCTGTGTCCTTGCTCCTTCAACTTCCGCAGCATCTTCTGCAGCAGCATGAGCTTCCCAGATGCCTTAATAAGTGCCCCACCCTCATAAGCCCCACTGGGGAGTTTTGGGGACTCCTGAAGGAAGGAAAAAAAGGAAGAGAGGGTGAGGAAATATGCCCCCATAGACTCATTGTACCTAGCAAGCTCTGCCCAATTCAGCCTCTACAACTTTTTAAATTCCCTGGCCTCGTCCACTCCAGATCCAGCCCTGTGCTTAATTCCCCACATTTTCAGAGAGCCAGGCATTTAATCAGTTCCCTGCTCCTGTATCTACCATAGCAGCCACAGGAAAGAGGTATGGATGGTTGCAGCACTTCTTAAGGTCCATCATGATGTTAAGCAGTGACACTTGGTTCCCACCGCCTCGTGAATTCAAGGCCTCAAAATTTCGAGTCAGGATGTACTTGTAGTATTTCCTAAAGGTCAGGGTAGGGGCATAGAAGAGACATAATAAAGGAATCAGTTAGGATGTTGCACTTGGTCCTCACCTCTTGGAAAGCTGCCACCAAATTCCCAGCCCCTCCTGTGGCCTGTCTTGCATCTCACTTCTGCATGGGGCTCAGCTCCACTCGAACAATGAGCTCTGTCTTGGCTGGCATGTTCTTAAAGACATCAGCCTTGAGCCTCCGCAGCATATGTGGTCCCAGCAAGTCATGTAGTTTTTTAATCTGGTCTTCTTTGGATATGTCCGCAAACTCCTCCAGGAAGCCCTCCAGGTTACTAATAGCCAGGAGATAAGGACATGAACAGGCTTGTAGGTTCTTTGCCCCTGACCTCAGGCTCTTGGTCTACTTCAGATGAATCTTCTGCCCACTCATCTTCTCAGCCCCTCCACTTCTGATCTCTGTAGACCACACCAGTGAGCCACTTACTTAAACCTCTCTGGTGTGAGAAAGTTCAGCAGATGGAAGAGCTCCTCCAGATTATTCTGCAATGGAGTTCCTGTCAGCAGCAACTTATGATCAATCTTGTAGCCATTGAGGACCCTGAAAAACTAGAAAATGGGGCAAAGAAAGGCAGGAGAAAGGGCCCATCAATGGCAAGTGGCTTGCCCACAGTATCACCTTTTCTAGCCTTCAGCTCCCATTCCTTCAACATCAGAGACCCCCAAATCCCTAGTTCTCTCCTTCTTCCAGCCTAGACTTCTTCCTAGGGGTTCCCAGGCATCCTGCCTCCAGGACTGCAGAAGGTCCCCACTTTATTTTTCAGAACTAGGGCAAGTAGGAGTCCACAGCCTCAAGATTCTGAGGTCTGGGTATCTCACTCACCTTGGACTGATTGTTCTTGAGCCGATGGGCCTCATCCACCACGAGGCAGGCCCAGCGGATGGAGCCAAGTGCTGCTTGATCAATGGTGATCAGCTCATATGATGTCAGGAGAACATGGAACTTCACCTGTGCCTCCCTCTGCCAACACAACCATTGTCCATTTGGCTGCCACCTGCCACCCAAGCACCTAAGACTTCCACCAATAGTTTTTACCCAGACATCCTGTCCTTCAACTCTTAACTCCAGGGCTTAGTGGAGTTCTGCCACATGGGTCCAGTACAGATAGATCCAAGCACACCCCTGGGAGGGCCTACTGTATCTGTAGGACCAGAGTGCAGAGGCATGAGTGTGGGTGGAGGAAGCGAGGAAGAAAGCTGAGTGGGGAATAAAAGAATTGAAATCCTGGTTGGGGCAAATTACAGACAGATTTGAGCGTCTTAGAGGATATGAGGTAGAGGGGCTTACCTTCATCTTAAAAGCTTTCTTGCCACCTTTAATGGCATTGTCTTCAAAGGAAAACTCATTCTCACGAATGATGGCCCGGCTGTCCTTGTCACCCGTGTATGTCACCACATAGAACTTAGGTGCCCACATCTGGAACTCCCGCTCCCAGTTAATGATGGTAGAGAGAGGAGCACTCACCAGGAAGGGACCCTTTGTGTGGCCCTGGGAGCCAAGGGGAGGGGCATCATTAGTTTAGGCTTGAGGCTGTATACCCCAGTCCACTGCCTACCATGCCCGTCCCCCAATCCTCTGCTCTCATCCTTCCCCAGTCCAGCTAGGCCTCAGCCTGGCTGTCCCCCTCAGGGGCCCTAATCCAGCACCTCCTTGTAGAGTGAGTAGAGGAAGACGATGGTTTGTATGGTCTTGCCCAGCCCCATCTCATCAGCCAAAATGGTGTCAGTGCCCTGGGCCCACGAGAAGCGGAGCCAATTCAGCCCTTCCAGCTGATACATGTGCAGTGTGCCTCCAGTGGCCGTGATGAACCGTGGCTGAGTCTCATATTTCACTGTAGGCTGTAGAGTCAAGAAGTCAGAAAGCTCAACTGTCAGCTGCTCCTCTGGTCCTGGTCTCCTCCTCCCCACTCCCTAGCACTGATACCAAGTTGGACTGTAATTCCCTCTACTCTGGCCTGAGCTTCTGAAAGTTCTAGTCCTTAGCTTCTTACCCTCATTGCATAAGATAGTACCCGGCAGCACTAGGGAAGCAAACTGGTGGAAGAGCCCTGTGTGCTGCTATCTCTAGCAGCTCTCTCTCTCCTCTGCCAAAATTCCTAGTCACGCTGGGGACAAGGCTGAATACTAAAGGAAGAGCTACTGTTCAAAGAGGTGTGGACACTCTGGGAAGTTGTGTCAGTAGCCTCTGGGAAATCTTCGATCACCATGGCTCCAGAAAGGGGAGAAAGGCCAAGTGAGAGGACTTACATCGTTAGTAGGAGAACTGGGAGGCCCATCACCCTGCAGCTCCTTCTTCTTCTTCTTATACTTGCGGGGCTGGGCCGGGTCCTCCCCCATAATTAGTTCTCTGGGAAAAGAGCGTGTCCGAGTGAGGCCTGTTCCTGGGACTCCCAATGTGCCTGAGCCCATTCCAGACCTACCTTCCACTTACCTTAATTTTCTCCTGGGCAATTTATACCCACCCCTTGGATTTCACCTCTATAGCCAACCCTCCCTTCCTGGGCATCCTCTTCCCATGACTCAGGTTAGGTCTTCTATCTGTTCCTCCCACTGCTTCTGTACCATCTGCACCCCAAACAACAAGCCCAGGCTCACACTACCCTAAGTTCTGGATCGCATCTTGTACCTCATTTTATGCTGGAGGTTTAGCTTTCATGCCCCCATTCCTCACCCTTCCTCTAACCCACAACCTAGCTCCCTCACCGGTGTCTCCAGTAGCTTTGCTTATGGTCTTCATATTCAGGGATGTTCATTTCATCTTCCTCCCAAGTGGACTGGTCATATGGCAAGTCCCTCCATTTCACTAGATAGTGGTAATTCCCCTTTTTATCCATACTGTGGGGCAGGACACCAAGAGGAGGAGCAGAAGGAGAAAAATAATATGGATCACAAATAGAAGTCAAAATAACCACAATTATCAGCAAACACATAGAACATGTCACCTAATCCTCAATGGTGGGCCACTGGAAGGGAGCTTAGAATTGGGAGTTGATGTACAACCCTAACCTTTTCAGGATAGCTTCCTAAAATTCAACTATCACAACATATCCCTGGGCTTCAGCATCATTTATTCATCCAGTCAACATTTACCAAGCATCTACTGTGTGCCAGGCAGACAAATGACCCTACACTCACAGAGCTCACATTCTACCAGAGAAGGTGGCAAGAGAGTGTGCAAAAATAAATATACAGTCTAATGTCAGGCAGTAAGAAATGCTATGAATTAGTAAATACTAGGAACACTGGTCTGGATGAATCATGTTTTTCATGTTTTGCTTTCCTGTCCTAATCCCCAGACTCATGTCATTTCTTATGCTATTAGAGAGTAGAAGAAGCAAGAGAGTCAGTGCTAGGTCGGACTTTCCTCCTGGTTTCTCTCATCCCCATAGAGGAAGCAAGGCCAGAGGGGTTGGGGCTGCAGTAGGAGTTATGCCATTAGATCAGTTATTTGGTTAATCCACAATTACTAACACAGGCCATAATCCCAGTAAGAAGAGTGGCATACCCCAGGTCAGCCTTCTCACGGACCAAGGATTCACCTGTGGTTGATGATACGGTGGACAGTCATCCACTCTGGCTTGATGCCAAAACGATAGTACTTCTCCTCCATCTCCGCATAGTGCGGGTCTTTCACCTTGCGCTTGTCACTCTTCCCGTCATCCTCACCAGAGCCATAGTCCAGGGGTGGAGGCTCATCCATGTCATTCTTCCGCTGGTAGTTTCGGTACATTACCAAGTGGAAGATTTCCAGCTGATGGGGCACAGAGCAAGGGGGAAGAGATAGTCCGAACATCCAGAGAGGACAGAAGGGGATAGGGAAGCGGTCAGCAGGGGAAATGGTGTGGGAAAGGAAGCTATGAAAGATGCAGGAGGAGAGACATAGTAAGTTAAAGCCAAAGTAGGAGAATGAATACAATGGAACAGAACAGAGTCAGCACCTGGGAGGATGTAATAAGCAAAAGGAGGCAGGTAACAGGGTTGTTAAGATTGGGGATATTGGTAAAACACCGTTAAAGACAGAGAAGTAAAGAGATGGAATTAAGGGAGGCTATGTGACATCTAAAGGAGGAAATCTAATGGAGACTGAGAGAAAGGACTGGAGACCAAGAAAACCACATACGGAAACTAAGGGAATATGTAAGATTTGAGGGCCAGAGTCTTCAAATGAGGGAGAGCAAAGGGTGTGGAAGACCAGAGGAGAGAGGGGTGAGAGAGAGTGAGAATGGCAGCAAATGGGGTCTCAGGGTAAGAGGGAAAGGAGAGGCTCTTGTACCTGAAGCTCCTTGGCCCAGGAGCAGTGCCAGTAGGACAGTCCCACCCACTTGACAAAGAACTCTCGCTCAGATCTGCCTTGAAGAGGACGAGCTGGTGGGGCATCTGGATTCCCATCTGCCTGCTGGGGGGCTGGCATTGCCACGGGTGGCTCCCCCCACCGCCAGTGCAGGATCTTCTGCACACGACCTTTCAGCACGGGGCACTTCAGGATGGGTACACACAAGGAGGAGGAAAGAAAGAGTTTATTATAGGGTAGCAGGATAGGGTTCCACAAGGGAGCTGAAGGCTAAGTGCTGGAGAGGGTAGAAAAGAACTGGACATTTGAGTCCCAGAAATGAAGGAGAGGCAGGGCTGAGAGTAAACACAGAGATAGTTACACTCACCGTGCATCGGGGACATAGCCATTCACCGTTGGGGATGTCAGGCAGGGGTGGGTTCAGACAATGAATGTGGTAGGAGGAGATGCAAGCGTCACAGCACAGGAGCTCCCCACCATCCTTGCACACACGGCAGTACTCCATGTGATCGTCTTCTTCCTCTTTCTCCCCTTCTTCCTCTCCCTCCTCTTCATATTCCTCCTCCTCCTCCTTGGCCTCCCACTGTACCCCCTCCTTCTCCTGAGAGGCCAAGGACAGAAATGGAGATGGAAAAAAGGAGAAAGGAGTGAGACTGGAAGACAGAGGCAAAGATAGGACACCTAAATCCTAGGAGTGAAGAGAAGACTGATGGGAACGATGGAACAGGACACCTCTCAGTTTCCAAAAATGTTGATTTGGGGGGCAAAGGGATGGGAGAGATGAACAAATGTATTACTGAGAAGCCCAGGCGTCTGGGGGTAAGGAAGAGGACAACCGAAACCAAGGAGGAAATAGATGGGTGAATCCCTGAGGGCTGTTAAGAGGCTGGCACCAGGTACTCACACAATGGGGGCAGCTCCATTTGCCCTCAGGAGCCCGGTCAAGCTCAGGATCAAGGCAGACGAGGTGGTAGGCACGAGGGCAGGTGTCGCACAGAATAATTTCCCCACCCTGCTGGCACACCTCACAGTAATCCTGGTGATCCGTCTCGTAGCCATCAACCTCCTCCTCCCCGGCCACTGCAGGACAGCCCAGGACTGTCATATACCGCAGTGGAGGCAAAGGGAACAGAGAGAGAGAGAGAGAGAGAGAGAAACAGGGAAGGGAGTGAGAGAAGGGTTGAATAAAGTCAAATTGAAAATGAGATGAGGAAGGCAGTCTGACAGGATCACACACAGCTAACACCCCTTACCCTTCTTCTTCTTCCTTCCTGGCCGGCCTCTCTTTAGTTTCTTGGTGTGGACTGGGCCATCAGGCCGACCTGAGGCACTGTGGACACTGCCACTGTCCAGGTCTGACTCCTCAGCCTCTGGTTCAGGGCCCTCATCACTCTGCAAAACATACTGCCCATAGCCCCATGGCTGTCAGGGAGGCCAATTTGATCCCACTTCCCTCCCCAGGCCTTTGGCTCCCACTTGGGCTTCCCTCATGGACTGCTATGTGTGGACCCCCTTCCCTTGACACCCCCCCAGCTGTTTAGTGGATAGGGAGGGGTGGCTCACCGAGCCTCCCTTCTTCCTCTTGCCACCCAGAAGCCCTAGTTTGATTCTGAGTGGTGCCATCTTCTTTCCCCGAAGCTTCTTGCGACCATCAGGTACTCGGGGGCTCTTACTCCGCCTCTTATGGCCTGGACCTGAATGAAAGGGAGTAAGGAATAGAAAACAGAGATCATGACACCCTAGAATAAAGGAGGTCAGAGGGGCCTTTGGACTCCTCTCTGTGGGCTATGGCTTCACCCAGACCCCTTACTGGAAAGCAATTGTACAACAATCAGGGCTGAGGAGGTAAGAGTTCTAGCCTAGAATTTGAGAACATGCGGTTTGAAGGGTAGGATGACAGCTGTTCAAAGAAGAGGCTGTCCTACCTTTGCCCTCTTTGGTTTTGGCTCTTCGTATGGGTGGGGGCTGGGTATCAGCAGCAGGGGGTGGTGGAAGGGCAGGGGGTCCGGAAGGTGCTATGGGAGTGGCTGATGAGACAGCAGCTGACACCTGCTCAGCTACAGCTGCGGCTGCAGCCGCCGCCGCTGCCGCCACAGCAGCTGCCGACCCCTTGAAGGGGTTATTGGCGCTGAACTCTCTCCACTTGGCCCCAAGGATGGTCATCATCTTAGACATGGGTATCTTCGGATTCTTCTTAGCAATCAGAGGCCTGTAAATATAGAAGCAGAAGACTTGGACCCTTCACAGATGGTTTGGGGATACTGCCCCCCTCATCACTTAAGTCTTTGCACAGCTAGGATTCCTGGGTGGTGAAGATATATCCTATTAAGAATAACATAGATTTAAAAATAAATTAAAAGTCTATAGTGGTTACCAAAGGGGAGGGGTGTGGGAGGGTGGGTGGGGAGGGTGGGAGAAGGGGACTGAGGGGTATTATGTTTAGTACACATGGTGTGGGGGATCACGGGGAAAACAGTGTAGCACAGAGAAGGCAAACAGTGACTCTGTGGCATCTTACTACACTGATGGACAGGGACTGCACTGGGGTATGGGTGGGGACTTGATAATATGGGTAAATGTAGTCACCACATTGTTTTTTCATGTGAAACCTTCATAAGAGTGTATATTAATAATACCTTAATAAAAAAATAAATAAATAAAAGTCTATAAAGGAAAAAAAAGTTGAAGTATAAAAAAACAGAAAAACAATGAAATACAGAAGATAAAAAAGGATAAAACAAAAAGACGGGCATCAATAAAAATGCCTCACTTCCAAATATGACTTTATAGTTTATAAAACACTTTCACATTCAATACAACTCATTTTGTTCTCACAATTACGAAGTTGCTAAGATGCAACTTAAGTTGTGAGGACATGAGTGACCCTGGTGCTAACAAAAACACTGACCTCAGCAGTGAGGTAGGTGAGACAACAGTACTAACAGGTCCTGAATACTCCCTAGGGGCCAGGCACTGACTGTACTGGGCTTTCCATTCATTATCCCATAAACCCCCCACAAGACCCCTGTGAGGTACATACTCTGATTATGCCTAATTTACAGATGAGGAAACTGAAGATCAAATAAGTAACTTGCTCAAGATGATAAACAGACCTGAACCCCAGCAGGCTGCCTTCACAGCACTGAACGGCTATGTTCAGTGCCTGCTCCCAAAAGGCATCTCTGCTATTCCCTACTTTACTTGGGGAGCCACTGCAGCTCAGGTCCTGAGGCCAGAAGTACATCCTCCATTAGTCCGGGGCCAAGGGGGGACGAGAGGACTTGATAACTGAGCAAAGGAACCTAGGCAACACTGATGTCTCAGCTTCAGTCTGAAAAGAAGTCATGCAGGGGAAACTGGAACTGTTGGAGCAGGGAGGCTATTAGTCCTCACTATAGTCTGTCACTACAGAGCCCCTCCCCAGCTTGAAGATTTCCTAACTAGGGTCTTTGGGTCCTTAAGAGTCTAGAAATTCCCTGAAATTATGTGTACAATTTTGTGTTTGTGCTGGGAATTTCTCTGGAGAGCAGGTTCTTAGCTTTTATCAATTTCAGAGGGGTCCAGGGCCTCTCCCAAATTAAAGTATTTGTGTTTGTGAGGACTCCCCAGTCCTACTGCACCTCATGAACTGGCTAAAGGCTTTGTAGTTGGTGAGTGTGTGGTAATCCTCCTCAGAGAACACATGCTCCACGTCCTCCAGGCCCCAGGTCAGAAGCAGAGTTGCTGATGACTTCTGTTCTACCTGCTGGGAAAGACCAGGCTTCAGTGAGGCAGATGCTTCTCCAGTCCCCATCCTGGGCCCCTATTCTGCTGCTTGGGTCCTCATTTTCACTTCTTCACACCCAATGCTAGAGTCCCCCTTATCTCTGGCTGTCTCCTACCTACCCACCAGCTTCCCTGGGCTTTCTGCTTTCAGCTCCATTCTCCAGCCCAACCCCCACGCCTCACAAACTATAGCCTCTCCACTTAGCACCCTACCTTGGGGCTCCCTCCCTCCTCCCCTGCCTGCCTTTAATACAGATTTCTCTCCCTCGCTTTTAATTCTACTCACCTTTTGCCCCCCATCTCCCTCCCCTTTTTTCCGCCGCTTCGTCTTCTTTTCCTTTTTTTCTCGGTGCTTCCGTCTTCTTTTCCGACCTGGTCCAGTTCCATATTCACTGCCTCCACTCTCTGACTTCTCTCGGTACTCATCTCGCTCAGAGCCAAACTCCTCCTCACTGTCCTAAGAGAAAGAAATTAAAATAACATTTCTTCAGTGCTATGAGATAGTAACATCTATTCTTATCCAGTTTTGTGCAGATGAGGAAACTGAGGCAGAGAATGCTAAATAAATTGCCCAAGAAGACATAGGACTGCTCGGCTCTGAATTCATGCAGTCAACCTCCAGTGCTTTCAACTGCTTCTCTCTGCTGCTAAGACGAGTCACATTGACAACTGGACTCTTTACTAGGTTGTAGTGAGTGAAGTTAGGGTCCCAGATCTGTGAGGTACAAGCCAGCAAGAGTGTAGAGGGGAAGTTAGGCCTCCCTGACTTCAGGATTTCCCCCTGATAATCAGGACCAGAGAAAATGTAGGTCTCTGTGATGGGTCTCCTAAGCCTGGCTATAGAGATAGGAGTTCTTCACACTTACAAGCTTCTTGCGTTTTCGGGGTTTTCCCGGCTTGTTCTCCTTCTGCTTCTTGGGTCCTCGTTTTCTCTTCTTCACACCCAATGCTGAAGGCAGCAGCCGAATGTCATCCTTATCTTTAGAGCAGAAAGTACCAGAACACCTAAGCCTCTAGGTTCCCAGGCTTTGCAGCCCCTCAACCTCGCCCTTCCTCACCTCTGTTCCCACTCTCTAGGAACTCCAGCATTAACTCCTCCAAGCCTTGCCTCCCTTCACTGGATGCAAACAGAGAGTGTTTTGAGTACTCTAGGATGCTTGGGTTCTGAATGGGAGGTCAGGGGTCAGAAGGGAAGAGCAGCCAAATCACTCCCTTCTCTCCCCTCCTACTAACAAGGGACCAGGCTCCAGGCCATGGGCTCTGACTGTGGCAGGTCCTTTCAGTCGCCGCCAGGGCTCCTCCTGCCTTCCCCCTCACTTAGCCAGCTGGCATCCTGCCCAGGAACTGGGGAAGCCATGCCCAGCTGCTGGCCTGGCCTGACCCCAGCACTTGGAGTGGGGAGACACAAGCTGGCAGCTTCCTAAGCCAGATGCTAAGAAGGGAGAGCCAAAGGTGGACACCTGGGTTCTCACACTAACACCCTGGGGCCATGACATCCTTTTTGCAAAGAGGGAGGCTTCTATTTATATTCCCTCAGATAATCACCAAGCCTCCTGTCACCCCAACACAGCCCTGGAGGAAAACAAATCCTCAGCCAGTCATTTTAATTTCTTGCCCACAGGATCATGGTGTCTGGCTCTTTCATCACACCCTACCTACAGGAGAAAAGTCTCCACAACTACCTAAACATTTCTCCTCCCCCTAAGTAGCCTGGAATCTCCCTTCAAATCTATTTCCATATCCCTGCTCCCTGTGAGAACTCAGGGGCCTATCCTACCTTTGTCTCCTGGTGTCAGCTTTTGTCTCCAAATTTAGTCCCAGACATCGTGACCCATTCATATACAAGCAGAATGGGAGACCCGAAATTATAGGCACAAAAAACACCCTAAATATGCATTCTCAAATGCAAAAGCATCCACACATACTCATCATAAGCACAAATTCAGAGGCCAGTCTGTACCTGCTTTCAGCAGGACTACGTCCCTGGCTTTCTCCCAGACGTCTCTCTTAGGGAGGCTGGGGCCAGTTCTTCCCCGATGTGCCCCCACCCCATTTTCCATGACCCCTGCCAGTCTGGGGGGACTTCAGGGTCAGAGTTAACTCCACACAGAGGAAGACTCTGATGCCGCACAGACAATGGGGCCCTGGTTGGCCTCCCTGCTCCAGCAAGCACTAGACTAACCAGCCAGACCTGTCTTGCTCAGGCAGAGGTAGCTGTGCAGGAGGGGAAAGCCTGGGCTTGGCCCAGCCCCTTGCTAGAAGACATACAATCCTTCCTCCCACATCAGCCAAGGGAAAATGAGCCACAATTAACACCGGAGGCCTCGATTTCCATTGCTTCAGAATCCTGGCACCTCCTTCCTTCAATGCTCCTACTCCTAACTCCAGATCCTGTGCCCTCTCTGCCGGAAGACACTCTAGGATGGGGGCGAGGCTGCGGGGGGGGGGGGGCCCGGGGGGGGGGGGGAGCCTGCAGAAAGCCCCGAGTACGAAAACAGAGCGGGAACTGTAATAGGAAGTCAGTAAGACGCCAGGCCGCGGCAGCCAGCTCTCTCTAACCCCAGGGACTATGGTTAATATGAACATGGAAACGGAGGCTGCCGGGGCAGTGGCAAGGGCAGGCCAACTGGCTAAGGATCAGGGTAGAGGCCTCGGTCACAGCCAGCTGGGGGTGCGGTACAAGCCCTGAGACCTCGCGGGGGTCTAACTCCACTCCCCATCCCAGCAGGAGGTTCCCGAACTTGGAAAGACATTGGTGGTGGGGAGACGCAAAGTAGAATGGCGAGTAAAGGAAAGGGAGGGCAATAAAGCAAATCTAAGTCCCAACCTCTGTCTCACCAGGCACTCAGTGCTGGCCTGGAGCCCAGACTCTCCCACATCACCGGCTCAGATCTCGGGAAGACGGCGAGGGAGGAGGGCGGGAAGGCGAGGAGCGGAGGGCGGAGCGTGGCAAGCCAGAGAAAGCAGGAGGAGTCTCGCCCAAAGCCTCGCCTCCCGCCCGCCCCTCTCTTCTTCTAATCTCACCATCAATCTCTCACACATATATTTATTTTTTCTCAAATTCCCCTCCCTCCCCCACAACGAACCACCATAATAGGTCTGCTGCACATGCGTACTGCATGCAGGGGGTGGGTTTGTATTTTCAGACCTTTTGCAAAGAAACTACCAGAATTTTCCACACCACCCACATCACTCCCCACCCCCAACCCCAAGGAATCACATCTATATATTATGTTATATTATTTCTCTAGACTTGCCAGAAGGGGGAGGAGAAGAAATGAGTTTTTGGCTTCCTGCTCCCTTCCCCCATCAACACGAGTGCTATTATTTTAGACGTTTAACAATGTAAGGAGACTGGAGAGGGGGGAAGGGATAAAATTGGTCTTCAGTAAGAATGTACAACAAAATGGTGAGAATTAAAACAATCAGAATGAAAAACAATAGACCTCTAATACGTATAATTTCCTATTTTAGAGAAGGATGAAGGAGGGCAGCCTGAACAAATTCTCTTAGCGGACGGTTATTTTGCCCACACTTAGAGACAGAAGAATAATAAGCAGACTAAAAATATTTTCCCAAAGTTTTACCTCAGAAAGTCATCTGAGGGGGTGTATCTGGGTCACTCATTTGACTTGAAGGACTCAAAGAGAGATAAAATTGCCCTGGGAGAGAAAGGAGGGGGGTTTTCATTTCAAATACAAAAAATTTTTTTTAAACATTTGACGTCTCTTGTCTATTCAGAAAGCAAAGAAGGAAAAAGGGGGAGGGAGTAGACACAAAGACCCATCTCGACCTCAGATTCTTTCTTGCTCCTCTATCTCACATACGCAAATCTGGGATCAAAAATACGCAAATACCACATTCCAAGTTCCCAGTACAAATAGGTGAGTGCTGCCAACTCCTTAATGTAACCTGACATCCATTCTTTCCCTCTTCCTAGCACCTCTTGTTTTCCAGAAGGCAGCCCCTCCGCGCAATTTTTATTCCTTTCCTCTCCTGCAAATCAGTGGGCTCTCTTGAGATAACTTTTTAAAAACTTTTTCCTTTTATGAACAAGGCTGGGGCGGGGGTGGACTTTACCCTGTTTCCAACAGATACTTGTCCCCATTAAGAGAGCACCCCACACTCCCTCAAAAGTTGTCTCAACTAGACGGGAGCATATGCCACATAAGCCACACAGATCACTATGACAGTTTTATAAAGAGCATGACGTTAACGTCTTTAAGTTTGGTGCATTTGTACTGCATGGCACCCACAGGCCTGGGAGTGTGGGTGTTCACCTGCACTGGACGTGAACCCCTAAAGATGCTCACTTATCCTAAAGATGACTAGATAAAACTCCACTAGATTAATCTGTGTGGAGCCAATGCTGAGTCCCTGATGGGAGGCAGCAGTCTGTCCCTTCCACCACTGGTATTAATGCCCAGAGGATGCCGGGTGACTTGTCTTCCCCAGGGGAGGGGTGCTGAGTGATGGCCAAGCTGTAGAACAGCTGGGGTGGGCAGTTCACGCCCCCCAATGCGGTCAGGGTGTGGGTGGTTTCTGTGAAAGGGTGAGTGACAGTGAATGGCAGCCACGTGAGAGTCACAGCTGGGCAGCTCGGCCACCCCAGAC
Source organism: Phataginus tricuspis (assembly GCA_029783875.1). Classification (NCBI taxonomy): domain Eukaryota; kingdom Metazoa; phylum Chordata; class Mammalia; order Pholidota; family Manidae; genus Phataginus; species Phataginus tricuspis. Next base: position 10,403,270 of record JAQQAC010004778.1, on the reverse strand, counting down.
TGACTGGGTCATGGGGGGGGGGGGCACGCACTTGACACAAAAGAGCCCAGAGCAGAGTAGAGATAAAGGGGGTGGAGTTGGGGACATCTGGTTTCCCAGACACTCTCCTCTCCTTCCCCAACCTGAAGTGACTGCTCTCCCTATTAAGAGCTGAGGGGAGGGGGGGTAGGATCCAGTCCTATTCCAGGAAGCGGTCTGCGTGGAGTGTGGCCACCACCTGCCCCTAGTCATCAACCGCCCACAAACATTCACACGACCCCTCCCCCACGTGCCACTGCATGCCCGAGTTGGCGGGCACCGAAGTCCCTGCGGGGGTGTGGGGGGGCGTCCGATGGACACCGACCACCCCGTTCTCCCAACTCCTGAGGGAAGGGGTTAGGACCGCAGTCCGCTCCACTCGCGGAAATCCCACTTTACTTCAGTCTAACCCCACCCGGGCCGGAGCCCGAGGGGCCGCCGCGCGGCCGCCCCTCCCCCACGCGCCCCTCCTCCACGCCGCCGTCCGGCCGCCAGGGTCTCCGCGGTCCCTCGCTCGGCCAGGGAGGGGGCCCTGGCTTCGCCTCGCCGTTTCCTGCCTACCCCCTCCCCGCCGAGGGTAAAAAAAAAATCTCCTCCTCCCCCGAAAGCCGCGACCGAGTGGCCCGGTCCGCGCGCGCAGCTCGCGCCCAGCGCTCTCCAGCCCGGGCCGCGGCGGCGGCGGCGGGGGAGGGGTGCGGCGGGGGAGGGGATGAGGCCTGACCCGCGGCTGTCGCCGCCGCCGCCGCCGCCGCCCGCTCCGACTGCCCTGACCGCCGCGGGGCGACGGGCCCGAGACGGCGCCCCGCGTCCCGGATTCGCCTCGGCTCGGCCGCGCGGTGGGTGCCTCGCCCCCGCCCGGCCTCGCGCGCCCGCGGCTCTCACTCGGGCTAGGGGGGGACTCGGGGCGGCCGCTTACCTGGCGGCGGGGGCGGCGGCGGCGGGGGCAGCGGCAGCGGCGGCGGCGGCGGCGGCGGCGGGAAGAGGTGGCAGCCGGGGGGGCTGTGGCGGTCGCGGCCCCGGTCGTGGCCCGGCCCGCGCCCGAGTACTCCCTCGTCGTCCTCCTCCTCATAGTCCTCGTCGGCCGCCTCCACCTCCTCCTCCTCCTCCTCCTCGTCGCCCTCTTCTTCCTCCTCTTCTTCCTCCTCCGACACCACCATCTCCTCCTCCTCCTCCTCCTCGTCCCTCAGAGGGGAAGCCATCCTGTGGCTCTGGCCCCCCCACCACCCCCCCACCCACCGCCCGCCCGCCTCCCCCACCGCTACCACCACCACCTCCTCCTCCTCCTCCTCCTCCTCCTCCTCCTCCTCCTCCTCGGCGGCGGCGTCCTCCTCCTCCTCCCCACCGCCTCCCCCAGCCCCCCAAACCCCCGGGCCACCCCCCCTCCAAAACCCCCACCCTCGGGGCCGCCGTCTGAGGAGGGGGGCCAAACCGCCCCCAGAAATTTTCTTGGAAGAAATTGAGGAAAGACTTTTTTTCCCTCCTTCCTACCAAGAGAACAAGAAAGGGGGGTTAAAAAAATATATATATATATATAAAAGTTTTCTACTTCTCTCTGCCCCCCTTTCCGTTGCTTTAAATATATTTAAATTATGAGGGGGGCGCTGAGAAATATTTCTCAGAGCTGTGGCACTAAGATGGCCGCCTTGAAATTATTTTTAAAACAACCCCCCCTCCAGCACCGCCACCCCCTCCATGAAGAAAGGGAGAGGGGGTTAAAATCCCCTTTTAAAACAAAATGGCTGGCTTAATATTTCATTTTTCACCCCCCCATTCTCCTCCCTGTTACACCCCCATCTTCAGCCCTCTACCCAGAAACCCACAAATTTCTCCCTTTTTTTCATAACTGATTAGTGCACAGATTAATAGAGATATTTTCCTTGTGTACTCTGTGTGTGTGTGTGTGTGTGTGTATGTGTGTGCGCGCGCGCGCGCGCGTTGGGGGGGGCATGAAGGATTTCTGCATAAAACAAAAATGGCTGCTGTGACTAACTCCCCCTTATAAAAAAATATTTGAGGGGGGGCATTAATCAGTACTCATGCTCAGTCTGACATCAGCATAAATTGTTAAAGGTTAACTAGTTAGATACTAGTCCAACTAGGTTTAAATTTTTTTCTTTTCTTTACTAGTCTTCCTCCCCACCTCCCTTCTCTTAAAGAAAAGCTTTTTTTTTTGAATACTTGAGAAGGGAGTGGTTTGATGTGAAGGGTTTTTTTTTCCCTTCAGGCATTGAAAAGGAAAAAGATGAAATATATGTTTATATGTAACTCTGTTTCTACATACCTCATTGAAGTCAAAACGCAGTTAATTGTGTACAGATCTTTGAAGTGAGAAGCGATACTGAATTTTTTTTCTTTCTTTAAAAAAGTGATAAAAATCCTATTGACTTTTGGGGGAGAGATATGAATAGATACGATGATTGAGTTTTTTTCCAAGGAGTCCATGTTTGATTCTCCCCTTTGCCCAGCCTTTTCAGTGATTTATAATTGCTGTAAATTTTATCTTCACTCTTTTCTCTTTTACCTCATCCTCCCCTCCACCAATTGCTTCATCATAAAATTCATCTGACTTGGGAAATTAATTTAGGGGTAAAACAGACCCATTTTTATAATAAAGGAGAAAGAGTCAAATCCGAAAATGGTGAAATTATTTTCTCTTTTCTCCCGTTTCAGTGTATTTCCCTGCCTCCATGATCTCCAATACTGATAAACTGGAAGAAACTAAGGTACCAGAAAAGAGAAAAGTAATTGGGACTGAGAAAAAGAAAGAGGTAGGGGGTTACCCTCGTGTTTTCATCTGACTTTCTGACCCAGGATTTCCAACTGTACCCCAATGTTTATCTTAAAAGTGACACCAGGAATCACATGGAAGATTGAACAGGAGTCCAGAAGTAGTTCTCTCATCAGAGATATGATCAAAGAGGTCATAAAACTTGCCAGTTGAGCAATGGTAGCAAAAAAAGGGGAAATAGCTCAGTTTTACCCTTTTTCATTCTTGTCCCCCTTTTTTTACTCTGGTTCCCTCCCATTCTTTTGATCTCCCTTTGCCCCTTCCCATGCTTGCCATGCCATCTCATGCCTGTGAAATCATGTCTCTCCTGGGTTATTTCTCAACTTAAGTATATCTGCCAGCCACCCAGCAGCCCCTGCTGTGTTCAGGAGCACCTTACAAGGGAGGGATAGGTAGGCAGCAACCAGAAAGTATTAGTGACAGAATACCATCCAAATTTTTGCATAGGAGGCTAAAATGTTCTTTACGCATGTGCCACCCCATCTGCCCCCATACGAATGCACTTTATCAGGCATTGATTTCCATCTTTTTTTCACCAGGCCTTTAATGCTCTTGCCTCTGCTGCCACATCATTCCTGTGCTCAGTTAAACTCCTCTCTCTTTTCAATTCAATTTTGTTCTTTCTCTGTCTCTGTACTAGTCCCTTGCGTATCACCCTCTTTCTGTATATGGGCTTCTCTGTATGTGTGTCTTGATTTTTTCACCAAGACTTATCTTTCTGATCCCTTTGACTCTCAGGCTCTATCACCTCTAAGTGACTGTCCATCTCTGTCTTGGTTGTTTACTTGTGTTCAGGGCTCTGACTCAATGTGCCTCTTCCTCATGTGTGCCTGACTCCCCTCTTTACGGCCCCTAGTGTGTGTCTGGGAAGAGCATCCCCACGTGTATGTGGGCAACCCTGAGCATCATATGCGCTGCAGTATCTATCTCTGCCTCTGTGCCCTTTCCCTCTGGGCTGAGTGCCTCTGCCTGCCTGCCACATGTGCCATGAGCTGCAGGTGTGGATGGCTAAAGGTGGCTGTGGTGTCCCTGTACAAACATTTGTCATTCTCTTCAGTGTACTCTGCATGTGGATCTGTTAATTTGCCAAAATCTCCCTCCTGTCCATCTCCCCCTTTCCCTGCCTACATTTCTTGTTCTCTTTTTCTCTCCCTAATGACCTCTTAATTTTTCTTCTCCTATCCTTGTTTCCGCCTGCCTCTCTACCTGCTTAGACTGCCTGCCTTTCTGCCTGCTCCTCCCTGACTGGCTGGCAGCCTCTTTCTCTGGTTGTCTGTCTGCTTCTCTGGCTGTTTGCCCACCACTCTCTCTTTAGCCATCTGTCTCCCCGCCTGCCTGACTCTATCACTCTTTTAGCCTTCATCTCTTGGTTTGTATACTTTCCAGGCACAGCCATGATTCCCTGTCTTGGTTTGCCTCTTATCTTGCCCTTCTACTTATTCCTCCTCTTATTTATGCCTCTTAAGTTCATGATACTCTCTTGCCTCCCTTTATGTCTGTCTTCTCTCCTGTCTGCCCTACTTGCTTGCTGTTATCCCACTGTTCAATGCTTGTATCTTTTTAGTCTGTCTGCTTATCAGCTTTTTCTCCCTGGCTTTCTTTATATGAACATCCCATCAATGGTGGTGTTTCTCTCTATCCCAAAACTCTCAGTGATTCCCTTGCCCCAGTCTTATCTATCTTCTTGTCATATCCCCTACCCTGCCCTCTCTCACTGCTTGCCTCCATTTCAGTTGTCTCTCTTTCTTTTTGTCTTTCTGGCTCCTCAAACAGTCTGCCTGCTGCAGTCTTTTTGTCATTTTCCCAGTCTTCTTGTCTTCCTGCCTTTTTGCTGCCTACCTGGCTGGCTCTTGCTGTCCACATCTCTGCTTGCTTTCCTTTTTTCTTCTTTTTTTTTTTGGAAACTTTCAAATAGATAGTACAAATTTTTACAATGTGGTACAAAATTGTTAAAAGTACTAAAAGATCTGTGAAGAGTAAGCCACCTCTTATCCCTCTCCCCCAGTTCCCCTCTAAGGGGAGTCACTTCCTCACATTTCTTGGATATTGTTCCAGGGAAGAGTCTACAAGTCTACTTGCTGTTTGCTGTACTCCTTCCTACTTCTCTTCCAGTTTTGCTGGATGCTTCTTCCTCTGTCAGTCTGTCCGTACTCCTTCCTACTTTGCTGGTCTTGCCATTTCTTGCCTCTTGTCTTTTTTATTCTGCTTTATGGCATTTGTCATTTTGACTGACTAGTTGATAGTTGTATGCTTCAACTACCAGAACTGCAGAACCTGAAGAGCACTTAGGAAGGGCTTGCCCTCTCCTCATCTCATATCCTACTCTGCCTAAGTTGTCTTGATGACAGCATACCTTTACTCGTCTCTTCATCACTGAGCTATGTATTCATTGAGAAAAGATATGCAAGCACTGGTGGTACTGACAAATATATAAGCATAGGTACACTTAGTAACTACAGATAGTTTGTGAACTGAGCTTACATGCACGTAGAGTAGATGGAGGTCTGCTGTGCTTTTCCCACAGTCTATATGAATTCTTTAAAGGCATATGGTTATAGATTCTTTTAGGTTCAGCAGCACCCTTTAGGCTATTGACGTAGGCCTGTCCAAGAAGTTTGTTTTCCTTCTAGTCCACAAAACTTTGCTTCTTAGTAAAACTTTTCTCCCTTTTTTCTTTCCTTCTGGCTTGTCTCACATGCCACCTTAGACATGTTATAACTTCTTGGGGGAAACAAAGATACAGCTTCTGTCCAAGTCTCCTCAGAAAGGTGACAAAGGTGATGATAAAACTTTTGCAAACAATGAACTGGTCTTTCATTTATGCTCTTTTACTCTCTGTATTCCTAAATTTAACTGCTTCAGACTCTATCTCTGTGTCTCTCGCCTCTCTTTCCCTCTCTCACTTCTCTTTTCTTGGTTCTGTCTTTCTCTTAACTGTATTAGGCTCCATTCTAGCTTTTTTTTCTAATTTGCCACCTTACCTCTCTTCTGACTGATTGGCCTGTATCCCTCCATTACCCCATCTGTCTGCTGGATTCTCTCTGTCTGCGTGCAGTAATGTATGTGATAGCACTGTATACATTATAAAACACTGCGTAGTATAAAACACTATTATTGCTTTGTTCTCTATTGTTTTTGTCTTTTCTCTGCCTTCCTTATCTCTCCCCCTTCTTATCTGTCTATGTCCCTCTTGGTGATCTTCCCTGCCTCTCTGTCATTCCCCTTTCTCCCTTTGCTAGCCTGTTTTACTGCCATCCTTTTCTATCTGCTCATTTCTTGGCTCTCTCCTGGTTTTCCAGGTTCCTCTGTATTTCTTTTGCCTGTCTATTCTGTCGTCTGTAGGCCTTTTATCTGTGCCTGTGTGTCTCACTGTCTTTTCTTGCTTGTCTTCCTATCTGTCAGTTTCAATGTGGGCACCACTCCTTACCTTTTTCTATCTTTCTGTACTTTAAAAAATAAAACTTAAATAAAAATTAAAATCCTGTATGACTAGTTGGTAGAGAGGAATGCTTTTTATTTTTAATAAAAAGACCTTTAAGGGAGAATGAGCAATCAAGGCATGTAGCTGTCAAATGTAAACCAGAAATTAGATGCCCGTACTCCAAAAAAGAAAGAACTAGACAAAAATTGTAAGGCACTCACAAGTCACTAATGAGATTATTTATTTAAAGTAAAAGCAATAAACTTATCCAAAGCAATAGTTTCTAACCTTTTTTGACTAATATGAAGTTATAAACCCTTCCCACAGAAAAATGATATATATGCAAAATACCACATGTTTTCATGGTGTTATGAACACTCTGAAATCTACAAACTCCAGGTTAAAATCCTGATGTAGGGAGCCAACGAGAATGGTAGATAGAGCACAGACAAGAACTCATGCAACAAGTAGATCAAAGGACTGAAAAAGCACTTTGTAATCTATGATTTTTTACCAAAGGAAATGTTAGAGATTCCTAGTTATCTTTTGAGATATATAGATAAGTGATAACACTGAAAGGTATGTAAATGCTGACAATATTCTAGGCTTTATCATGGAGTTTTAGAGAGAAGGTCATCTAAACTAGTGGTTCCTAAATGGCTAAGTAGGTTGCCAATTGTCCTTTCTTGGGAAGGTCTGCCCTTCGTTCTGACATCATATATGTATATTTGCATAGGGTAAATATATAATACATATTCAGATGTGATATAATATTTAGTATATGTGTGTACATATATATATGACTGTGTATTTAAAATATATTTGTTAAAAATGTGCTTTCTGAAAATGAGGTAGATCTGTATAGAAGGTTGTCCATGACAGATTTTGTAGAGAAAGAAAGAAAATGACATTTTATATTTATGTACAATTTGAAAATTTTTCAACATACACGTACTTATTTTATAGTTACAAAGCATTTTAATATCTTTTTATTAAATAATGGTGATGATATAAGGTTTGGGTTTTGTTCTTAACGTACTTAGCAAAATAAAAAATCAGCAACTCCATGTGGATCACTAATTTGTTTTTACGTTTTACTGGCCATTGAAACCTAGTTGGGGATCTACTGCTCTAATCCAACCTCTTCCTGATTTCATAAAGAAGTAAACCAGTCCTTCATATATCACATTCATGACTTGTCATATTTACATACCATCTCTCCTATATGCATACTATTTTTCTTTAAGTCAATTCACTTTTCTTTTAACATAAGTTCCTTTCTTATATTACTAAGAAATAATATCCATAAATCCTTGATTTGATAGGGTGATAATATTTTCCTAATTTATTTGAAAAATAATTACTAAAATAAAAATAAAAGCATCTTGCCTGCTACTGATACCTAGTATAGGTACCATATTTTAGGAAACATCACTTTAACTAATTGTATGTCCAGAAACTGGGGCCCAGATGTTAAAAGGATTGTCTAAGATCAAGTTAGTTGTCAGGGATAAAACCAGGACTTGAATGTATATCTTAACAATTTCTAGTCTGATGTTCTTTCTACTATATACTGAATGACTTCTAAGTCAGTGGGAAGGATGTCCTAAATTCTTAAGGGAACAAATAGGTAAAATTGATGGCCACATATTATAACTACCTATAACAACTATACTGCAGAACTGGCAATGGTCAATTTAATTATATCTAGTAAACTTAAACTAACATGTTTTCTGACACAAAGCCCCACTTCTTGGGTCTTCCCTAGAGAAATAGTCATCATGTTGTGCTAAGGTGACAGGTACAAAGAGGTTCATTACAACATTGTTGTAGCAAAAATTTGGAAATACCCTAAATCTCCAGCAATAAGGAATAGCTAAATAAACTACATAGCTATTAAGAAAAACGAGTTACGTCTACATAGTATTATTATTTATTGTCGAATGGGGAAAAGAAAGCTGCAAAACAATATGTACATTATGATGTCATTTAGTTAGTTCATGTTCAAAGAAACTAAAAATGCTATATGTTTCTATAGATACATTTATATGTATATTAATGCCTTTAAAAATTCTGGACATACATACCAACTGGTAACAGTGGTTACTTTTGGGAAAGAATAGTCAAGGAAGATATTAAGCTTTATTGATAATTTTGAATTTTGACAATGAGAAAGTATTCATTTATTATGTATGTGTAAACAAAGTAGCTTTATGATCACATTAGCAAATGAGGCCAAATGGGGCAAAAAGTAGTATGATTTCTCAATAGAAAACATTCTCCACTAATCTGTAGTTCTTTGAGGAGAAAAATATATAAGCAAAGTATAATGTATGTAATGTAGTTAGACTTTTGGAAACATTTGCGAAGTTCTAGTGTAAAAAGTAAAATATAAAAATATGATGGGAAGAAAGGAAAGGTACAGAAAAGTGTATATAGTATGGTACCTTGGATGAAAGAAAAAAATATGTAAATATCCATAGACTATTCCTGGAAGAATACATAAGAAACCGTAGTGGTTACCATTGGTAAGGAAAACATTTTTTCATCGTGCACCTTTCAAAGCAACTGGAAAATTTTTTAGTGATCAAGGGGTTAGTTAGGTGGAGGGAGGAGAGACATTTGAGGTCAGACATAAACACATACAAAAAGTTAACTGGCAATATGTTGTTGTGATGATTGCTATGGGCTGTAAAATGAGAGTTCAGAGAAGAGAGGTATTGGTGGGGAGAGGGGAATCACTGAAGAACTTTGACATGTATTGAATTTGAAGTAGGCCCAAAAGATAACTGAGATGTATATAGCAGATGGGAGGAAGAAGGCATTCTAGACTGAGTAAGAAAGTATTTAGCAAGTAGTATGTGGACCTCATCTGGCTAGAGTGGTTCATGATAGAAAGTTCTAATAGGTTTGGGTACACCTTTAAAGGATAAGAATTGCTAGTATATTAAGTGAAGAGTAGAGGCCAAAATCTTGGAGGAACTTTGAAGAATGGAGCAGGGAAAAGAAAAGCCAAAAAAAAAAAAAAATTGAAGTTGTTGGAATGGTAGGTGCTATAAATGGTATTATTGTGGTAAAACAAGAAGATACCATCCAGAAGGAAGCAAGATCATTGATGCTAGATGCTTCATGGAGGGCAAGAAGCGTACCAACTGACAGTTCCTCCAAAAGCTAAATACAGAGTTACCATATGACCCAGCAATTTCAATCCTAAGTGCATACCCAAGAGAACTGAAACATGTATATGGCCACACAAAAACTCGTACATGCATCTTCAGAGGAACGTTATTCATGATAGCCCAAAAGTGGAAACAACCCAAATGTCCATCAACTGATGAATGGATAAAACATAATGCAGCCATAGGACAGAATATTATTTAGCCATAAAAAGGAATGAAGTACTGATGTACACTACGACAGAGATGAAACTTGAAAATATGCTAAATGAATGAAATTAGACACAAAAATACCACATACTGTATGATTACATTTATATAAAATGTCCATAATAGATCAATTCATAGAGATAGAAAATAGATTTGTGGTTGTCAGTGGTTGAGGAGAGAGGAAAATGGGGATTGACTACTAATAGGTATGGGATTTCTTTTGCAGTGCTGAAAATGTTCTGGAATTATGTAGTGGTGATAGTTGCACAAACCTCTAAATATACTAAAAACTCCTGAATTGTTCACTTTAAAATGTTAAGTTTTATGGTATATGAATTATATCTCAATTTCTTTTGAAGTGCAAACTGGAAAAAGTATATTTGGCAGTTGATCACCTTTAAAGCTAATTTTGGTGACCAAGTTTAGATAGCAGTTGAAATTCTAAAAAGCCATTAAAATGTTATTATGAAGGCTTTTAATTTAAATTTTATCTCCTTGAGAACTGTTTCATAAGTTCAAAACAATATGTATAACCTACCTCAACCACAAAGAATATTAAAATGAAGACATGTATTCACCTTTTGGTTTAATAAATACAGCAATAGTAATATCTTTAAAGCCCCATCTGATCTTCATATTCCGCAGTCCATTCTTAACCCCACCTGACCAATATCCTAAATTTTGTGTTACCTCTTTTTTCTTTGAGATTAGTTCCCTTCCCCCATAACTTCTTAATTCTGAAAATTTTCAAACCTGCAGAAAGTGGGAGGCATACAGTGAAAACCCATGAGCACATGCTTATGATCTCTTTTTGTTTGTTTTGTTTTTAGGTGTACATTTTGACTTTTTACATATGTATACTCTTGTGTGAACACCATCCAGTTGAAGATATAAAACATTTCCAGCACCCAGAAATTTCCCATACTTTTCCCAGTTTATGCCTCTTTCACAGACAACCACTATTCTTATTTGTATCATGGTTCCTTTTTAACAACTTATGATCTAAATGTTATTGCATAAAATAATATAAAATCATGTGTAGTAAATTGCAACCATGTAGGAAAATACTAAGAAGGAAGTGGTTAAAATGTTAATACTGGTTTCTGCTGAGTGTTAAGAATAAGAGTGACTTATTTTGTATTTCAATGCTTCTCTACCTGGAATTTTCTGTAAAAAGCATATTCTGCAATGAAAAATTAAACTAAGCTTAAAAATTAATTTCAAAGTATATGGAAAGAGAATAGGAGAGTGTATCAAACATTTGGTCATAGAATTTGGTAGTCCAGTAAAAATAGTTTAAAATAATATGGAAAATAAGTCCCGAAACAGGCCACAGGCCTGAGGGAATCTAATTCTTTATCTTGAGTTGCTTCCAGGTTCTCCCATCTTGTGTGAAAGCCCATGTTTCTTTAAGGTTCCTTCAGTCTGGCTGTATACCCCTCACTTCTCTTCATGCATATGCTTACCTTCCCATCATTCCCTTCAGCATTAAAGGCTGACACCTGGCTCAGTCCTGCCCTTGACTTCCTAACCAGACACGTTTCTTGCCATTCCACGCCTCTCTCCCACCTCTGGATTTACCTGTTCTGAATTAGTAACTTCAAGCCCCCTACTTTGGCCACAACTTCCTATCCTTCCAGCTCTCTCATTTATTTGCTATTCTTGGATCCATGTGATACTCTAATCTTAACTCTGACGTTTCTCTTCATCAGTCAGCTCCACCCTGTCTTCACCTCCATTCCTATCCAACTTTGATTCCATGGTCTATAATTTCAACCACTCTCCTGCTAGTGTCTCAGTATCCTTTCCTCATCTTCCTCCTGCAGACCCCAACCTTGGGTCACTTCTGTATCTGGGCTAGAGTTACAGGTGTGGGAATTATCAGCAAAGTCAAGGGCGAAATCACCTACACTGCCCTCTTCCATCTGCTATATACATCTCAGTTATCTTTTGGGGCCTACTTCAAACACAACTCCGTGTGGAAGTTCTTTAGTGATTCCCTCTCTCCTCACCATGATCTCTCTTCTCTGAACTCAGATTTTACAACCCACAGCAATCATCACTATCACAGATTGCCAGTTAACTTTCTCTGTGTGTTTATGTCTGATCTCAAATGTCCTCCTTCCACCTAACTAAACCCATGGTCACTAAAAAATTTTCCAGTTGCTCTGAAAGGTGAACAATGAATAAATAAGTTTTCCTTTCCAGTGGTGTCTGTACCCAGGGTGCAAAGTGCTGCTCAAGAAAACACTATGACCATTCAGACAGGCATCCCTGCTCAGAAATTCTTTTTCCTAGTCACCTTCCTTTCAGTTCTCCATGGTGACTTTCTCCAGTCTTCAGATTCCTCGAACTTCCTTTGCTTTACACTGCAGTAGAAAATCTTATCATCTGCATCCAGGAAATAGGTCATCAGATGTGAAATCCCTTGAAATGCACCAAGCCTAGATATTTAACTATATCCTTGTTTGTCCTTTCCTCCCTCCTACCTATCCTGTCTGAAGCTAATCCCTACACTTGGCCTCTGGCTTCCACCCCTGCCACCCTCTCAGGAACTAATGGTTAACAGTGATCCCCTAACTCTTCTGTATCTCTTGATCTACTTGCTCCTTCTCAACCATGTTTAAGTGTGCCCTCATCTCCCTATCTTAATAAAAGTACTCTGGAGCCCTTTAGCTGCCACTGTACCCCTCTATTCACAGCCATGTGTCTTGGAAGAATTATCTACACTCACTATCACTCGCCTTCTTATTTTCCAACCCTGTTCCACCACTCCAATTGAAAGTGCTTTTACTGAATTGCAAACAACCTCCAGGTTGCTAAGTTCAGAGGATATTTCTGAGGTCTTAACCACCCCCTTCTTGAAATAGCCTTTGCTTGACTTCTGTGATCTCACATCTGCTCATACTTATATTGCTGACTTTTAGCTAAATCCTTTCCTTTGCTCATTGTTAAATGAAGGGGATACCTTAAGAAGGAGAGGAAGATATAAGCCCCAAATCCTTGTCTTTGTCATCTCTGTTTCTTTTAGATCTGCTTTGATTGACCACTGTGATGGAAACTAAATATAACTGTCCTATACAAAAAATGATAAAAACCAAGCATTCTTTCCCTTCTAACATTAACAATTTTTAAATAGTTTTCTGTTGACTGGCTAGATGGAAATACCTTGCTTTCCCTCTCATGTCAATGCCAGTTGTTCCAGCAGAATTACCCTGACATCTTTCCTGACTTGGTAACTATCTTTCAGGTTATAGATTTGTCATGGTAAATGCTAACCCCAAGATGGCTTCCTTCTGCCCCTCTGCCTGCTCTTCGGCCTTTTCACAATCTAGCTCTCTGGACATTGAGAGTCATTTTAATTTTAGGCTAAATTAGATATGATTAGTAAATTAAAATCAATTATTATTTTTTTAATTATAGTCCATGTTTCCTAAATATATTCATTTTCCAAAACTGTGTAACACCTAAGATGTATTCCAGAGCCAAGTAATAGGAGTTATCCACTCCCTCCATTCGAGTTTGAGTTTTGGTATCAGGTCACACCTGGAATCCAAGTTCTGCCATTTACTAACAGTGACCTTGGGCAGCTCCCTCATCAGTAAAACGGCTATTATTGCCCACCTCACATGGTATTGGTGAATGAACCTGCATAAAACTATGGGTATAAGGCACTCGATAATTGGTAGCTATTAGTCTAAACAGTCAAGTTAACTATTAGCCATTTCTTACTTCAGAGAGATTCACTTAAGATGATGGCAAAGTCAGAGGATTCTCCACCTAAGTGTGAATAATACCTTAAGCTGGAGAAGCACAGGGCTGCCTGTAGTTACTCTTGCTCCTGACGGTTGGCCCCATTTCCTTGCTGTCCTCTGCTTGATATCAATAAGCTCAACTCCGGCATGATAGGAAACAAACCACATTTGACTGGACTCAGATCTCCACATGGAGGCACAAACACTTAGGTTAGAAACTAAATGCTAGTCCCAGATAGGGTCTACAAATCTTAATCCTGACAGGAGCTACCTGGGTGCCGAGTAGTGCCAAACCTCAGGGAATGCCAAGGGAAGCATCCATTTGCTAAATAAAGAGTGGTAGCACAAGGAGAGGGAAAGAAAAAAATTTTGAGATGCCTGTTCCAAGGACCTTTTATATTGCTGGGCATTTTCCCATACCTTATCTTATTTAATATTCTCAGTGACACTGTAAAATGGCTTCTATTTAGAGTGGCCATGTCCTGGTTTAATGCCTGTTGTCCTGAGTGAACCTTACTCTATTGTCCATATTTCACAGTTGAAGAAATGGAATCTAAAGGAAGGAAAGTATTCTGTGCATGGTTACAAAGCCAGGGTACTCCCCTCAGCGGATGGATACCTTCTGTGACTATCCCATTCATGCCTCATCAAGCCCTAGCCTGACTTCTCTCATACACTACCGTTTTTCTGTTTGCTAAATCCATGGACACTCAAGTCCTCCTCTAACTGACCTCTGTGCATCATTTCACCCCGTTTACTACTCTTTCCCCTCAACTACTCTTTGTTTGGCTTCCAAGGCACCATCCTGGGTCTCTCTCACTGTTCTGGCTCTTCCCTCTGAGTCTCCTTCTCCTCCTCCCCTCCCTTAGATACTGTTCCTCCCAGGCCCTGGGCTTAGATCACAGCTTCCTCCCTGAGCAGGCTCCCCTTCCAGCATTCCCCTTTCTGGTCAGTGGACTCACCATCCTCTCAGTCACCCAGGCCAGAAACTTGGGTGTCATTCTTGACTCATTCCTCTGCCTCAGACTCCCTCCCAATTGTCATACAAATCTCCCTTCCGTTTGTCTTCTCTGTCTTCACTGCCACTGCCTTAGTCCTGGCTACCTCCGTGTCCCTCCTGGACTACTGCAATAGCATGAGTCTCCCAATCTCTACTTTTTTCCCCTCCAATCCATTCTCTCTTGACACTGTAGTCAATCACATTTTTAAAATGCAAATCTGATCATGCCATTCTCCCTATAAAACCCTTCACCCTGAATTGTATACTTTAAAAGTGTGAATTTTATAGTGTGTGAATTACCTTTAAATTAAAAAAGCAATGTAACCTGGCTTATGAAGCCTCACATGAACTGGTCTGGCCTCAGTGTTTCTCACTGCCTCCCACTTCCTCTTAGCTTTACATTCAGCACTTTCTTCTGCTTCTGATCTCTCCGTACACTCTGACCTCTAACTGCACCATTTGTGCTATTTGTTCTTTGGAGGAAACATTCTTTCCTCTCCTATCTCTTACCCTCTTCTTCTCTTTACTCTTGGCTACCTCCTCTTGTCCTTTGGGTCTCAGCTTGTGGTGACACTTCTCCAGAACACCTTGTCTGATATCCCTAGACCATGTTCAGGTGTTCCTGAGGCATTTCATACTTAGTCCTTTTGGAGCAGTTGTCATATTATATTTGTTCATTTTACGACTACTGAGTACTCTGGGCTAGGTGCTGAGTATTCAGTGGCAAGTAAGAGTTGTGATCCCAACTCTCCTGGAGCTTACAATCTAAAAAGGGAGAAGAGGGACACCAAACAATGAATTACACTGAGTAATTGTAATTATGATGTTTCAGGGCAACCTGAGAGGGTATGGTGAAAGGTTTGACATAATTGAAGGGATCAGGGTAGAGTTCTCTGAGAAAGTGACATTTAAGCGGAGACTTGCGGAGCAGGAGTTAGCCAAATGGGTGGAGAGTGGAGTGTTCCATGCAGTGGAACAGCATGTGAGAAGGCCCAGACATAAGGGAGCTTGGGGAAGTTTTAGAAACTGAAAGGCCAACCTGAGAGATAAAAGAGAGACTGGAAGAACCAAGTCATGCAGGGCCTTGTGGACAATGGTAAGGGTTTCCTAAATCCTTTAAGAGAAATAGGGAGCCTTCAAGACTTTAAACAGGGTAACTTGACTGCTGTGTACAAGCAGAAGCAAGATGACAACAGACTGAAACATCTCTAATTGCCCTCTAATTTGTAAGCTTGAGGGTGGAAGTTGTGGCTTATTAGTGTCTCCACAGAGTCCAGCACTGTGGCTGACACATAGCAGATACTCAGTATTAATGAGTTGAATAAATGGGTGGTGGGGCCAGGATTCCAACTTAGGTTTTCAAGAAGGGCTCAGCACAAGTAGCAACACTCCCCTCCCAACACAGCCCTTCAGAGACCGCCTCTCTACCCCCTTTTTTGCCTCTAATGTTATCTGTAGTTGACTGTATTTTCTAATACTGGCCAAAGTAAACCTCACATCATGTTCTTACTACAGTATAATTTTTTAATACTCTTCCCACTGAAAAGTGAGATCTAATAACTTCCCCTTGGATTTGAGGCTCGGTCATAAAAGATGATTCAGGTTCTTCCTGGTTCTCTTGGGATACTTGCTCTTGGAACCCAGCCACTGTGCTATGCCCCAGTTGCCCTGTTCTGAGGCCCACATGGAAAAGAACCAATAGCCAGTATCAGTTTGTCGCCCATGTGAGGGAGTTGTTTTGAAAGTGAATCCTCCAGCTCCCAGCAGGCCACCCAGTTGATACCTTTTGGAGTGGAAATGAGCTGTCCTCACTGAACTCTGCCCAAATTACAGATCCATTAGCAAAACTAATGATCGTGGTTGTTTTAAGCCTCTTAAGTCTTGGGATGGTTTTGTTAAGCAGCATTAGTTAACTGGAACAACATCCTATGTTTGTCATGCAAGAAGGTGGTAGGCTCAGTGGTTGAGTGGGTGGCCTTATGACTATCTTGGTTCAAAGCCCACCTCTGCTACTTACTGCTGTATGACTTTGGCAAGTTACTTAACCTCCCTGTGCTTCACTTTGCTTTTTTTCAGTGTAGATAAAAACAGTGCTTAAGTTTTGTCTGGATTAAGTGATTAATGCAAGTAAATGCAGATCTACAGATAGTACAGATCAATGTGATGATCTCAGGCAAGCCTCGGATCATTTAACCATCACTCTCATGTGATTCTGTTTCTTTGTTTTTTATAGTACTTTTAGTATATGTGGATATGTATATGTGTGTGTGTTATATATGAATGCATATATACTTACAGACACACATATAATATATAGCTTTTAGTACTATCTGAAATTATCTTGTTTATTTGTTTATTGTTTATCCCACCAGAGTATAAGTCTCAATAAAGCAGGAACCTCCCTGTCTCATCTACTACCGTATCCCTAATACCTGGAACAGTGCCTGGCAAAAAGTGCTTAATAACGGTTTTGGTTAATGAATGGATGAGTAGCACTTTCACACTAGTTGTGGAAGATGTCACTAGTGCCTACCCAGTATCCATTCTGTCCTTGCATAGTAGTGGACCCTGCTTTTGTTGCAGATGCCAGTATAAAGTACCCACTGTCCCAGACTCCCTCGCAGCCAAGGGTCCTTGTGTAATGGACTTTCTATCAATGAGTTGTAGTCCAAGGCCTGCTAAGCCCATCTGGGAAAGTCTTTGCTGACATAGGCACTGACCTTTCTTCCTTCGCCTTTTTCTGCTTCCTGCCCACTGTACAGGCTAGAAGTAAAACAGCCAGAAGGTGATACATGTGAGGACAGGAATAGGTGCTCCCTGAGACACTGATGACCTAACTAGTGACGTCGCTACACCACAAAGTATTATGTGAGAAAAATTAACCCTTTGTAGGTAAGCCCCAGAAGTCAGCCTTCCATTACTTGAAGCCAAATAACATTCTCAACTGACCTGCTAGGGTGGAGGAATAGCTACCTCTCTAGCTGTTTATAAGGACAAGGTAATATTTCATCTTCCTTACTATCCTAGAGGAGGAGTGGAAAATTTATCTGCACAGATGTCACTCTCTGTCCAGATCTCTTCACCTCTCAATAGTAAGAGTGGGAAAGTAGCAAGAGACAACCACATTATCTCCTGGCTCCTGAGTTCAGACATTTCAAATAGTGGGTTTACAATGTACCATTCATTCCTGAAACAAACATATTTATTGCCACTCTATGCCAGGCAGTGTACAGCTGTTGGGGATACAGACAGGATTAAGTCAGAAGTTTGAAGCTGGATTCCCAAGTTCCCATTAAACATTAAGCTCCCAAAGAGCAGGAACTGAGCCACTCCCAGTAAGAGACTTCATTCTAACAATCTCTCTACCATCTTGTTCCTCATCTCAACTTTTTTACCCCTGACCCCACTTTAAAGGTCTCACTTCACTAAGTCATTCACTAGCTTTTTAGGTGTTTCTCATGTGCCTAGAATACCCAGTACCTATGCTGCATGTCTGGTTGTATTTTGAATGCCTTATCTTTGACTTTCAAGATCATTCAGGTTTCAAATTCTGTCTGCTTTCTCTACAACTAAGCCTCCACATCCTCTTGCTGATCCACCCTAAAGTGGCTGTTGTCTAAATATCAACATATCTCTGTGGTTTACTTAAATTCAGCTGTGGGGGCTACGCGCATTAACCTATAGACTTGGATGTTATCCCAAGCCCAAATGATAAATCCCTCCCTCAGCTCCAGGGTACATTTAGATCAGAATTTGGGAGTGTTTGTAGTAAATTATTTCAGACTAGTCATAAACTTAGCCCCAAGGGTTAAAGTTTTGGAATTGCTGCTATGGGAACACAGCTGTAACAGGGCAAGATAGACCATTGAGATAGGTGTTAGGAATCCTAGGACCATACTGTATTATCATCTTTGATATTTTACATTTGAGGGTCTTTAAATTATTGGAGTGTGAGCATGTTTATGTGTGTGTACTCTTTCAGGGGCAGGAGTTGGGCTGTTTTGAGACCAACAGAAATTATAGACCTTTCTTCAAAAGAATACACATGTACACACACACACACATATTTAGAAGCCATTTCTGGAGGTCCAGATTAAGAATCCACCTGGGATTTGCCATGAGAGGAAACTTTTTCTATACCATAATTTGGTCCTCTATAGTATACTATTCATTTACCTTTCATGCATGTATGCTTTATCCCATTGGGCAGGCAAGCTCCCTGCAAAGAACATATACCTCTTTATTGCCCTCAGTGATGTGTGCATGGAGGGAGCGAGGCTTATGGGAAATATTTGCCAATTGAGTCCTTTGAAGTCTCTTTTGGTTTACTGAAGACAGGCAGCTTTCCTTTCAGTATTCCAGCCACCACACCACCTCCCTTGAAAACGAAAGAGATCATCACAAGAGGACTTGGACCCTACATTCATGTCTGTTTACTTTCCTGGTTTCAGCTGAGGCATTTACAAACTACTCATGCAAAAAATCCAGTCTTGGGTATTTAGAGAACAAGGTAATGCCTTATGGAAAGCTTTATACAACAATAACAAAATCAGTAAGCATTAATAAAATAAAATTTTGGTCTATTCCTTCCACAGCTCTGTGCCTTGCTTCATACACACTCAAACTTATGCTATCCCATGAGTTTTATTTCTCAAACTATACTCATATCCTGGCATGTGCTTGTAAACAAAATTAAAAACAGGAAAAACCCTGATGCTAATAGAATAGTGGCCTTGTTTCTCCTTTTTTCTGATCCTTCCCTCCCACCTATAAATTTCTACAGGCCACCTTTAGTCCTAACCTCTCTAGAACTGAAGTGTTTTCCCTCCTCCAGTCCCCATCCCTGACTCACTAGGCAGTTGCAGCCACCTGGTGGCCAAATGGGAAAATGACAGGTAGATTGCCCCCAAAATCTTGTGAGATGCAGCTCTATGGAGTGATATTTGGTCTTGGATCTATGAGGAGCAAGGAAAGAGAAACATGAATGGAGATTATAGCACAGAAGCCTGACATCCTACTTGGTCCCACCTTGCCTCTCAGGACACAATGTTCCATCCACTAGTCATTAGAGACAGATACATTCACTTAACATGAGTTCATTCGATCAAAATTTATTGAGCAGCAACTATGTGCCCAACACTGGGAACACAGGAGTGCACAAGATACAGATGCTCTCTGCTCTCTTGAGCTTACAATCTAGCAACGAGCCAATTACATGTATAGCTTTAAAACAAATTGTAGTTAAGTACTCTGAAATATGCATGGTGCTAAGAGAAGATTTAGCAGAAAGTCTTGACCTACATCCCCAAGGAAGAAACATTTAGTATCACTGGGTGGGAAATGGAACAAACAGAACAGTCTGTGTGATGGCTCTAAATCAAGAAGACACTGCATGAACCTAAAGCCACTATGGCTGGAACAGGGTACAAAGAACAGTCATGCCAGATGATAAACTCGCGGTAGGCAGAGGCTGCTTTATGCAAGGTCTTTGAATTTAGGACTTTATTCCCAGAGCAACTGGAACCACTGAAGAATGTGAAGCAGGGAAGTCAGATGTTTAGGTTTGTTTTTCAGAGCTCACTCTGACTGCTGTGTGTGGCAGACAGATGTGGAAATGGGAAGACTGGTTAGGAGGTTCCTACAGCAGTCTAGACAGGAGATGATTAGACAGCTTGGAGAAAGGAAGATGGATTCCAGTGATATTTAGGAGATAAAATCTACCCAGAGAATGTCTGGGTGTGAGGAGTAGGATGTTTCTGGCAAAACGTACTGAAGTAGGAGACTCTGAAGAAGGGACAGGCTTGAGCAGATCCCACAGCCTCAGGCCCTGAGGCTGGTGCTAGAGCAACAGCATAGCTTTGGTTTTCAGATCGTTTAGGGTTTAACTGAGTAAAGAATATACACATGAAACAACTGCAGAGCTGATTAAACATCAAAATGATTCAGATAATTCATGGACTCTTGCATTACGTGAAACTGAATAGAAGCCCTCAGTCTCACAGTGAGTTAAGATACTGCTGAAGCCAATACCGATGTCTCCATGCCTTTCACAGTCCCTCAGAAAGCTCCTCTGCAGTCCACCCAGGGTGTGCATCCAGGGTCTCATAGGGTCACCTCCTCCTGCACTGGGCCCTGGTGCCCCCTGCCAGGAAGATGCACTAACCTCTCCCCCTCTTTTTGCCCACTACTGTCAGGAAGTTCACTTGTCTGTCAATCTCATTCTCTTTCCCAGCTTAGGTTAAAGGGGACCAAAATTGGCCACTGCTCTCCATGGTTGATGTCTTTTAGGAGTTTTCTGACTTACTTAGCTCCTCTTTCTCCATTAGCCCATCCAACTCCCTCTTGTACAGCCACCATCTTATAAAGTCAACCGTGTCTTCCTCACCTTCCCTAAGAGGTAGAGGCTCATTGTCAATATTGCTTCCTTTTTGCTCCCGCATCTAAAGGCCCTTTCCATACTCTAGTTTTACCTGGAGTCCGTATATACCATCCCTTTGCCTCAAAAATAAGTCAGAAGAAAAATTTTGCTATGAGATTCAGCAGGAAGTAGCCCCAATAACTATTGCTCAGCTGACACAGTCTTCCCTGCCTCCATTCTGCAGCTGCAGAATTCTGCTAACTCCCATCCAAATACATAACTGCAGAAAAAATGCCTGACTACACAACAGGCCTACAGATGCCCACTGAACCTAGGACATTAAGATACTCCCTTTACATTGAAAAGACATGGACTTTGAAATTGGAAAGACTTGGGTTTGCATCCTGGTTACTAACTAGTGTGCTTTTGTGCTATTAAATCTTGCTAAGCTTCAAAAGAACTGTCTGTAAAATAGCGGTAATGGCACCCATCTTATAGAGTAGTTGTGTTAAAGCATGTAGCATAATATCTAGCCTGAATCACCTAGTAACCATTCACCTCCTTTCTTCCCCCTTAGACTTCAGCTGCCAAATGCGATTCAGAAGGGAGATAAGCTGGTTGTGTATGGCCGGTGATAGACATTTCCTATTTCTGTCTTTGTAAAATCCCATCTCCTGCAGCCATCCATTTCCATCATTGCCCAAAAAATAAGTTCTTTCTCTCATCCCTGTGTAGGACTTCTCTTTCTCTTACTATCAAAAAGTTCTGCCTGAGCTCTGACTATCCTCTTCCACATCTCCTTAATCCAGGATACTTGTCTTTTTGTATCATTCCTGAAACGAATTCACTTCTAGCATTCTCTCTAATTTTCTCAGAGCAAATTATAATGGACCTGGGAAAGAGGACCTTTACACTTCAGAAGGGCATGGGCACCACAGGCCACTTCCCAGAATGGAATGGAGGTCTAAGTCCAGGCATCCACCCCTCTGGCCTAAGTCCAGCCCATCCCACTTCTTTTACTACAGGGCACAAATAGCCAAACACAAAATATGTCTTGAGTCAACATGAGTATACATCTGCTTTCCTATAGCTCTGTGAGGTCATCGTTGAAGTAGAGCAGTATTGCAGGTATGTAGAGTGTACCATCCATACTGAGATAGTCAAATTCTTCCTCCTCATCCCGGATCCCATTCTCTTCCAGAGTATAATCCATATTAAGGTTCTTCCCTTCGTATTTCCATGTATAGCTGGCAGCGTGTGCGTTATAGGGGAGATAGCGGTGTACGATTTCCCACATTGATTCCAGGGCCCCCACCTGCAGAACAGGAAAGCACCCACCTCCAGAATCCTGGATGGAGCACAAGCAAAGGCCAGGAGCCCAAAAGATGATAGAATTGGGATCAAAGTGCCTCCCATGCAGGTAGCAGCTTCACGTACTCCACAGTCAAAACGAAGTTAGAGCTCCAGCATGCAGTGAATGGCCCCCAAAGTCCTACCTGTTTTTATAGCAGCCACTTCTAATGAACAGATCGCCTTCTAAAGGTTCAAAGTCATGGCCCCCTCATCTCACCCCCACAATAAAGTACACTAATAAGAGTCCAATTGCAGCTGCTGTTCCAAACAGCATATAAGCATTTCCAAGGACCACCATCACTAAAATGCATAAACTGCTGCCCTGGGCTTAGCAAGGAGTCTGTGACCCCGTTACTCCTCAAATTCCCAGCCCCACGACCTAGGTGGTCTGCTTTCTTCTGTTGCCCCTAAAAGGGAAGGAAATACTGTTACCACCAGTAAAGGAGAGCTGATGGCCTGAAGATCTGCTTGGAGACTGGTTGGAATTCCCAGTTTCTTCTAACCTGCCCCCCAGGTGCCAGTTCTCACCTCCAGTGTGTGCTCCTGCGATGTGAGCGTGTTAATGATGCGGATGTTCCGGGTCTTGGCAGACAGCCTCCCCACCTCGTAACGCGACCCCTGCCACCAGGGCTTCCCGAAATCATTGGCCCAGTCCGAGCGGGGCAGTTGAGGCGGAACATGCAGAAAGCGGCCGCGGGGGGTGCGGTATCTTAGGCAACCGGTCAGCGGATCTATGTGCTTGCGGATCTTTAAAGCAGGATTTGGGGGAGGGGCAGTCACCATCTCAGACTCTGGCTAGTCCCTGCTTTTCCTCCCCATCCCCGCTCTCCAGTGCCTCTCCCTCCCCCGGCCTCCAGGTTCCAGGAGAACTCACGTCTCTAGTCTTTGGATCAAACCAGTGGCTGATGTCCTGGCCCGCAACTTCCAAGATGGGTTTCAGCAGCAGGTCTCCTGGGAAGCAGCAGTCGCTGTCAGTGCAGGCCACCCAAGAACCAGGCACCCCCAAACACACACCCTGCCCCTGGCCCAAAGTTTGGCCCTTACCTCTGTACTTCTGTGCCAAAGGCGTTAGGTCGTATACATATCCCAGGTAAGACACCCAGAGGTCTTCTGGCAGGTTGTGTTGGGCCACCTCGGCCGCCGTAAAATAGCGACGCTGGAAATACTCAAAGTCTGGCCCGGCCACTAGGCCCCGGAGCGGCATGTCTCTTGCTCTCTGAGTCACCGGCTCCCTTAGTAGCTTACCTGCTCCTCAGGATGCACTCACTACCTCATTCTCCCTCGTCCTGGAGCTAAGGCCAGCGCGTTGATCCGCTGACATGGAAACCATTGTCCTTTTCCGGCCACCGTCCACTGAGCTCAAACAGTGTATGGGCGAAGAGGGGCGTGTGCGGTTACGTGCTCACGGGAAACGTAGTCTTGAGTTCGGCCTTCAAGAAATTGAATTGCGTCCTAAAGAATTCCGGGAAAAAGCGAACAGTTTTAATTCATTGTGGCCTTGGCTACAGAGTATATTTAGGACAGACTATCTTGCAAGGCAGAAAGACAAGAGGGGAGGAGTGCGATTATGGAGTCACTCTCGCTAACTTCCAGGGCTCTTACAGGGTGTGTAAGGAGTTGGACAGGTAAAATTTCTCGCGATACCTTAAGACATCCGCGTATTAGGCCTCAGTGAGCCACGGCACTGAAGAAGTAGGAGGAGCTCGCGAGATCTCTGCAGTTGCCGAGGAGA
Source organism: Phataginus tricuspis (assembly GCA_029783875.1). NCBI lineage: Eukaryota > Metazoa > Chordata > Mammalia > Pholidota > Manidae > Phataginus > Phataginus tricuspis. The sequence goes on along the minus strand of JAQQAC010004778.1, from coordinate 10,379,459 downwards.
CTAGGAGGAGAAAGAGAGGTGATCTCGCGAAAGAAAAGAAGTCGGAGCGCTCGCGAGATCTCAGAACACCGGTCCCGAAAGGTTCTTAGGAAGTTGAAGGCCCTGGGGCAAATGGCTGGAGCTGGACCAACCATGCTGCTACGAGAGGAGAACGGCTGTTGTAGTCGGCGTCAAAGCAGCTCCAGCGCCGGGGTTAGCGCGGGCTCGGGTTCTGGGATTGAGGGGCAGTCGGGGAGTAAGATGGGGGTACCGAGGGGCAACTGCAGCTCCCAGCAGCCTCTGGGCTTCTTGGGAGTGCCCCGCGGGCTGTCGGGAGCTGTGGTTCCGCGGGTGGGCAGCAGCCGGGGCGGCGCGGTCTTAGCGCTTGTCCCGCCCCGCTCAGGACTCAGACGGGGAGCGCGACGACTCACCGGCTGCGCGGGCCCGGCAGCAGCTGGAGGCGCTGCTCAACAAGACAATGCGCATTCGCATGACAGATGGACGAACATTGGTCGGTTGCTTCCTCTGCACCGACCGCGACTGCAATGTTATCCTGGGTTCGGCGCAGGAGTTCCTCAAGCCGTCGGGTCAGTGCCCGGGGAATGCACACCCGCCTGGGCATGCGGCGTTTCCACTCAAGTGCCTGGCTGCATCCCTTATTTTCTGGGGCTACAAGTCACGGCTCAGAACGGGCGGGACCGACCTTGGCCTGCCTCCCTGATGCTCTGATCCTTCTTTCAGATTCCTTCTCTGCCGGAGAACCCCGTGTGCTGGGCCTGGCCATGGTACCCGGCCACCACATCGTTTCTATTGAAGTGCAAAGAGAGAGCCTGGCGGGGCCTCCCTATCTCTGACCACGATCGCTCATGTATGCCTTTCAGACTTCATTAAACCTGTACCTGAAGTGGCCTGTGTCTGAGTGTAGCTGGGATGCTGGGGCAGGGATTTCACACCCCACCTCTGGTGTGGGAGGCTTAATTGGAGGTCGCGAGCTCTCAACCCTCCTTCCCAACCTGCATGTCCAGGGGTGCCAAAGTTTCCCTTAGGTTCAGGAGTGGGGATGGGGGACAGGCTGAGCTATGAACCAACCGGCCCCAGGGTAGGCCCCTCCACCTTCCCTCCCACGCTGCTGCCTCAGAATTGTGGCGGGAGGGGGTGTCATCCTGCTCCGGAAGGCCCATTGTTTCCCTCCCCGGCCTGGCAACATCGAGTTCCTCTAAGCTGGGGTCAGAGAACGGGCTTAAGTCCCCAAGGGGAGCAGGGCAGGCGACAGAGGCTGGGCCCCCTCCACTCTTGATGGGGAGGTGACTTTGGGGTCAGGGACAGAGCTCTGGGGTCTGGTCAGGAAGAACAGGTTAATGAGATAAAGGAAGGCCGGGAGACTGAAAGATGCTCTCGTTTGCGCATCTGAGCCACCCACACCCCCGTCCCCACGTTATTTCCTGCTCCTGGGCACTGGGCAGGGTTAATAGTATTTGTGCCATACCTCTGTTCACAGGGTCCCAGGAGTGCATTCAGTTTGTTAATTCTTTATTGATGTGTGATCACTTCTTTCCCTCCAACCTTGCCTCCCCTGGCCCGTAAATATTAGAGGTGCTGCACCAGAAAAGGAGGACATGAGGGTTCAGCTGTCCTATTCACAGTGGGGAGTGGTATGCAGGGTCCAACTCAGATGTGCAGGATTCAGAGGTGGGTGGTGAAAGGGAAGTGAATTTCTCGCGGTGTGGCGAATTTTCACCCAGCATCGGGTCCACAGCTGCTGCTGTTCCCCGTTGGGGCTGCTAAGACACTGCTTAGGCAGGGGTTGGGGTGGGGTAGGTCGGGAGACCCTGGGCTTCAGGTCCTTGGGCCAACTGGGAAGGAAGACGGTCCTCACGATTGTTCTCGACTCGAGGGTCCTCAGACCCAGACCTTTCCTGATGTGGAAACGGCCTGGGAGTCTGGTGATGCCCGGGTTTGCCGCGGCTGCGGGGCGCGCCGGCGCCGATAGAGGGCTCGGCTGTAGGGCACGAGGCAATCGGCCAGGCGGAGGCGCAGGCAGAGACGGCGGTAGCTGGCCAGGGCAAGTACGAGCAGCGGTACGAGGAGCAGGAATCCGGTGACCAGGAGGGCGGTGAAGCCCGGGTCCCGAAGGTGCGCGGTGCAAGGGGGTGCCTGGGAACGTAGGAACTGTGTAAGGAGAAAGAGGCGTCAGGCCCAAGCCGAACAGCCCAGGCGGGGAGTTGTGGCCCCTAGACACTGCCGCCACCGCCACGGCCATCACATACGCCCGCACTTACAGCAAACCCCGGGGCGCACACTCACCTGGGAGTGGCAGAGGAAGCCGAAGCCTAGCATGGTGACAGCGGGTAGCAGGATGGTCCCCAACACCAGCGCTAACAGTAGAAGATTGAAGGCAGCCACCAGCAGATTCTGGGCCGTGACCAGCACAGCGCAGGCCCAGCAGTCCAGGGGGTCCCGGGGTTCGGGGCCGCCGCCGGGAACCGGTCGCTGCGCCCCGGGGACATCCGCCATGGCCCGCCTGCCTCCCGCCCGCCAGGGCTGCTGCCCTTATAGCCCTTTCCTGCCCCTCCCCCGGCCCAGCCTCTCCCCACCCCCCTTATCCTGGAATGCGGCTCCAGGATTAGGCACACCCCCCACCCCCCCCCGCCCCCCCACCATACCGAAGAGCGGACCAGAGCTCTGGACATTCCACAGGCGCCTCCGGGGAGGGGCTCACCCTCGCCGGGGTCTGCGTAGTCAATCAAGATCCTGCAGCCCTCCTCCCACACTACCCTGCTATCACCAGCACGTTGTCAAAAGTCTTTTTCTTTCTGATTTTATTTTTAATATTAATATTCTCACACAAAAAAATCACCGAAAATAGGGATAGGGTTGGGAAGACCCCTCTGCCCCTGGGGCAGAGAGACAGTGCAGTGCGAGGGGCGGGACTGTAAACCCCCCACCCCTCCGCAGCCCCAGCATGGATTAAAAAAACCGTCATAACGAAAAAAGCCCCAGAGAAACTCATCCCGGGGTGTCCCTGCCCCAGTGAGGCCCTGGCCCTGGGCTGTTTCACACCTAAAATAATGGGGGAGGGGCGCGGGGAAGGTCCTTATTTTTAAAATTGGCCGAGGCTGGGAAGGACGGGGTTCCTTTTCCTCATAGTTTTCTTTAAAACTTTTAAATTTTTATTTATTATTTTTTTTTTACAAAATACCATTTCAGTTCCCACTTCTTCCCCTACAGTACAGGAGCCGCTCACCCTCAGGCGGGGTTGGGGTCGGGTCGGGAGCTGGGGGCTGGTCCGAGAAAGTGCAGGATGTAGGGGAGGGGAGCGGGTTTGAGCACCATGAGAACCCGGCTAGGCCGCGGACGGGCGGAGACGGACAGGCCGGGCCCGGACACACACTGGGGCGCAGGGAGAGCCCGGCGGCGGGCGGTCCCTGGAGGGACGGGCGGGATGGCTTGGGGTTGGGAGGTCGGGTTTTCCCAAAAATGAATAAATAGAGGTGAGTGGGACTGTATAAATTAAAACCAAAAAACAAAAACAAAAAAAATACAAATCATAACCAAGTGAATAAACAGACATGTACAGGGGTCACAGCTAGCGTTGGAAGTAAAAAAAAAGGAGGTTCTGGGGGAGGGGTAAAGCCCATAGAAAGAATCTCATTAAAAACCTCGGCTGCCGTAACGTCTATGTACATACACGAGCCGCGTGCATCTGCGCCTGGCGGGCGGGCTGGCGGCTGGCAGGCGTGAGGGAACCCGTATGTGACCCCCGCGGCCGCCGGAGCCTGGTCCTTGTGTCTGTTGCTAGAAAGGCCAAAGTCGGTGAGAGGAGGCGCTGGTGGGCGAGGGGCTACCAGCCCCCTCCCCCGTCTCCCATTTTTTTTCCTTTTTTCCTCATATTTGCTTAAAAAAATTTTCTTAATAAATTAAGTGGAGGGGAGCTGCCAATGGGGAGGAAGGGCTGGGCCCGACCCCCTTCCCGGCCAAAGGCGGGACCTAGGTCCAGCCCAGGCGTGTGCTGGTGGCCCCGCGGCGCCCTGCGGGTGGGCAGGCCTGCGGGGCGTCCGGCCTCATCGCGACGTGCTGGCTGGCGCCTGCGGGGAGAAAACCGTGGGGGAGGCTCAGAGGCGTGCACGGTGGACCAACGCCACAGCACGCCCCCTGCGCCCCGCTCCGAGTCCCTGCTGGCCTGCGCCTGCCGGGCCCTCACCAGCGTGAAGGCGTCGTAGGCCTGCGCCAGCTCCTCGGTGCGGTACTGCTCCAGCACCACCACGCCCTGGAGGCCCGCGCTGCGGCGCCGGGCACAGGCCTCGCAGTGTACCAGGTACGTGTTGCGGCTGCCATTCTCACTCGTCACGAACAGGATATTGAACACCTCCACCTGGGTCAGGGAAAGGGGGCAGTCACGGGGAAGGGCGTGTGGAAGCACCTCCCACCGGCCGCAGCAGAGGGGGAGCGGGCCCACTCACGTCGCACTCGTTGCAGTAGTAGGCGGGCTCGTCTTTGACCCGGCCCTGGTAGGCGATTTTCTTCCCTGCCCGCACCAGGCTCTCCCGCTGCACCTGGCAGTGCTTCATGGACTGTAGGAGGCAGAACCTGCACGCAGGGCGAGGTAGTGGTGAGACAGGGCTGCCCGCCAGGGAGAGCAGGGCAGCGCCCCCTCGCCCCCCCCACCACTTATGCCTGGTCACATCCCTGACCTGGGCATGTCACAGTTGAAATTTCATGTGGTTTTGTCTATTTGGACCACTGGAAAATAAAGCTCCTCAGAGTAAGGACCTTGTGGGCCACCCCAGCACAATAACACCGCGGGGCACACGGTGAAGAAAGGAAAGGAGATAAGAGTGGTGTAGAATGGATCAGGAAGAACAAGAGCAGGACCAGCTCTCACAGAGATGGGCTCCCTCCCAAACAGGGCCCTCACTTGATCATCTTGAACAAGTCGGGGTCGCTGATTTTGACCGTGCGAGCCACATTCCAGGACACGTGAATCATGGGCACAATGGACTTGACGTTCTTCACCTCGTTCCACTCATACCGTTCCAGGGCCAGCTGGTACTGATAGGCTGCGGGCCAGAAGGGGTCACTACAGGATTCCCAAACAGCCACCAGCCACTTGGGCCCCAGGCCCATCCCTCACCGCTGGCTGCCCTCCAAGCCCCGGCAAGGGGCTCCCTCCCCATGGGCCCCACCCCCTCACTGAGGAGGAGCTCTGCAAGACCCATCACCTGGCCCCACCCTCTCACCGGTGAGGGGCCCCACGTTCCAGGCGATGTTGTTGCACCAGCCGGTGGCCTGCACCCAGTGCACGGTCCCCGCGTTAATCCACACGAGGTCTCCGGGGCGCTGCACGAACCGGTACACAGGGATATTGGAAGCATAGAGGTCATCCAGAATTGGCCACCAAGAACCCGTCAGGTAGTCCACACCGTGCCTGCGGAGTGTCCACAGTCAGATGGAAATCGGGGACATAGGGACAGGATAAGACAGGAGGTGAGAGAGGGTTATCTGGTGCGCGGAGGACAACGCGTACCGGTCACAAAAGGCGCTGATGGTCTCCCAGTAGTGCTCGTGCACCGCAAACCACTCACAGTCTCCGGGACCGATGTTAATGTTGACGGAGCAGAAGTTGTTGTTCTCCTGATGGCCTGCAGGGGGAGACAGAGAACGGCATGGTTAGCCAGGCCCAGGCTGCTTTCCAAGGCAGCGGCCCAGCAGCCCTCACCAGCTGAAGGAGGAGCGCCGACAGCAGCCCGCCCCTCGCACGCTTCTCGCACCCGCGCGCCCCAGAGAGCAGCGCACCTGGCGTTCGGCTGCCAGGAACCTTCATATACAGCTGCACCGTGTTCATGCCCAGGATGGTGTGGCCCACGTGACTCAGCATGTTGCCCGTGGACGTGACCCGCATGAAGGCGGGCAGCTTCAGCAGCTCCTGCAGCTGGGGCTTCCACCTGCGGTGGAGAGGGTGCATAAAAGTGAGAGGCTACGCCCCCACCACTCTGCTACCCCATGCCACTCCGGCCCAGCTTTGCTGGCACCACTGACCGCTTAGCATCAGACAGGTCGATGTTGGTGCCAAACTTGATGATGTGATGGTTCTTCGGATCTGGTGCACTGCTACTGGGGAGAGGAGCACAGGTTGGTGGAGCACAGGCAGGGGAAGGAGTCAGGAAGGGAAGGGGCAAACTGTACGGCACCTGGGAGGGGTTTCTGTGGTGCTGTCTGGCTCTTCTGACTCCTCATCCTCACTCTCCTTTTCCTCCTGCTTGGCCAGAGGGAGGCAGGCCTGGGTCAGTGACTTTCCAAGAGCCCCCCCGCTGTAGCCCTAACTCCAAGTCCTCTGATCCCCCACCCCTGCCCCTGCCCATGCTTTCCTCTCACCTGCAGGGACTCCTGGAAGGATGAGGCCTGGTACTGAGCATACTTGGCAATGGTGGTGTGGGAACGGGAGCTCTCACAAGGCCAGATCTGTCGCGTGCCAGTCAGATCCCAGTTCTCATCTGAGGGCTGCTGCACTTGGGTTCGCACCTCCACCGTGTGCTCGCCACTTGCCTCCACCAGCGTCTTGGTGGAGAAGAGGCCCAAGTCTGCAAAGGATGGATAAGCAGGACATCAAGGCAGAGGACAGGGAGTGAGGACCTAACCAACCCTGTCCCTTTTACTCCCCAAGCCTCTGACAGGTGGACAGAGCCTTCAGAGTTCTGCCTGGGAGGAATAGGTGAGACCCGGCCCTCCAATGAAACTGGCCTTCTCAGGGCCTGACCTTTATCTGGGTCATCACCAACCCGCTTTCTCCCACTGCTGTTCCAAGCCTTAGCCCCTCCACCAGAGTCCTCAGGAGTGCATGAGGTCACATGTACACAGCACCTGGCACCTAGTAGGCACTCAGTGAATGGCAGTTTGCTTCAGTTAATCATTGAATCCAAGGAGAGATTTAGTCAAGTGGAAACCTAGAATGTACTTCAAATAATAGAAAAGGGCTATTGGTATAGAAAAAAAAACCTTTATGTTTCTATCTGGTTTTCTTTAATTTGCATGTGTCTGAACTTTTGCACCAAAAAAAGGTTCAAAAAGAGAGGAAAAGTCCCAAACCATGGGTCTGAATTCAGGGGTTTTGTACAATCTACATTCTTCTCATCCACAATCACCAAGAAAATCAAAAGTGACTAACCAGGTCCTGAGATACATTCCCTTTCCACCTGCCCACCACTGGGAACAGACAGATGGGAGACAGCCTTAGGCCAGCTGGCCCATCTCTCAGAGCACTCATCACTAGGTATGACTGAGGAGAGCTCGCTCTCGCCACTGTCCTGGATTTTTAAGTGTGAGGTTCCAAAGCACCAGAGCGATGCAGGCTGCCCACACCCTTCTGCCAATCATACTCACTGAGCCGCAGAGAGCCCGCCAGGCCCCGGATCACGGTGATGGGATTTCGAGGGTCTGTACAGAACTGTAGCAGCACTGGTGAGAAGGCATCTCTTTTGCTCTCCAGCTGCGGGACACCAGGAGGCAGGGCTGGAGTCAGAGTCCTGTCCCAGGCTCACAGCACCCCAACAGCCCCCACCACTAGTCTTAGGACCCTCTGGCAGGGATGGTTCTGAGCACACATGGCTCACATACATAGATGCTGGGTGTGGGCGGGTTGAGTTTTTCCCGGGGGAGCTTCTCCTCAGTATTGATCTTCGGTTTCACAGACTGGGCAGGGGAAAGGTAGGATTCTCGAAACTTCCCTTTCACCTTGGCATTCCTGTGGGAGGGCAGTGAAATGAGCACAGAAACATCAGGGTGATGAGGGAAGGGAAATTCCCACCAAGCCAGGCCAGCTGCCTCATGGGTGACAGCCTAACTCACTTGCTGGCACGCACAACGTCAGCAGCACAATGGCTGATGGTGAGGTCTGCCATGCGCAGCCTCCGCTCTTCGACCTCAGAGGCAATAAAGGTCTCCTTGTCCCCACTCTCTACCTTGATGAGCCGGATCTTCAGCTCCTTGGGGGGCCCTTCACTAAGTGAGCGCAGCTTCAGCATGTCAGCCCGGCTGACACCCGGTGGCCCTGAGGCTTCTTCCCGAGCCTTCTTCCCAGAGACAGTGGCTGATGGGGGTGTGAGCTGGGCAGAGGGTGCAGGAGCTGGTGGAGGGGCTGGAGCTGTGGGTGGCTTGGCCTTGGAGGCTCCACTGAGATCGGGCCGGGCCTTCTCACGACCCTGGATCTCCTCGCTCTGCAGGTCCAAGTTCCCCAGCACTCGGCGGCTCTTTTCTTTGGGGGCCTTGGCCTTGGCCTTGGCCCTGCCCTCACAGGGCCGCCGACCCACACTGTCCTTACAGGCCCGCCGGTGCCGCCGGTGCTCCTTCTGGTGCTCCTTCTGCCGCCGCTTGCTGCTGTCTGGTCCTGCTGCTGCCCCACTGCTCTCCTCCTTGGCCTGGGCAGCAGGCAGCAGTCGCTCAGCCCCACTGTCCACTGGGTCTGCTGTGTCTGTTGGGTTTTCCGGGGCTGCAGCACTCCGGCCCACCCGCTCCACAAGGGTCTCACAAGCCCGACTGATCTCTTCTAGCACCTCAGACTCAGAGCGAGCAGGGGGCAGAGGCAGGGGTGGGGGCGGCGGGGCAGGGGTTATGGGGCCTGGAGCTGGCTCTTCGCCTGCCCTGCGCTCCCGGGCCCAGGGCCCACCTGAGGTAGAGAACTGAGATGACGAGGAAGCGGAGGGCTGTGGGGAACCCTGGGCGCTAGGGGCCACTGAGGTGGATGGCAGGGTGGTAGCACCTGATGGGGGACCAGGGGAATACTGAGTGGTGGGCAAGGGCCCAGGCCTGGTGGTAACAGCTGCTCCAGTGCCCCGGTAACAGTACTTTTGTCCCTCCAGCACGGAGGCCAAGGATTTGAGCAGGCTGGCCGGGCTGGCTGGTGGGGGTAGTGGGGGTGGCGGTGGCTGTGGTTGGGGTGGTGGTGGGAACTTGGCGAGAGGCGGCGGTGGTGGTAGGGCTGGTGGTGGCTTCTTCTCCTTTCCCTGGGTGGCCGTGGTGGTGGTGGTGGTGGTGGCGGTGGTTGTGGCAGCAGCAGTGCTTGGGGCCGTGTCAGCGGGAAATGCGAAGGGCTCCTTCAGGGGGGGCGGGGCGACTGTGCCCGCCTCCTGCTGTTGCTGCTCCTCCTCCTTGCGAATGGATTCGTCCAGCATCTTCATGATGTTGGCCAGCCCATCAGGTAGGATCTTGAATTCAGCTGGCTCCTCAAACTGGTCCTCCAGTGGGGTAGAGGAAAAATCAAAGAGTCGAGGGCCTCGAGCAGGCAGGTCCCCAACCCTGGGCAGCACGGGCTGGGGAGCTTTATTCACGGGGCCTGGGGATGGCCCTGGCCCCACCTCGGGGGTCTTTGGGAAGGAGACCCTGGGCCGAGGGCTCTCCGGGTGCCTGAAGCTTCCTGAGGTATTTTGGTGGCAGGAGGAGGGAGGGGCTGGAGGCAGAGCAAGAGTCAGGGGTGCAAGAGGTGGATCCTGGGTGCTCAGTGTTGGGCTGGGAGGCCGGGGAAGGGGATCCATACCTCTGGCCAGATAGGGAGGTGGGGGGAAGGACACAGGCCCAGGAGGGCTGCTGCTGTGGCTGCCATTGCTACTGCTGGTGGTTGGGGGAGTGGGAGGGGTGTGCGAATCCTGAGTGCCCACAGAAAAGCGGGGGGCTGAAGACCCCAAGAAGCCCTCTCGGTGGGGGAGGGGGGGTGGTAGAGGGCGGGGGCGTCCCTCAGCCCCGAAGAAGAGCTCCTCTAAGATCTCTCCATCCTCACGGACTGCCCGGCAGGCAGTGCCCTTCAGCCAGGCAGGGGGCGGCGGGGGGCGTAGAAGGCGGGGACAGGGGGGTGCAGGAGGCGAGGGGAGGCCAGGTGGCAAGGACAGGTGGGGAGGGGCAGCAGGAGCCACCAGGAACGGTTTCCGACTGCTGTGTGCCGAGTGCCCCAGGCGCCCTTGGTGAGAGGAGCCCTCCAGCATGGGAGTTTGGTAATGGTCAGCGCCAGGCTGCAAAGTAGGACAGGATGTGTCACAGTTTCGCTGCAGGGCACACACACACACAGCACCCCTACCTCTAGGAGGCAGTCCCCAGACATCACTCACACCCACCCCCTGTGGGCGGCACTCACGAGGCCTGGGCTCAGCTCGGTGCCCCGGAGACCAGTGCTGCTGCTGCTACTGCTGCTGCTGGTGCTGGGGAGGCCGGGTGGCCGGGAAGGGGCGTAAGGCACGCAGGTGGTGGTTGCTGCTGGTGAAACGCTGGAGTCCATCCGCGACCTCTGAACTCTGCTCTCTCTAAGGTCACTTCCTGGGGGACGGGTGGCAGGCGGGCAGCCATGGCTCTCTGCTCCTTGGGGGCGGGGGCCTGGCCCTGGGGGTGCAGCCTGGACCAGCCGGTGGCCGGGGGAATGCGCGGTGTAGGCTGGAGCTGGGTATGGATATGGGTGAGGGAGCGAGTGCCGCTGCTCCTGTGGGAAATACATGAGGGCACCAGGTGAGGGACAGAGTACACGAGGACTTGCAGGTAAGAGATGAGGAACAACAGGCGCTCACCTGGCGTTCTGGGGGTGCTGAACCCTTACGCTCAGGGCCCCAGGCATCTCCATGCAGGGTACTCCACAGCCCTGGCTTGGTCAGCTGAAATGGAGGGCTGGTGGCTAGGCCAGGCAAGGGTGGGGGAGGGGGTGGGGGTGGGGGTGGCGGCGGTGGCGGTGGTAATGGTGGTGGAGGCAGCGGCAGTCCTGGGGGAAGGCCAGTCTAGAAGAAAAGAAGGGGTGAGGATCCCATCTTGCCCGAGTCCTACCCACTCACCACTTGCCTATCCACAAACAACCATACCTGCTCAGAGTTGCAGCCTCTCCTGCGCTTGCCTCCAGGGCTGAGGCCCTCCTCCCCCGAGGGGCCTGAGAGTGCTGCAGGAGGCACGGGCTGTACCACTGGGGGTTCAGCAGCCCGCTTCACTGGGGGACCCCCCCGCTTGGCCCCGTAGTTCCGCTTGTGCTGAGAACAAGAAGAAGAGAGAATGGCACAGGTGCAGACCTGGCCTGTCCCTCCTCCCTAGCCCACCCAGCCCCAGCCCCAGCCTCACCTCAAGGTGCAGCAAGTTCCACACTTGCTCCAGTGGGGGTAGAACCTTGGCTCGATGCTGGCAGGAGCCAGCATGAAAGTTCCAGAGCTGGGCCTGGGGAAGTGAGGGAAGGGTGCAAGGAACAGGGCAGAAATAGACATAAGATGGGGGCACAGAGCCAGAAGGCACAATCCTGGTCCCTTAAGTCCTGCTTCGTCTCACCTGCTGTAGTCGGCCAATGCGGGGCCCCAGCTCAGCCAAGCTTCCTCCATAGCGTAGGGCGCTGTGGTAGCAGCGTATGGCCTCCTCACTGTCATGCTCTGACTCGTACAGTTGCCCAAGCTGCTCCCACAGCCCTGGCTGGGCTGGTTCCCGGAGCAATGCCTGCACGCAGCCGTGCAAGGATTCCAGCTTACCATGGAGGGGTCTTGGGGTGGGTGTCCTACAGAACAGAAGGGGTTGGTGGAGTAGTCAGGCTTGGGGGCTCTCCTTCAAGGTGCCAGCCTTACCTCCCATCCCCAGCAACTTTGAATCCTCACTCACCCTGGAGCATAATATGGTTTGTTGGGGTGCCCAGAGCTACTGCCATGTGAAGGGGTTAGGGGAGCAGAGAGTGGGGGCTGCCCAATGCTGGAAGAGCACCTGGAGAGAGAAAGGGTCTGTTAATGTACAGTGAGATAGAGTAGTCTCATGCATACCTACAAAGACGATGACTGAGGAATGAAAGAAAGCAGCTAAGACTGCACTGAAGCTCACTGAATGGCAGAAACCCAGAGAATGACAGAAATTGAAGGGCACAGGAGCCAGCGAGAGAAGTGCCTAGAGACAGAGAGAGAGAGATGACCAAGTTCTCACCTGCCTCCAGGCAGCCATGCGCTTCGAGGAGGGGGATGGGGCGGGCAGGAGCTCCAGGCCCCAGCACAGCTCAAGCCCCCAAGGGCAAAGGCTTCCCGTGCAGCGCGGGCCCCTGGAGGGTCCACTGCCCGATGCATTCAGCCTGAGTCAGGGAGAAGAGATTATGATCTTACTGGAGGCATACCCTGAGCTACCAGTTAATGCACAGTCAACCCAGCCCGTCTTTCCCTTACCAGGTCAGCAGTGGCCCCAGGAGCCCTGGAGATCGGGCACGGCCCCCTGCCCCAGCTCTCTGGGGCGATGGTCCCGCTCCAGCTGCTCTGACAGGAGTGCCCACTGCCCCCAGATTGCTGCCCAGGACCTTTCACAGCCAATTCTACGAAGAGGAGGAAAGGGAGTGAAGTGAGCCGGCCAACACACAGTCGGGACTGTGGAGCTGTGGGCTGGCCTGGCTGTGGCACCCCCAGGCCTGTCATCTGGGCAGGGAAGGGAGCCCAGCCGTGGCTTTCCCTGAGGGGAGGCCCAACTGGCCTAAGGAGCCCCTAGGGACCCAGAAGAGTGGCTAGGAGCCGGGATGAGTGGCAGGGAGCGGAATGGTCAGTTGATGGGAAACGGTGGCAGGGCTGCCAGGCTTTCAGTAGAGAGCCGCCGGCTGAGAGTCAGGCTGCTTACCCGGCCTCCGTGGGAGCGTCCTAACGGCGTCAGCGAGCTCTCCAGAGATCCGGCCAATCACAGGACTTCCTCTCTCCCCAGAAAGCCAATCATCACCCGTGTCTCCGCCTCAGTAACAGCCTGGCCGGGACCAATAGGGGCGAGGTTAGCCCGTCGCTGCGGGCCAGGGGAGGAGGGGTGGCGGAGCCGGTCAGACGGGATCGGCCCGGGGTGACCCCGACGTGACCCCGAGGCTCCCACCTAGGGTCGCCATCTCGGACATGACACTCGGGCGGGCGGGGCAAGCCGGGCCGGTGACCTGTGCAGGTTAAGGAGGCGAGTCACACGCTCGGGTAGGCATGGGGGATGGCGCTACCCCCAAGTCCCACGCACCCACAGAGCCGCGATGGTCCCAGCCAGACTGCCCGAGACGCCCCCTGCCCCGCTGCCCTAAAACCGACGGACACTATAAGGATTGCACAACGCAGACAAAGGCATCGTTTCTCTTCCTCACTTCACCTCGCCCAATGCATGACCTCCCCACCCCAAATGCCCCTTGGAACAGTTTAGGGCTGGCCAGTCATAGCGACTTCTACGACACCCAAACTCGCCTGCGCCGCGATGTGAGAGCTCCATCCCACGTCGGACCCCATCCCAAACCACAGTCTAGCCCCAGCCTCATACCCAGTCCTTCTGCTCCTCCACTTCTCCTGACTCTCTGGGTCTTCAATACCAACCAACCCCAAAAACCCAAACCTCCTTTAATTCCCCAACTTCTGAGAAGTCGCGCACCGCGGTCCCGAGTGGCCCCTCTCGCGTGGCTCCTGGTATCCTCTATGCCCTTCCCCGCCAGGGCCACGCGGTTCCCCACGGCCCACGTGGCCCCCGCCCCCCAAGGGAGGGGGGATTTCGGGGGTTGCCCGTGACGTGGCTACTTGCGCAGCGGAAGCGGCGTGTGTAAGTGTGGGGGGGTCCTTAGAGAGGGAGGAGGGCGGGGCCCGACAGGCGGTGACATCACCCTTGTCCCACTCTCACCGCCCACTCCCTTAAAGAACCCAGAACCCGTTTCACTTCCTCCTTCACGGCCCCCCTTCAGCCCCTTCCCGTCGGTGCTGGCTCGACCCACGACGGGCGCAGCGCTCCCCTTCCTGGGCACCTTCCCTTTAGCCCCATTTTTTCCTTCTCGCCTCTCTGAGCCCAGGATCTCCGTCCCCGCGCTTCCTCCTCGCCTACCCGGCGTCCCCGCAGGTAGGGAGCCGGCTCCGCTCCGGGGATCTGCCCATTGAGAGTCTAGAGTACAAAGAGCTGAGAGAGGCGAGTGTAGAGTACAAAGCGGCGGGGGCGGGGCCAGTGCTCCAGCTGGAGTAAGCGCCGGGCAGGAAGCCGGGGGAGAGTGCGCGACTAGGGGATGGGGGCGGCTGGAAAGTTAGCCTTCGTTGAGAGAATCTAAGCTGTGGGGAAATTTCCACCCAACCCACAAGGTCAGGTGGGTTTCTGGTGAAAACAGTTCTCCCTCCGCAGGGCACGGTCGTCTGTTTGCTTGCGAGCGCTTGAACGGTACGGGTCCAGGGGTGCCACTCCCCGCGAGCCCTGATGGATGCCTGGGCTCTACGGACTCTACCGCAGTTCGCGTGGAGTTTCTGTCAGAATTCTCTTTGCCAAACAGCCTTTCTATCAGTTACCAAGTCCTGGGACGAGTACATCGCTTAACTGCGTTCAAGTATGCCCTGGCCAGCTACCCCAAGTTCAGCGCCCCAGACACTAGACATGGACAACGGGGAATCGGGGGTCCAGACATCAGAGGAACAAATCCCCCCTTTGGAAGTGGTGCCGAGGGCGCTACCAGTTACCAGGAAATGTAGCTTCCCCTTCTGCGATGATGACACTTCCCCTCTACCACTTCCCCTTTCCCACGGGGAACTGACTCAGCTTTCCCTAAACTAGTGAGTCCCGTCCCTCCAGCCCCTTTTATCCACAAACCCCACGCCGGTATTCAGAATACAGCAGCCCTCACTTGAGAACAAAAACTTCCTGTACACTAAACACACACTCACTCTCGCCAACCACCTTGGATCCTTGTCCCCACCCGGGACCCAGGCGCCTGACTCCCCATCCGCCTTCCGTGCAAAGCCCTCCCTCAGGGTCTGATTCAGGCTTGGGGTGGGAGAGCGTGAGTCACCCAGAAAACCTTCCCCTATTCCCACTGACTCAGCCCCCGCCTCCCTGAACACACATAGACACACCGTCAGAGGCAGACACAACTCAGCCCACACACCGTTCACCACCGGTCCCGCGGAATTCCCCACTCGTCTTCCCCCACGACGGCCCCTCCCCGGGCCCGGCAGCCCAGACGCTGCCCTCACACCTGTTACCCAGGCGCCCGCAGTCGGCTCGCGATCCACTCTCACCTCCACTCTCGCTTTGAGGCAGGAATAGTCCTCCCCGACTCCCGGTGTCCGTACTAACCAAGGGGAGGGGACACCACGGACAGGCACACAGACACCCACAGATTCCTCGAAGACAGGTGAGAGGTAGACGCACGCGGCCAAAGCCAGTCTGGGAAGACGATATACTTCGGAAGCAAACATTCCTGTCTCTCCCTCCCCACACACAAACCCGAGCGGCTCAGCCGCTCAGAAAGGGTTAAAGCTTCCCCAGCCGCGGCCACGCCCTCTCCATCCGGGCACTCCCGGCTAAGCCCAGCTCCGCCCCTTCCATCCGGGCTCCGGACTCCGGGACTTTAACCGACCCCCTCCCCTAGAGCCCCGAGAGAGACCTACTCCATCAATCACACCCACTTAACTCTCTCCGGCCTCGAGGCTCCTGAAGCCCCTCCGCGCACTGCTTCAGCCGCGCGCACGCAGACTTACATGCCGGCCAAAGACAAGATCCCGAAGGTGGTGTTTTACCAAGCAGGCAGTCGGCTGGCACGCTGCATGCACGCGGATGTGGGGCGGGTCGTGGAATCCTGCCGCATCCCACTCCCTGCCAGGCCTCATTTTGCCTGGTAGAAGCGAGGGGTTACCGGCTCGCTTCTTACCTGCGGGAGAGGGAGGCGGGGGGGAGGGCCGCCGGCTGGGGCTCCGCTGTGACTCAGCCACCCGGGCAGGCCGCCCGCTCGGGATTCCCTTCCCCAGACTTGCGCGGCTGCTGGCCCCTCCCCGCCCCCACCGTGGAGTGACAGTGCCGGTCCCGGCCCGCTATGTGTCACTGTGAGCCTTGTGTCTGCCTCTGACTGGACCGCTGTGTTCATCAGTCTGTCTGAGAAGGTCGGCTGTGTGTGGTTCTGGGTGTCTGTCTCCGTAGTACCTGCATATCTGCTCATCTTGTCTCCTTCAGTGCCTGTGTCTGACGCGTTCCTGTCATTAACGCCTGTCTACATGGCTCGGAGGGGCTGTCTGTGTGTCTGCCTGGCTCCTCTCTCGGTCTTTTGTCTGGGTCTGCCTCTGCATCACTTGCGTGATCACGTGTGTCTCTGCACATGCCCTTCTGTGTTTGCCTTCATGTTTCTGAACAGTCAGGGGAACACTGGAGCACGCTGACCCTGCCGATTACTCGGCTTGCTCTGAATCCTAACGCCTTGCTGGACCAGTGATCCTGCTTTTTGAGTCAAATATTTGGGAGACTGTCTTTAGTCAAGTTTCTGTCCTATTCCTCAACACCTGTGCTTACCCTCACAGCTCTTGCGGCTCCCATCGTGGTGATAATTGCTAACATTTAGTAAATACTACATGCCAGGCACTGTGTTAAGCACTTTATACACACTTTTAAAGCTTCTCCCCAAAACCTGACCAGGAGGTACTTTTTATAACCCCATTTTACAGATCAGGAAATCGAGGCTCAGAGGTTAGCTAAGTTGGTCAAGGTTATTGTACAAGAGAATGGAAGAGCTGGGCTTCTTTCCACAGCCTCATTCTTATCACTCTTCTATAATGCCTTGTCCTATTCTCCCTCTGTTGGTTTCATCCTCACAGACCATTTCCTGGGTCAGCTCTATCCCTGGGTACCATCCCAAATGTCTCATGTCCTCTAGAGAAAGTGTGGATAAGAGGCTGTGCAGCAGATCTCAGAAGCCATCAATTTCTTGGCAATGAAGCTCATTCAGTTAGCACATTCATTCAACACAATTCCACTGAGGCACCCCAATGTGCAAACCATCTTGCCAAATACAGATACACAGAAGAAAACAGTCCCACTCAAAAATTCAGCAAGTATTGGAGAAGAGTGACACACACTGAGAACTTAAGGTCTCTATCATCCTTTCTCCTACAGAAGAATGGGAGATGGAGCAGGGCCTCAGGCAGCAGAAGAGGAATTAAGATGGGGGGCATTTGCTGTAGTAAGGGGCACATGCTGTAGTGCACCAGGGAGAGAACTGATCAGAACAGGATCTAGAAGGAAAGATGAGATGTCAAAGTGTTGACAGCAGTTTGTTGTGGCAATGGTCTCCAGTATCTCCAAATCAAATCCAATAACCTTCCCTAAGACAGTTCAACAACTCTCACAGGGGCACCTCTTCCCCATCCCAAGAAAAATCCCTCCAGGTTACCTCACCTCTACTTTCCAGGTTACAAACCCTAGCTGAATTCAATTCAATATGCAACTGAGTTTTAGCACTGGGGTGGGGAGAGATTTTTTTGGTGGTAGTGGAGATGCTGGTGAAGTACAGGGCTAAACCACTCAAAGGCAACAGGGGAGCTCCATAAACCAGGAAGGCTGAACCACTCAAGCACCACATGGTGGGGGTATGCTCAAAGTTGGACTGGACCATTCTGAGGAGTGGGCATGATCCAGATCATACCACTCCTCTCCAGCAAGCATGTGGTGTAGGGTTGGACTGTTGGAGGATAGGAGTTTCTCAGAAGCAGGACTTACCAGATGGAGTTTCGTGTGCCCTGTCTCATTGGAATCAGAGCCCCAGCAGTGGGGTGCAGCAGACCACAGTGGGTGGGGTGGGTGGTACTATGGGGCTGGCATGATGCCTGGGGGAACCTAAAAGAAAAAAAAGCCAGTTAGAGATGTGGTCTCCTAGTCTGGAGAATTTTTCTGTGCTCTCTGTCCTCTTACTGAAGAGAAACCTGGTTCTGGTGGTCCAAAGTGATGGGAGAATCTGTTTCCATGGCAACCAGGAAAAGCCATTCCCCCAAGTGGTCTTCCAGCTTTCCCCTTTAGGAAATAGCCTGGACCAGGGGTAAGAGGAGCATGCTATGGCATCTGGGTAAGTCCACAGTGGATACCCAACCCATGATCCCTCTTCTGACTATATTCTCCTGCTAAGAGTCCCTGGCCCCAGAGACGCCCCAGCCGTCCCTGACATCTGCACCCTAGTCAGCCTCAATCCTGGCGCCAGGCATACAGAAATTCCCCCAGCTCTGCCTTCTCAACCTTATCAAGGCACCAGTTAACCCCACCCTCTGGACTCTGCCCCCTCCCTCCCCTTCCCCCAAGCGGGTGCAGGGAGGTTTTGGCCAGCAGCACAGGTGGCCAGACTAGATAAACGGGCCCAGCAGGGAGGAGCCATCCTTCTCAGGAGGACTGTGACTCTGGGCCTGGGTCTGGAAGTGGCCTCTGCTGAAACTCTCCCTTCCATCCTACCCTTCAAGGCCATATCCTGTTTCCCCATCACCTCCTTCCTCTATATGGCTCAAGAAGTGATAGAGGCCCACTGTCTTCCCTCCTAAGAAAGACAAGAAGCTAGATCTTTCAACCTAAGTCCACAGACAGAAATCAGGTGTCCACCCAGGAGTCAGACCTAAGTCTGCTTTCACCTCAAACTCAGTCCTCAGGGAGTTCTTTGCTCCCCCTAGCCACAGTTCCCTGTCCTTAAGGACCCACACACTGGCTCCCCCAGACACTTGGGCTCTAAGTCTAGTCTTTCCATTCCCTGGCCTTCCAGCCCCCATCCTTCCCCCTGCCCCAGAGACTCAGGCCTCCGGCCCCCAGCCTCCATGATGCAATGTGCTGCAAGCTGCCTAGCTGCTGATGACACTGCCCCCAGGGAGGTGCTATTTCTGACCCATGCAAGGCCCCTCATGGTGGAAGGGTAGTGGTCAGCTGCAGGCTAGGGAGCCCTGGCAGGCTAGGTCCTTCTGCTAGAGAAGGGAGCTTGAGGCTGGAACCCTCCAGGACAAGGACACTGAGAATGTGGGACCTGGGAGTGTGTATGTGTGTGTGTGTGTATACATATATGTAAGTATATATATATATAGCCTGTATCATTTGTGTATGATATTGTGGCGGGGGGGGCCAGGAGGGGACATTTGGTCTAGCCTACAGAGTGGAGTGGCAGGCCTTAGGACAGACCAAGAGGAAGAGTGAGGGGCAGCCAAGGGGGTCATGGGGTATGTATGGGGTGTCTGGGCACTAGAATGGGGGAGGGGGCCAATAGCCATTTAAAGGGCCAGCTCCAGAGCTTTAATCCCACACCAGCCCTGGCCCCAAGCCGCAGGCTGTAATTCATCTGTCCAACAGCTGGGGTGGGTGTGTGGGTGTGTGTGTGGGGGGGGTGGCATGTTGGACGGGAAGGAGGAGCTGGGGGAGGGGCTGGGGCTTTCTTGTGCGTTCAGCCAAACAACAAAAGGGAAAGCTGAAGGGCCAAAGGGCCAGCTCCTCTGTGCCCAAGCCAGGCTGCTGACCTGTAGACCTGCTGGTGGCCCCACCAATGGCCAACAGACTCTGCAGTTTTAACTCAAAGATTCTTAGCCAAGGTGTCCACGAACCCAAAGGTGAGACCCTTGAGAAGGCCCAGGCTGTGTCCCCCAGGCAGGCTGTCACCCCTCCTTGCAGATCCCAGCTGCAACACCATCCCAGACCTGGCAGGCCCGGCAATAGATTCATCCTCAAATGCCCTGCTCACCAGCCAGGCCTCCTGAGACATGGCCTGCCGGCTCCCCCTCCCGCCGGTGCAGGGTGGCAGCGGCCACACTGAAGCTGTCCCTTTAAATCATTACCACCCTGATTGTGTGGACAAACCAAGGGCCCTGCCCCCCAGGCAGACGACTCGCCACCTCCCCCCAAAGAGTCCCCAGAAATGTGAGGGCCATTTAAAGGGACAACAGAGAGGCAGCCAGGTCTCTAACCGCCCCCACCACCACCCCGCACACACAGCCCCTTCCCCCGGCGACACAGCCCCTTGCCCCTCCAGAGGGCCCCCCAAATTCCGGTTCTCTCCACACCCCTAGAGGCTGCTAGAAGGAGAAAGGGGGCCAGAGTTGGGGGGGTGAAGGACAGGG
The DNA here is from genome assembly GCA_029783875.1 of Phataginus tricuspis. Lineage (NCBI taxonomy): Eukaryota > Metazoa > Chordata > Mammalia > Pholidota > Manidae > Phataginus > Phataginus tricuspis. Next base: position 10,359,687 of record JAQQAC010004778.1, on the reverse strand, counting down.
ACTCCCTGTTTCCTCAGAGCCCCAGGGACAGGTCAGAAGGATAACACTGGCCGGAGAAGCAGCGACAGAGTCCCCAAAAGGTGCCGCAGGCAGACCTGGGGTGCACAGGCTTTGGGTGAGGGGAAGAGTCGAGCTGCACGAGACGACGGCGCGGCCAGCGGGCGACAAGCCCAAGTGGGGGAGATGGAACAAGGAGGACCAGGGAAAAGAGGCAAGGCTGAGGGAAAAAGGGGAGACGGAACCGGGGTAAGGGGTCATCCGGGAGGGCGTGAAGGAAAATCCGAGAGGGGAGGGCGAGCCAGGCCAGGGTTACCTGCTGGGTGTCTGTCCCCCGGCGGTGCCCCCGGAGTCCGGGTAGGGAGGGGGGGAGCAGCAGGGGGGGGGGGGGGGGCCGGGGGGGGGGGGGGGGAGACGGTCCCTCCTCTGCCTCCTGGGCCTGCCCCGGCGCTTGCAGCCTCTGCCTCCCTCCCTCCTCCTCCCCGTCCCTGAGTCCCGGAGTCAAACAAAGAACTGTAGCAGGCTCTCCCCAACCCCCTCCCTCCTCCTCCTCCTCCTCCTCCTCCTCCTCCTCCTCCTCCTCCTCCACCTCCCTCCCTCCCCACCAGCAGGCTCCCTCCTCCTCCCTTCCGGTCTCTTCCTTTAACTACCCGCCCCCCAGCCCCCAGCACTAGTCTCTCTCCACCCATCCACCCCAGTCTTTTACACACCCCTCAGCCGAGCCCCGTCCCCGCAAAGGAAACTGTGGAGTCCCTTTACAAAATTGAAAGGCTCCAGAGAACAACATGGAAGGGGACTGAGGTCTTGCTTAAAAATCAAGAATCACAATACAATTATTTTATTTCACAGCCAAAAGGAATACCCTTAGCTGTTTCTTCTCCAGGAGGAGAAAAAAATAATAATTCTAAAAAAAGCAATACAAATCTGACTAAAGCCCTCATCAAATAAAGTACACAAAGCAGTAGAAGCTAATCCCCAGCCTCCTCCCCTCCATCCACCAAATTAACACAAACTCTCCACTCCTCCCTGTGAACTTCTAAATCCAGGTCAGTCTGAAGCAGGCCTACCTACTACAATAAAGAAAATCACAACTAACACCATTTAACAATAATAAGTATTTCATAAAATGCATTCATTCGGTGTTCTGTGCCAGGCACTGTGCTAAGCACTTTGCATAAGTTGTATCAGTTTTCCCTCCCAACTGCCTAGAAGGTCGGTAGTGATATTTAAATTTTCCAGATTAAGAATCTGAGGCTCAGAGAGGTTGTGACCTTTCCAAGTCCCCTTAGCCACTAAGTGGCAGAGCTAGAAATGGAATCCAGGTCTTATCTGACAGCCCAAGCTCTAAGGTAAAGAGAGAAGACAATTTTTCCCAATACCATAACCAAACCTAGAACTTAACTCAATAATTAAGGATGACCTTAGCTATCAACTGAGTCCTCCTCCCTCAAGAGAGAGATACACCCACCTACACAGAATAAAGACCCTGGCTTTTTAGTCTAATACTGTTTCTTGACCTTTTCCTCACTGTGGGGGTCAGGGGTGGGGGGCCAGGTATGAGCTGGTGTCCAGTGAATTAACCCCCATACCACATAACTCTGCTCCTGGGCATAAGCTATCTTGCAACCACTCTAACTTCAACTCCAAATGGGGATGGGCGCGATAGACGCTTGGCAATTTAGCAGGTGGAAAAGCAAAAAGACTGTTGGGAAGCTCTTCCCAGGGGTGAGGGGTCTTGGAGGGAAAGCTCTTCCGTGCCAACCTAGGGAATAGTGACCCAGGGTTCTCAACCCAGCAAAGGGTCAAAGTCTTTAGGTCACACCACACCCATGCCCCTCCCCCTCACAAAACTCCAGGCCAGGGTTTCCCACCTGCAGGACGCTAAGGCCAAGGGAAGGGAGAAGGGAAAAAGATGGCATGGGGCTGGAACTGGACTCGGGGCAGAGGTGGAGGGGCCAGACTGTAAAGGGGAGGACTCCTGCCTGGCAACAGTCCCGGGGCACGTGCAATGGTGACATCATCCCAGGCCACCTCTAACACAGACCTTTGACCCCTAGGGGCGGAGAGGGGCCTTTGGCTAAGCTTCCTGGGAAACAGCCTCAGGGATTCTGGGAACCCAAGAAGGAGAGGAAGGAAGGAACCCAGGCGCCTTGCGTTTATCTCTTTTACCCTCAATATGGCTCCAATCCCAGGGACTCGGGCCTCTCCGCTCCTCTCCGCCTCCAGCCCTGACCTCCCAACCCACATTTCTGACGGAGTCCCGATACGCCTCTCAGAGATACTGTGCCTTCTGTCTCCTGGGCGAGTTCTCGGGTAGGGGGCGGGAGGTGGGCGGGGGCACCGGGTCCCGCGGGGCTCCGTCTCCCATCTGCGGGATCCCCAGTGCTCCACAGCCGGCCGCCTACCGGAATCTGTCTGGGTCCCCAACTCGCCTGCCCCTCCCCGCGCTGTTCCAGGGCGGAGTCTGTGGAGTTGAAACCAGGACACGGCGAGAGGAAGAGTTATATAACCGGGAGAAGCCTAGCAGGACGAGTGGAGACCGGGAAAGGCAGCCCGAAGGAGCCAAGGGAGGTGCAAAGAGCACCAGGGCGAATGGGTTAGAAATGTTAGGGATGGGGAGGATTTGGGTGCACATCAAAGGAGGAATTCACGCGGGGGGGTGGGGGGGCGATGGTCCTGGAAGCGTCACCTGGGCTGTCCAGCGCTTCCCCGTAGCGCCCTCCCCCCGCCACTACCACCAGCTGGGCCCCAGCGAATGAAGCCTCGGGAAGGAGCGCTGATACCCGTTATGTTCCTCTTGGGGAGGCAACCTAAGCCAGAGCCCGGGAACGCTGCGGCAGAGCATATGGGGCCGGAAACCACAGCTCCGCCCAGCCCACCTGGGAGACTGGGGCGCCAGCTGGGGGTTTGGTTGTAAACAGGTACCCGGCCCCTCCCACGCAAGGCTGGGCATTAACGGTTCAAGAACCTGGGACAGAGAGCAGGAGGATCCAGGCGTTTGGGTCCTCAGGGGCTGAGGAGCGCAGCCCAGAAGTACTTCGCAAACACAGCCTAGAGATACTGGGGGACCCGAAGGCCTACTCGCCGCGCAGGCGCAGAGGAGTACCTGGGCGCGTGCGGAGGAGGGAGGGGGCGGGCGCGAGCGTGTGGGAGTGCACGTGCGGGTCCGGGGAAGCCACCCCTCCTTTCCTCCAGCTCTTCCCCTCCTCTGTCCCTCTTCCTGTCGCTTTATAAAGCCTCCTCCACATTGGCTGCCAGGGTCCTGATGTCAGAGACGTCCGCTGGAGCCGATTGGGCAAACGGGAGAGTTCGGGAATCCGGCTCCGAGTCTAGCTCTCCAGTTACTCTGGCAACAGGGCAAGCCACCCCATGGAGGAAAGGGGAGTGGAGCTCAGCGCAGCGCCTGGGTCCCGCCTTCCTCCGGTGACCCGTGGGTCCATTTCTAAAGGCAGCGCAGCTCGCTGCCTCCCCTCCAACCTCCCAGGGCTCTCTCTATCCCGAGAACCAGACGTCGTGCCCTCGACCTTCCCCACAGTCTCCCAGCCCCCACTCTCACCAACTCACGCCCCAGTCACAGCCACAAGCCACAGCAAACAGGAAGCGAATCTGTGTTGCTTAGTAACTAACTCGCGTACCCCTTCCCCACTATTTACCCCAACTTGGGGAGGCGGAGAATGAGTCCCCAGACCCCTCGTCATCCTAAGCCCTTCGCCCTCCCGCCCACAATTTCCTGTGATGGGGCCGAGATGACAGGAAGTCAAATAAGCACCTCAGTCCACCTTTCCTTCCCGCCGGGGCAGAGGTCTTCGGCTGCCTTCACAGCCACATCCTCCACGCCCCCAAGCCTCTCAGCTTGGGCTGTGCGTCTCGCCCTCGCCATCTCGTGGTTACAATGGGAAGGTTCTGCACCGAGAAGGGCCTGAGCCGGGAGAAAGCTGGGAACAGGAGATGGCAGAGTGGGGGCAGGACCAGTGATGGGGAGACTAGCGGAGTGAGGCCGACTGAAGGGAGGTGAAGTGGGGGCGAAAGCTATCGCTGGGAGGCTATCGGGACTCCTGGTGTGACTGTCAGCGCTGAGGCTACACACCTCACCCGTGGGAAGAACTGGAGACCTTAAGTGGCCTCAGGATCGGGGAGACATCCCTGTCCGACCACACCCGAACCACACAGACCTATCTGCAAACTCTGACCTTTAGTTTGGAGACCGCTGCGCCGCCCCACCCTAGCGTGGAGAAGGGGAATCCCAGCCTAATGGGGACTATGAGTCCTTTCAGGCCCCTCTAAACATCCGAAACCCAAAATATTTGCCTCCCAGCTCTTTTCCCACGTCCTGCTCTCTTCTATGGCACCCGGATGTCCTGCGCCCCAGTTTTCTTTTCAATACCTTTGCGAAGCCCCAAATATTCGTCCTCAGCTCTGCTCTACCTCCTGCGACTCAGGCGTCCCGCCCCTTGCACGGAGATGGTTTCTTTCTTTCCAGATGCCCTCGCGTCTCCCCGTTACCTGGTTCTAGGGTGTCCCAGGTGCTCAGGCTCCCCAAGGTCTCCCAGGGGGTCGAGCGGCCCCCCCCTCTCCCGAGCCGGGGCTGGGGGGGCCGCTCCGCCCAGTGGCGCAGTTGGATTTTCCAACACAAACACCGCCCCCCACGCCCCGCCGCCCGCTCCCCAGCTCCGCCCCCTCATGATTCCGCCCCTCCTCGCGCCGAAGTCCATTTTGGGCTCCGCCCCGCCTTCTGTGAGCCCGCTCTCCTCGGCGCAGGTGCCCAATAGAATGATGAATGCCGAGTGTGAGGTTCAGAGTGTAACGTATGGCGTCCAGCTCCGAACCCTGCCTGACAAACCCTTACTCCATTTGGATCACGCGCCCTTCCAAAGTAAGCCCCGCCCCACCCGCTCAAGTCCTGCCCCGAGGTTTAGCCACACCCTCTTTAGGCCCCACCGCCTGGCGTTAGTCCAAGGCCACGCCTCCTCCTCGAGGCCTCCTACCTTCCTAGCTTCTTTCCCCGTCCTGTAGCAGTTGACAAGAGCTCTCACTCTGTAAGGCCAGGGCTTCCTCCCTCCCCAAACCCCCACCATCCCATTGAGAGACTTAGGGCTTGTGGTCGCAGGTGTTTTACTGCACTGAGCTCCCCTACAGTCCATCCACTGTTATGGCTAGCATAACCAGGAAACTCCAAGGCCCCATCACGCGACAAAGTCAACCAACGTCAAGGCCTGAGTGAGGTCCAGCCTTGGTGCAAGGTGCACGATCAGCTTTGGCTATCTCCGACCCTCTCAAGTAGGGAAGAAGAGGAGGCCTTCTCAGCTGTCCAGACTCATGAGAAGAGCAGTGCCCCTCTTGATCCAGTGATCAGGTGTCATGGTCCCAGAGCGGAGGTCAATGCCAATGACAAAGGAGGCTCGGTCTGAGCTGCCTGCCCGGTTGGGATAATAATAGCAGGGACAGGAGTACATGCCTGAGGGAAAGGAGAGGAAAAGGCATCAGACATCTGAAGCCTCTGGGAAAGCAGTGCAGGAGCAGGTCTGGGGTAAGGAGGGAGGAGAGGGTGGGTTAGGATCCAAACTAGGGATGGGGCAGGCAGGTCTAAGGGAGCTGTCCCACCCTTAGCACTCTTCTTGCGGCTTTCTGCAGGTCGGAAGTGGATCGTGGGCATGAGGCAGACAAGCTGCATGGGTTCTGCCTCCACCAAACAGGAGTTCTTCCGGTCCCAGCCTGCACCCTCCAGGTACAGGCCCCGAATCCAGACACCATCCTGGGGAGACATGGGGGTAGGTCCAGACCCTCAGTTGCTAATGCCCCTGACCTGCTACCTCTCTCCTTCTTTCTCAACCAGTTGTTTCCCACCTTTGCTCCCAACACCCTTCCCTACCAGACCCGCCTTTGCTCAGAGCCCCAAGCACATCTGGCTCTCACCTTGGGTGGATACACTAGGTTGCTGTCATCCACAGTGGAAACAATAAACTCCCAAGAGAGGCTGTCCACTGAAATCTGGGGATTGAAGGTGAGAATAAGAGAGGAGCCCCAGAGACAGAGCAAATACATGTCCCCAGCATACACTCCATCACGCTTTCCCCTTTGCTCACATTGTTTTGGCGAGCTGAAGACTGCAGCACAGCAGTGAGGAAGCCAGTGGGAAAGGTAAAGCCAGACAACCAGAAGATCACAGGAGGCCGGGCACGGCTGGCCCACAGCTCAAACTGTTCCACACGCATGGCCAAGTCCCGGGTCCATGCAGCCAGTGGCTTTTGTGAGGGATATGCCTGGAGGAAGAGGCAGTATGTGTTCATTCACTCAAATCCTTGAGCACTTGCAGCAGATGTATGAAAAGAATATGTGGTGTCAGCCCCTGTTCCCCAAGTACAGTTGGGCAAAACTCTCCAAAAGCAAACTCCCAGGAAGGAGCAAAAACGACAACTATTTATTAACAACAACAGCCACAGGAATGCTAACCAATTACCATTAATGAAGCTCATATTAAGTGTTGTGCACAGTCCTGTGAAGTGGAAACATCCTTGGAGAGGTTAGGAACTTGCCCTAAATTTTTAAGCTGATAACTTGTGCAAAGTCAGTGAGTGAATGGCAGAGCCAGATTTCAACCCTGAGCCTGCCTGGCCCAAAGCTCAGGCTCAGAGCATTTTGCTCTCTGCCTCCCTAGAACCAGAAGACTGGAGGCACAGAGGTGAGGGGAATGCTTATCAGGGGCGTAGGTTCGACAATGATGTCCTCTTGCCTTTCCCCAGAGTGTAGGAACACGGGCATCAAATATGCAATTGAAGATCTCTTCCAGACTCGTAGACATGACGATGAGGCCCTGGATGCCTTTTTCTAGGTCTGTCAGTGAGAACCTGAGCAGCATAATGTAGAGGGTGTAGGAGGAAAGGCTTTCACCTAGGCAGGGGGTGAAAGCCTTTCCTCTTACACTCTCCCCACATTTCCAGAGCCCCTCTCCATCTTACAGGATGGTCTCCATAAGCTTATTGTATCTCTGGATCTCTTGCAGAAGGACCACATTGAGGGGGGAGGGGTCCATAGCCAGCAGTTTTCGGGTCCCTTCATAGTCAATCATTTCAGGGATCTTCTGTTTCACATCAGCAGCCAACTCAAGGACCTGACGAGACAGGAGCTCTGAGTGGAGACCTCTCTTCCTCATTGCTTTCCTTCCCCCAGGTGTACATCCGCTCTTACCTTCTCCTCCCGGCTCTGGCCTCCAACCCTGGTGGGTGTAATCTGCGGTTGCAGGGAAAGCAGAGTCTCAAAGAGAGTTCGTGCCTCAGTGATCTGGGAGGCCACATCCGCATTGGGGTGCTGGCCAAAGGCCTCAGGGGAGTCCATGCTGGGCAACATGCTGATGTACTCCTTGTAAGAGGCCAGACTCCCATCTTTGGGGATGAAATAAGTCTCCAGTACTGACAACCTGGGAAACCACAGCATAACTATCGCCACCTTGTGGGGACTCTGAGGCTTCAATGCCTATGCAAGCCCCATTCCTACAACTCCCTGCTCTTGCTCCCCCTCCCAATTCCACAAACTCTGCCTTCTCCCAATCTCATATCCTCTCCTCAAACACTTCTCCTACTCTCAGTCCTGCCTGTCTATATTCTCTGGCTCCCGGTTCAGTGCCACCTCCCCCTCACCGGTAGGAGGTAGTTGATAGAGACTGGTCACAAAAATATTCATTGATGTAGGTGATGAGCAGGCGCCGGTCCCAGTCGTCCGTGACATGCCCACCGTAGTTGACGCCGGCAATGAGGTACTTGAGCGCATCCCAGGGTGTCTCCTCATACTCATCCAGATAGAGGCTCAGCAAGTTCTCTGACACCTGTGCATAGTCCCAGCCCAAGCCCCCAGACCCACAAACAGTTATGGCAGCAACTTTTCCAATAGGGCCTTAACACAGGCTTTCTGTCAGCAGCTATTCCCACAGGGAGCCATGGGTAGGAAGTGTTAGGGGACAGGGCTTAGATGAGGGACCCCTGGTTAGCACAAACCTCAAAGTCAGAGTCGTTGAAGCCATAGACAGTGTTCCAGCCAAGCTGCAGGAACTTTTTGCGTTCTAGTAACACAGAGTGGAAGAAGGAGAGTGCAAACAGCAACTTCTTATACTTGGCAGGTTTGGAGCAGCGGGAAAACTGTGGTTCTGTCATCAGCTGGTAAAGGTGGGTCATGTTGGCCTTTAGGCCCTGGGAACAGTGAGGTACAGAGCTGGGGTGGCAGGCATCATGCTCGGCCCTGCCACTAGCACTACGTGTATAGTTATAGAGGTTGCTCACTGACTGAAGGGGTGAGTGGAGGCTGAAATCCAGCCTTTGATCCTCACATCAAGATGTAAACTCACTCACAGGACTGACTGCTTTTAATTCACAATACAGATAATATAAGGGCTAGTGGCATCTCTACCTTCTTGTGCCCCCGCTCTTGATCCTGTCAGCCACAATGTTCTTAATGGTGTGTAGGCCAACTCAATTTGGGAGTGCCAGATAATATGAACAAAGATGAAGACATATACATGCAACTATTGAACAAAAGTGTACACTACTATATGCAAAGGCTTAGTGTAGATTAAAAGGGCATAGTATATCATAAAGGAGGAAAATTCCACATGATTGGATTTATCAGGCTTCGTGAACAAGTTGGGATTTGGGTTAAATCTTACAAATGGAAAGCATGTGAGTAAACTGAAAGGAGGGCCTTGGTTTCCTAATGTTGAAAAGAATTGAAGGAATAAAGATACAAAGGGGAGAATAAGTGAGAAGATGAGTCTAACTAAAGTCAAGTGCAAATGCTCAGGTGGGTGAGAAGGGCCATGAACAGATGGAACAATTTGGCCATGAGTCACCAGGTGTCATGGGGTCACCTTTGCCTTGAGTAGGACAGTGAAATGTTGAAATGGTGTTCTAACAAGACTCATCATGGCTTGAGGAGGAGGATTAAGATGGTGGCATGAGAGGTGAGACAGAGGCTTCCTCCTAAAACCACATATAATATGAAAATATAATTACTACGACTAATCCTGAAAGAACAACAAGAAAGAGGACTGCACCAAACTACATACACTTGGAGAACAGAATAAGCCTCCTGGAACAGGGTAACATACCAAACCCATGGCACAGCTGGACCCAAGCCCTTCCCCCACCCCAGCTCACTGGATGGAGGAAGAGATATGGAGCAGGGAGGGAGTGGAGGCCTGGGACTGAGGAATACCTAACTCCGGAGATCTGCTATGGGAGCACAAACCTACATTTCATGGTGCTTTCATGGACTCTCGTGATTAGGGGGTTGGAAAGCTAAGACAGGCAGAATACCTGGAGAGACTGGAGACAGATTCCACCACTTGTGGAAACCAGGGATCCATATCCAGCTGCTCTGGGACAAAAGAAAGGCGGGCAGTCTGAGAGATTTCCTAATAGCAAGAGGGCACCTAAAGGGGCAAGGATTGTACAGAGCTTACTGCTCAGGAGAAAGGATAGGTAGACAAAATTGTCCGGGTGCACTCTGCCGAGCAGGTTGGGAACTTTCACGATCTTCAGGCACTCCAGCTCCCTGGCTGGCTACACAGCTCCAAGGACCCCCTCAGTGATATGCAGCCTACTGCGCCTTTCTCCCAGCCAGCCCCACCTGGCTTGCAAACCGGCAAACCCTACCCTGGTGTTAAGTTAGGCCAGTCAAAGGGAAGATCTGTCTACAGCAACTACACATGCAAAGCATAGAGGATTATACGTGTGTGCTCGGCCCACTGGTTCAGGCAGTGGAGACAGGCATAGCAGCCTGGAAGTAGGAAACAGCTCTTTCCTCCCCCAGGCACCAATACCACTCCCCTGAAACCCCTGACATTGCTTCAGGGGCTGAGCAGTTCCAGAGAGTAGAGCTTCTGGGTACTAGAGGGTGCCATATACAACTATGAAATGCCAAAGGAACTTGGTTCAGAGTAAAATTATGAATACAACTCCTGAGGAAGAATTAAATGACATCAGCCTCATGAATCTTCCTGAAAGGGAGTTCAAAATAAAAATCATTAACATGCTCATGGAGGTACAGAAAAATATTCATGAACTCAGGAATGAATTCTGGTCAGAGATCCAATCATTGAAGAGCACAATGGAGGGTATTAAAAGCAGATTAGACACGGTGGAGGAGATGATAAATGAAATAGAAATTAGAGAAGAGGAATACAAAGAAGCTGAGGCATAGAGAGAAAAAAGAATCTCTAAGAATGAAAGAATATTGAGAGAACTATGGGACCAATCCAAACGGAACAATATTCACATTACAGGGGTACCAGAAGAAGAAGACAGAGAAAAAGGGATATAAAGTGTCTTTGAGGAGGTAATTGCTGAAAACTTCCCCAATCTGGGGAAGGAGATAGTCTCTCAGGCCATGAAGGTGTACAGATATCCCAACACAAGGGACCCAAGGAAGACAACATCAAGACATATAGTAATTAAAAGAGCAAAGATCAAAAATAAGGACAGACTATGAAAAGCAGCCAGACAGAGAAATAAGATCACATACAAAGGAAAGCCCATCAGGCTATCATCAGACTTCTTAGCTGAAACCTTACAGGCCAGAAGGGAGTGGCACGATGTATTTAATTAATGCAATGAAGCAGAAGAGCCTTGAACCAAGAATACTTTATCCAGCAAGATTATCATTTAAATTTGAAGGAGGGATTAAACAATTTCCAGATAAGCAAAAGCTGAGAGAATTGACCTCCCACAAACCATCTCTACAGTGTATTTTGGAGGGACTGGTATAGATGGAAGTGTTCCTAAGGTTTAATAGCTGTCACCAGAGTTAATAAAAACCACAGTAAAGAAAGTAGAACAGCTAATTACTAAGCAAATGCAAAATTAAATTAACTATCCCCAAAGTCAAGCAAGGGATAGACAAATAGTACAGAATATGATACCTACTATGTAAAGAATGGAGGAGGAAGAAAAAGGAGGACAAAAAAAAAGAACTTTTAGATTATGTTTGTAATAGCATTTTTTTTTTATAATAATTTTTTTTTTATTTTACTATCATTAACCTACAATTACATGGGCAATAACGTGATGATTGAACTCCCCCCATCACAAGGTCCCCCCCACCAACCCCACCACAGTCACTGTCCATCAGCGTAGTGAGATGAGAATCGCTACTTGTCTTCTCTGAGCTGTACAGTACCCCCCGTGCCCCCCCACCCTATGTCTGCCAATCGTAATGCCCCTTTTACCCTCTTATCCCTCCCTTCCCATCCATCTCCCCAGTCCCTTTCCCTTTGGTAACTATTAGTCCATTCGTGGGTTCTGTGAGTCTGCTGCTGTTTTGTTCCTTCATTTTTTTATTTTTTATTTTTTTATTTTTTCTTTGTTCTTATACTCCACATATGAGTGAGATCATTTGGTACTTGTCTTTTTCGGCCTGGCTTATTTCACTGAGCATAATACCCTCTAGCTCCATCCATGTTGTTGCAAATGGTAGGATTTGTTTCTTTCTTATTGCTGCGTAATATTCCATTGTGTATATGTACCACTTCTTCTTAATCCATTCATCTACTGATGGGCACTTAGGTTGCTTCCATTTCTTGGCTATTGTAAATAGTGCTGCAATAAACATAGGGGTGCATGTGTCTTTCTCAAACTGGGCTGCTGCATTCTTGGGGTAAATTCCTAGGAGTGGGATTCCTGGGTCAAATGGTATTTCTATTTTGAGTTTTTTGAGGAACCTCCATACTGCTTTCCACAATGGTTGAACTAATTTGCATTCCCACCAGCAATGTAGGAGGGTTCCCCTCTCTCCACATCCTCGCCAACATTTGTTGTTGTTTGTGTTTTGGATGTTGGCCATCCTCACTGGTGTGAGGTGATATCTCATTGTGGTTTTAATCTGCATTTCTCTGATGATTAGCGATGTGGAGCATTTTTTCATGTGCCTGTTGGCCATCTGAATTTCTTCTTTAGAGAAGTGTCTATTCATGTCCTGTGCCCATTTCTTAATTGGGTTATTTGCTTTTTGTTTGTTAAGGTGCGTGAGTTCTTTGTATATTTTGGATGTCAACCCCTTATCAGATACATCATTTATGAATATATTTTCCCATATTGTAGGATGTCTTTTTGTTCTACTAATGGTGTCCTTTGCTGTACAGAAGCTTTTCAACTTGATATAGTCCCATTTGTTCATTTTTGCTTTTGTTTCCCTTGCCCGGGGGGATATGTTCATGAAGAAGTCACTCATGTTTATGTCCGAGAGATTTTTGCCTATGTTTTTTTCTAAGAGTTTTATGGTTTCATGACTTACATTCAGGTCTTTGATCCACCTTGAGTTTACCTTTGTGTATGGGGTTAAACAGTAGTCCAGTTTCATTCTCTTGCATGTAGCTGTCCAGTTTTTCCAACACCAGCTGCTGAAGAGGCTGTCCTCTCCCCATTGTATATCCAGGGCTCCTTTATCAAATATTAATTGACTGTAGGTGTTTGGGTTAATGTTTGGATTTTCTATTGTGTTCCACTGGTCTGTGGGTCTGTTTTTGTGCCAGTACCAAATTGTCTTGATTACTGTGGCTTTGTAGTAGAGTGTAATAGCATTTTTTGGGGGGTATCATTTATCTATGATTACATGTGCAACATTATAGTTACTAGATTCCCCCGATCATCAAGTCCCCACAACATCATATATTTTTTTACTGTGGTATTATTAATGTACAATGACATGAGCAACATTATGCTTACAAGACTCCCCTCATTATCAAGTCCCCACCACATACACCACTACAGTCACTGTCTATCAGCGTAGTAAGATACTACAGAATCACTACTTGTCTTCTCTGTGTTATACTGCATTCCCCATATCCCGCTATGCTACATTATGCGTGCTAATTGTAATACCCCTTTTTCCCCCTTATCTCTCCCTTCCCACCCATCATCCCTAGTCCGTTTCCCTTTGGTAACTGGAAGTCCATTCTTGGGTTCTGTGAGTCTGCTGCTGTTTTGTTCCTTCAGTTTTCTTTTTGTTCTTATACTCCACAGATGAGTGAAATCATTTGATACTTGTCTTTCTCTGCCTGGCTTATTTAACTGAGCATAATACCCTCTAGCTCCATCCATGTCATTGGAAATGGTAGGATTTGTTTTCTTCTTATAGCTGAATAATATTCCATTGTGTATGTGTACCACCTCTTCTTTATCCATTCATCTCCTGATGGACACTTACGTTGCTTCCATATCTTGGCTATTGTAAATAGTGCTGCAATAAACATAGGGGTGCATATGTCTTTTTCAAACTGGGCTGCTGCATTTTTATGATAAATTCCTAGGAGTAGAATATTGGGTCAAATGGTGTTTCTATTTTGAGATTTTGAGGAACCTCCATACTGCATTCCACAATGGTTGAACTAATTTACATTCCCACCAGCACTGTAGGAGGGTTCCCATTTCTTCACATCCTCGACAACATTTGTTGTGGTTTGTCTTTTGGATGGTGACCATCCTAACTGGTGTGAGGTGATATCTCACTGAGGTTTTAATTTGCATTTCTCTGATGATTAGGGATGTGGAGCATCTTTTCATGTGCCTGTTGGCCACCTGAATTTCTTCTTTGGAGAAGTGTCTGTTTAGATCCTCTGCCCACTTTTTAATTGGCCTATTTGCTTTATGTTTATTGACGTGCGTGAGCTCTTTATATAATTTGGATGTCAACCCCTTATCGGATATATCATTTATGAATATATTTTCCCATACTGTAGGATGTCTTTTTGTTCTACTGATGGTGACCTTTGCTGAACAGAAGCTTTTTAGTTTGACATAGTCCCACTTGTTCATTTTTGCTTTTGTTTCCCTTGCCCAGGGAGATATGTTCATGAAGAAGTTGCTCATGTTTATGTCCAAGAGATTTTCGCCTATGGTTTTTTCTAAGAGTTTTATGGTTTCATGACTTACATTCAGGTCTTTGATCCATTTTGAGTTTACTTCTGTGTATGGGGTTAGACAATGATCCAGTTTCATTCTCTTACATGTAGCTGTCCAGTTTTGACAACACCAGCTGTTCAGCAGGCTCTCATTTCCCCATTGTATATCCATGGCTCCTTTATTATATATTAATTGACCATATATGGTTGGGTTTATATCTAGGATCTCTAGTCTGTTCCATTGGTCTATGGGTCTGTTCTTGTGCCAGTACCAAATTGTCTTGATTACTGTGGCTTTGTAGTACAGCTTGAAGTCAGGGAGTGTAATTCCCCACGCTTCATTCTTCCTTCTCAGGATTGCTTTGGGATTTGGGTTTTTTTGTGGTTCCATATGAATTTCAGAATGATTTGCTGTAGTACATTGAAGAATGCTGTAGGTATTCTGATAGGGATTGCATTGAATCTGTAGGTTGCTTTAGGCAGGATGGTCATTTTGACAGTATTAATTCTTCCTATCCATGAGCATGGGATGTGTTTCATTTATTAGTATCTTCTTTAATTACTCTCATGAGTGTCTTGTAGTTTTCTGAGTATAGGTCTTTCACTTCCTTGGTTAGGTTTATTTCTAGGTATTTTATTCTTTTTGATGCAATTGTGAATGGAATTGTTTTCCTAATTTCTCTTTCTGATAGGTCATTAGTGTATAGGTATGCAACAGATTTCTGTGTATTAATTTGGTATCCCTCAACTTTGCTGAAATCAGATACTAGATCTAGTAATTTTGGAGTGGATTCTTTAGGGTTTTTTATGTACAATATCATGTCATCTGCAAACAGGGACAGTTGGACTTCTTCCTTGCCAATCTGGATGCCTTTTATTTCTTTGTGTTGTCTGATTGTCGTGGCTAGGACCTCTAGTACTATGTTGAATAGAAGTGGAGAGAGTGGGCATCCTTGTCTTGTTCCCGATCTTAAAGGAAAATCTCTCAGCTTCTTGCTGTTATGTATAATGTTGGCTGTGGGATTGTCATATATGGCCTTTATTATGTTGAGGTACTTGCCCTCCATACCCATTTTGTTGAGAGTTTTAATCATGAATGGATGCTGAATTTTGTCAAATGCTTTTACAGCATCTATGGAGATGATCATGTGGTTTTTGTCTTTCTTTTTGTTGATGTGGTGGATGATGTTGATGGACTTTCAAATGTTGTACCATCCTTGCATCCCTGGAACGAATCCTACTTGATCATGATGGATGATCTTTTTGATGTATTTTTTTATTCAGTTTGCTAATATTTTGTTTAGTATTTTTAGCATCTATGTTCATCAGGGGTATTGGTCTGTAATTTTCTTTTTCTGTGGTGTCTTTGCCTGGTTTTGATATTAGAGTGATGCTGGCCTCATAGAATGAGTTTGGGAGTATTCCCTCTTCTTCTACTCTTTGGAAAACTTTAAGGAGGATGGGTATTAGGTCTTAACTAAATGTTTGATAAAATTCAGTGATGAAGCCATCTGGTCCAGGTGTTTTGTTCTTAGGTAGTTTTTAGATTACCAATTCAATTTCTTTACTGGTAATTGGTCTATTCAGATTTTCTGTTTCTTCCTGGGTCATCCTTGGAAGGTTGTATTTTTCTAGAAAGTTGTCCATTTCTTCTAGGTTATCCAGTTTGTTAGCATATAATTTTCATAGTATCCTCTAATAATTCTTTGTATTTCTGTGGTGTCCACAGTGATTTTTCCTTTCTCATTTCTGATTCTGTGTAATAGCATATTAAGTGAGTTAAGTCAGACTATTAGATAGTAAGGAAGTTAATCTTGAACCATTGGTAACCATGAATCTACAGCCTGCAATGGCAATAAGTACATACCTATTGATAATCACCCAAAATGTAAATGGACTGAATGCACCAATCAAAAGACATAGAGTCACTGAATGGATAAAAAAACAAGACCCATCTATATGCTGCCTACAAAAGACTCACTTTAAACCCAAAGACATACGCAGATTAAAAGTGAAGGGATGGAAAAAGATATTTCATGCAACTAATAGGGAGAAAAAAGCAGGTGTGGCAGTACTTGTATCAGACAAAATAGACTTCAAAACAAAGAAAGTCACAAGAGACAAAGAAGGACATTACATAATAATAAAAGGGTCACTCCAACTAGAATATATAACCATTATAAATATCTATGCGCCCAACACAGGAGCACCTACATATATGAAACAAATACTAACAATATTAAAAGGGGAAATAGAATGCAATGCATGCATTCTAGGAGACTTCAACACTCCACTCACTCCAAAGGACAGATCAACTAGACAGAAAATAAGTAAGAAGACAGAGGCACTGAACAACACTATAGAACAGATGGACCTAACAGACATCTACAGAACTCTACACCCAAAAGCAGCAGAATACACATTCTTCTCAAGTGCACATGGAACATTTTCAAGAATAGATTATATACTAGACCACAAAAAACACCTTGATAAATTTAAAAAGATTGAAATTGTATCAACCAGTTACTCAGACCACAAAGGTATGAAACTGGAAATAAATTATGCAAAGAAAATGAAAAATCCCACAAACACATGGAGGCTTCACAACGTGCTCCTAAATAACCAATGGATCAATGACTAAATAAAAACAGATCAAGCACTATATGGAGACAAATGACAATAATAATTCAACACGGCATAATCTGTGGGATGCTGCGAAGACTGTGCTAAGAGAAAGTATATTGCAATACAGGCTTACCTCAGGAAAGAAGAACAATCCCATATGAAGTCTAAACTCACAATTAATGAAACTAGAAAAATAAGAACAACTGAGGCCCAAAGTCAGTAGAAGCAGGGACATAATAAAGATTAGAGCAGAAATAAAATCCAGAAGAATAAAACAATAGAATCAATGAAAACAAGAGCCGGTTCTTCAAGAAAATAAACAAAATAGATAACCCCCTAGCCAGATTTATCAAGAAAAAAAGAGAGTCTACTCACATAAACAGAATCAGAAATGAGAAAAGAAAAATCACTATGAGCACCACAGAAATAAAAGAATTATGAGAGAATACTATGAAAAATTATATGCTAACAAACTGGATAACCTAGAAGAAATGGACAACTTTCTAGAAAATACAACTTTCCAAGGCTGACCCAGAAACAGAAAATCTCAACAGATCAATTACCAGCAATGAAATTGAACTGGTAATCAAAAAATTACCTAAGAACAAAACACCTGGACCAGATGGCTTCACCGCTGAATTTTATCAAACATTTAGTGAGGACCTAATACCCATCCTCCTTAAAGTTTTCCAAAGAGTAGAAGAAGAGGGAATACTCCCAAACTCATTCTATGAGGCCAGCATCACTCTAATACCAAAACCAGGCAAAGACACCACAGAAAAAGAAAATTACCAGACCAATACCCCTGATGAACATAGATGCAAAAGTATTCAACAAAATATTAGCAAACCGAATTCAAAAATACATCAAAAAGATCATCCATCATGATCAAGTGGGATTCATTCCAAGGATGCAAGGATGGTACATTCGAAAATCCATCAACATCATCCACCACATCAACAAAAAGAAGAACAAAAACCACATGATCATCTCCATAGATGCTGAAAAAGCATTCAACAAAATTCAACATCCATTCATGATAAAAACTCTCAACAAACTGGGTATGGAGGGCAAGTACCTCACCATAATAAAGGCCATATATGACAAACCCACAGCCAACATTATACTTAACAGCAAGAAGCTGAGAGCTTTTCCTTTAAGATCGGAAACAGGACAAGGATGTCCGCTCTCCCCACTTTAATGTAGTATTGGAGGTCCTAGCCATGGCAGTCAGACAACACAAAGAAATAAAAGGCATCCAGATCAGTAAGGAAGAAGTCCAACTGTCCCTGTTTGCAGATGACATGATATTGTACATAAAAAACTCTAAAGAATCCACTCCAAAACTATTAGATCTAGTATCTAATTTCAGCAAAGTTGAGGGATACAAAATTAAATCACAGAAATCTGTTGCATTCTTATACACTAATGATGAACTAGCAGAAAGAGAAATCAGGAAAACAATTCCATTCACAGTTGCATCAAAAAGAATAAAATACTTAGGAATAAACCTAATCAAGGAAGTGAAAGACCTATATTCTGAAAACTACAAGACACTCATGAGAGAAATTAAAGAAGATACCAGTAAATGGAAACACATCCTGTGCTTGTGGATAGGAAGAATTAATATCGTCAAATGGCCATCCTACAAAGAGCAATCTACAGATTCAATGCAATTCCTATCAAAATACCAACAGCATTCTTCAATGAACTACTGCAAATCGTTCTGAAATTCATATGGAACCACAAAAGACCCCGAATAGCCAAAGCAATCCTGAGAAGGAAGAATAAAGCTGGGGGGATTATGCTCCCCAACTCCAAGCTCTACTACAAAGCCACAGTAATCAAGACAATTTGGTATTGGCACAAGAACAGACCCATCGACCAATGGAACAGACTAGAGAGCCATGACAAAAAACCCAACCATAGATGGTCAATTAATATATGATAAAGGAGCCATGGACATACAATGGGGAAATGACAGCCTCTTCAACAACTGGTGTTGGCAAAACTGGACAGCTACATGCAAGAGAATGAAACTGGATTATTGTTTAACCCCATACACAAAAGTAAACTCAAAATAGATGAAGGACCTGAATATAAGTCATGAAACCATAAAACTCTTAGAAGACAACATAGGTAAAAATCTCCTGAATATATGCATGAGCAACTTCTTCCTAAATGTATCTCCTCAAGCAAGGGAAACAAAAGCAAAAATGAACACATGGGACTACATCAAAATCAAAAGTTTCTGTATGGCCAAGGACATCGTCAACAGAACAAAAAGGTATCCTACAGTATGGGAGAATATATTTGTAAATGACATATCCGACAAGGGGTTAACATCCAAAATATATAAAGAACTTACACACCTCAACACCCAAAAAGCATATAACCTGATTAAAAAATGGGCAGAGGATATGAAGAGACAGTTCTCCAAAGAAGAAATTCAGATGGCCAACAGACACATGAAAAGATGCTCCACATCACTAATCATCAGGGAAATGCAAATTAAAACCACAATGAGATATCACCTCACACCAGTAAGGATGGCCACCATCCAAAAGACTAAGAACAACAAATGCTGGCGAGGATGTGGAGAAAGGGGAATCCTCCTACACTGCTGGTGGGAATGTAAGCTAGTTCAACCATTGTGGAAAGCTATATGGAGGTTCCTCAAAAAACTAAAAATAAAAATACCATTTGACCCGGGAATCCCACTCCTTGAAGTTTACTCAAAGAATACAAATTCTCAGATTCAAAAAGACCTATGCACCCCTATGTTTATCGCAGTACTTTTTACAATAACCAAGATATGGAAGCAACCTTAGTGTCCATCAGTAGATGAATGGATAAAGAAGAGGTGGTACATATACACAATGGAATACTGTTCAGCCATAAGAAAGAAACAGATTCTACCGTTTGCAACAACATGGATGGAGCTGGAGGATATTATGCTCAGTGAAATAAGCCAGGTGGAGAAAGACAAGTGCCAAATGATTTCCCTCATTTGTGGAGTATAACAACGAAGCAAAACTGAAGGAACAAAACAGCAGCAGACTCACAGACTCCAAGAAGGGACTAGCGGTTACTAAAGGGGAAGGGTGTGGGAGGGCCGGTTGGGAAGGAGGGAGATGGGGATTGAGGGGTATTATGTTTAGTACACATGGTGTGGGGGTCATGGGGAAAACAGCGTAGCACAGAGAAAGCAAACAGTGAATCTGTGGCATCTTACTACACTGATGGGCAGTGACTGCATTGGTGTATGGGTGGGGACTTGATAATATGGGTAAATGTAGTCACCACATTGCTTTTTCATGTGAAACCTTCATAAGAGTGTATATCAATATTACCATAATAAAAAAAAAAGATTCATCTACGATGGAGAGAATGGAGTAGTGAGAAACTGAAGAATATTGAATAGATCAGTAACAAAAAGAAAATAATTATTTTTAAAAATACCATCTATATCATCAAAATATGTAAAGTTTCTAGAAATAAATCTAGTTAAAATGGATAAATCTTTATAGAGAGAATTACAAAACTTTATTGAAGGAAAGAATAAATGGAAAGAAATACTATATTCATGGATTGGGAAGCTCAATATCCTGATGATGTCAGTTTCCCAAAAAATAATAGAGTTTTTTTTCTGTGGGACTTAGCAAGCTAAAATTTATGTTGGAAAATAAAAGTCTACAAATAGCCTGTAGAAGAGTAAGATGAGGAGACTTGCCTTCTCTTCTATCACAAATTATTATAGAGCTATTTAGTAATTAAGAGAGTATATATTGACACCAATATAAACTTGACCAATGAACAGAATAAAGGGCTATATATATATACACATATATATACACACACACACATATATATGAAGACCTGATTTAAGGCTGAGCAGGCATTGCAGATAAGAAAGATAATTGTGGCCTATTCAATAACAGTACTGGGAGAATTTGTTATCCATGTGGAAAAAAATAAAAGTAGATCTCTACCTCATTCCACACTCAAAAAAGCCAATTCCAAATTATTAAAAACCTAAATGTGAAAGACAAATTAACAAAATTTTTTTGTGGAAAGCAATATGGAGGTTTCTCAAAAAATAAAAATAGAAATACCATTTGAACTAGGAATTTACCCAAACAAAACAAGATCCCTATTTCAAAAAGACATGTGCACCCCTATGCTTATCGCTGCACTATTTACAATAGCCAAGATATGGAAGCAACCTAAGTGTCCAGCAATAGATGAATGGATAAAGAAGATGTGGTACATATACACAACGGAATATTATTCAGGTATAAAAAGAAAAGAAATCCTACTGTTTGCAACAACATGGATGAATTTAGAGGGTATTCTTCTCAGTGAAATACGCCAGGTGGAGAAAGACAAGTACTAAATGATTTCACTCATTTGTGGAATATAAAAACAAAGCACAACTGAAGGAACAAAACAGCAGCAGACTAACAGACCCCAAGAAGGGACTAGTAGTTACCGAAGGGTGAGGGTTGGGGAGGGTGGGTGGGGAGGGAGAATGGGATTAAGGGGCACTATAATTCACAGTCGCGATATAGGTAGGTCATGGGGAAGGCAGTACAGCAGAGAGAAGACAACTAATGACTCTATAGCATCTTACTATGCTAATGGACAGTGACTGCAATGGAATGGGGTGGGTGAGGACTTGATAATATAGGTGAATGTTGAAACCACAATGTTGTTCATCTGAAACCTTCATAAGATTGTATATCAATGATACTTTCATAAAAAATAAAATAAACGCTTTTTGGAAGACAAATATATAAGAGAGTGCACAACCTTAGAGTAAATAAAGATATCTTGAATAAAACATAGGAGCACAAACCATAAAAAAAAAAAGATAGCTAAATTCAACCTCATGAAAATTAAAAATTTCTATCCACCCAAAAAATAGCATGGAGAAAAGACAACCCACAAAACACATAAATGACAAAGGATTAGGATCTGGAATATATCTTCATATATTCCAGAACACAACAGCATGAATAAATGTCAAGTACATAAATGAAGAATGAAAAAGCAAGCTGCAGAGAAATGTATGAGTGTACAGCATGGGCCCACCAGCCACACAACCTTTTGTGTTAAAGTTAGAAAGAAAACAGTTACACAAACACAACATCAGAATAGTGGCTTCTTCTGAGTGAGGCAGAAAGCCGAAGAGGCTGTGGAGGAGCACAGGGAGACGTCAGAGAAAATGGGGATCCTTTCTTATACAGGACCATGGCCCAATTATTTACTGAATCATGATACTTTATATGTTGCATATATTTTATAAGTATTCTTTTGTATCTACTTAGTATTTAATAATTTAAAAAAACCTGAATGGCAGGCAGTGATCCAAGAATATACTCCAGAACTGTACCCTAAATTGGCAGCGGGGGGGGTGTGATTATGGGGGCCTTATTATTTGAAGAAAATTTCAGAACCATTGTCCCCTTGACTATTTGGGCTGACTCCTTATATCCTGGTGCAAAACGGCCTCTTTCCCAGGACAATGAAATTGCAACATTTGATCTAGAATGAATCCTGTGCTGGGTGAAATTTTGTAAAGGACATGATTGGATTATTTAGCAAAATTGGAATATATAATAAATTTAAGTGAAAATATTGTATCAGTTTATTGAAGTCGACAACTGCGTTGCAGTTATAGAAAAGAATATCTTTATTCTGAAGATTGAGACCTTTACACTGAAATACACTGAAGTATTTAGTGGTAACAGGCATAATATATGTAATTTACTCTCAAATGGTTCAGAAAAAGTGTGTGTGTGTGTGTGTGTGTGTGTGTGTGTGTGTGTGTTAAGAGAGAGAAGCAGAGAGAGCAAATGATAAGGCAAGTGGGGCAAAACTAACCATAGATGAATCTGGGTAACATGTATGTAGGTGTTCTTAATACTATTCTTATTCCAACTTTTCTGTAAAGTTCAAAATGATTTCCAAATAAAATATTTAAACAATACTGACCTCTTTGTCAGCTTCCAAAAGAAACCCAGTTGTAGCAAAAATGTCCTGAATTCTACTGCTGCTAAGGTCTGGCGGGTCACAGAGCGGCTCTGCATCGTCAGCAAGCAGCATTTTAAAAAATGGGAAAAGAGCTCCCCTGGGCTGAGCCTAGGCAGGGACCTCTCCCCTTGGACTTGCTCCACTGCAGAGCCATCCTCTCTGATTCCTCTCTCCCTCCTCCTAGATGTCCCTCAGATCCATCATTTCCTCCACCTTTATTATGCAGACCTAAATAGCACCTGCCTCCGCACTGACACTCCACCCGTCACTGGGTGTGCAACCAACAGAGCGCCCTCTAGCTACCAAGGCCACACTGCTCTTAGAAAGAAAAAAAAAAAGACTCCTTTAAAAAATGAATTTAAAAAATGTTCTATATTGCACTGGTGACACATTTCTGGACTTTTGATATTTTTAAATGGCACAGAATGCGTTTTTTGGCAGAAAAAATAAAGGTAAATAAAAATCTCCTTTAAACATACATTACTTAAAAATGAATGGCACCATTAACAAAAATGGGACAGGGGATGATCTATGGTGGAGAAGCTGACAACTAGTTCTGAGAGTGCGGGATTTATGGTGTAGGCATGTGGAAAAGCAATGCTTTGTAACCAGATGGAATTCAGACCTGGAACTGAGTTTGATTCTGGAGCCAGAGATGAGGATTGGAGGAGTTGAAATCAGATAAAGGACAATTTCTCCATTGAGCTGTGAAAGGAGGAAATGTAGAATGAGAAAAGCTGGAAGTCAAGAACTAAGTCTTGAGATACAGGAGGAGAAAGCAACACAAAGTAATAAATGATATGTCAAGAGGCAGAGGGAGAACCAGGCGTGAGCGTCAGGGAAACTAGGGAGAGGGACAGTCAACCAGGTCAACTGCCCCAAGGTGGTCAAGGAGGATTTAGGATGACGAAAGACATCTAGGTGTAGGTGCATCCAAACAGTACTTCCTTCTTGAACAGCTACTACATTTGGGCCCCTCTGGATGAGCAACTTTTAGAGAAAGTTGAGTTAGAGAAAATAGAAGGTTCACCTCTGCCTTCATTGAACTTACAGTCTAGAGGAAGAAAGGTACTAATCAGAATCACACAAATAACTGTGAAATCACTGCAGTGGTAGGGCAAGAAGGAGTGGTAAATGTTTTATGAGAGTGTGTTATGGGGATGTTGCCCTACACAGAGTTCAGAGGCTCCCTGAAAGAGTGACCTGAAGAGGCAAAGGGAGGATGGGGGCGGGGAAGAGAGAGGAGACCAGCCCTGTGCAAAAGCCCTGAGGCAGGGGAATACAGGGGCTGTTCAGGAAGAACATCAACAAAAAATTTTAAATTAACAGCATAGGTAGAGCAAAGAAAGTGGAAATGGCAATGGACAAAGCTGGGGAGGTGCCCACTGGATACACAGACCATGTTAACAAGTGTTTAAATCTTGACTAAAAGCAATGAGAAGCTCCTAAAACAGTTTAAGCAGGGGGTGAATGGGTGGGATGTAGGGACATAATCATACTTAAGGGATCAATATGATTGCATTCAATGGTGACCTTGTACTAGAGGAGACAAAAATGTCAATAGAGTTGGAGGGAAGGAAGGAGAAAGAGGCTGGGAGTCCAGCAAGTATGATGTTAGGGAAAGAATATGAAGAAATCGTAGGAGGCAGGAAGTTTCTGTGGACCAGTTATTTACCCTTCTGTGCCTTAGTTTCTTATCTGTAAGATGGGAATGATAGTACTTACCTGATAAGGGGTGTGTGTATTAAATGAGTTGATCAATGTAAAGCATTTACAACAATGCCTGCCACATAATTATATACTCAAGAAATGTTAGATATTACTATTATGTTCTGAGAGTTTGGCACAAAGAGGAGAGAAATGAGGTGGGAGTTTTTAGAGGACAGTAGAATAAAAGAAGCTGTGTAGTTAAGGTTAAGCATCCCTCTGATGCCAGCAGGAGGAAAAGTAGACTGGATGGCGTCGGGGTGGGGGGCTGCCTCCCTACAGTCACCCATACCTTTGGTGGTTCTGTGGTCATCTTGATGCTGGCTTGCAAGATTGAGATGGGGAAGTCTGGGTGGGGGCTAGAGCTGAGCCAGAGGCGGAAGGAAGGGTGAGGATCCTCCACCTGCAGCTGCTCCACCAGTTTGTCCAGATTAGGCATCCAAGACAGTAACAGGTGGCAGTTAGCGAGGAACACCCAGTGTCCTGCAAGGAGAGGCGGATTCAGAGGGAGCCATTCCGAGCCCATCTCTCCCTGGGCTTGCCACCTGGTTGTGGGTTTGCATGCTAGGGGAGAGGTCCACGTGCTCAGGGGCCTTCGGGAGAGGTGGGAGCCATGGTTACAGTAGTGTGATTGAGGTGAGGTTCTGGGGAGCAGGAACAGGGCCAAGGATAGGGAGAGAAGAACAAGATGGACACTGACCCTGAACCACACCCTCTCGGAGGAGCCGAGCAGCAAGGGGGGCCTGGCCCTGGCCCAGAGACAGGACATGGAGGCGCTGGGCCATGCCTGTGTGCATTGCCAGCTGGAGCAGGGCACTGGTGGGGTCCACACCGGGGGACAGGATGAATACCAGCGGGGTTCGTGGGGTTGAATCCTCCAACACCTGCCAGAAGCACAGGCAGGTCACATAGCGAGAGAGAGAGAGAGAGAGATCGAGGAACTGTGCATGGTACACTGGGACAGGAAGGAGGCAGGAAGGACCCAGGGGTGGTGTGGGCCGGGAAACCAAGCCACTGACCGACTTCATGTTTAGCATAGGTGGCTCAACGAAGCGGGAACCGAGGTTGGAGGCGATGAAAGAGGCGACGCAGAAAGCCACACGGTCCTGGCGTAGGGAGCGAACGATGAGCATCCGCTGCATTTCATCGCAGGCGTTCTCCCACTCACCTGGGGGAAGATGAGTGGTTGCAAGGACTGGGAATCCGGGAGAGCAGAGAATCTAAACAAAGGAGGCCTTGCAGGGAACGCTCTGCCGGGAGGCAGACGCTCTGAGGGGCACTGGGGAAGGGGACGGGGAGTGAAGGCACAGGCAAGCACACGGGCTGAATGGAGGGAGGAGAGAGGCAGGAGAGGGAGGCTTGGATGCCGGGGCACCTGGCAGCATGGCCTTCTCCGGGGTGGCATTGGTATACCACAGGAGCCAGTCGCGAGGGTACTGTTCAAAGGAGTTCGTGAGTCCATGGAAGTTGGTCAGTTTGTCTAGCTCTGTGATATTGTCCCAGTAAGCATCGGGGAGCCAACTAGTACATGGGTTATCCATTTGGCCCTCCCGATCCAGGACCTGGGGGGGAAGGAGAGGAGAGAGGGACTAACTGGGAACATCTCCAAAGAAGTTACCTTTTTATTTTTTTTTTATGACGGGTATATCAAGATGAGCCTTGCACGAAACAGAATGAAGAAACCAAATGCAGGAATCCGGGAAGGCTCGGAATCCACTTTTATTGGGGAAATAAATGTGGGAGTCAAGTCTCCCAGACTGTGCAGCGATAGCCTAGTTCAAATTTAGGAAGCTGGCGCCCTCTGGTGGTTGCCTGGTAATACTCTCTCTTATTCTAATGGTTTCTACTGGTAGCCTTATAGGCTGTTCCGTCACTCACTTACTCTCTTTAACAAATATTAATTGTTCACCATCTATGTGTTTTAAGCACGTAGGACGTATCACTGAACAAAACGGACAAGTATCTCTGTCCTTGAGAAACTTACTTTCCAACAGGGAAGGGTAGATAATGAACCAAAACCCAGCAACTACGCGTTAAGTTAAAGACAGCAATACCAAGGCAAACTAGAATAAGCTGAGAGGATAAAAGAGTTTGGAAGTGCTGGGGGTAGTTTGAAGTATTAAATAAGAACGTCAAAGAGGTCTCAATGAGGTGAGATATGAATCAAGTCATGAAGGAGGTGAAAGAGAGGGCCACGTGTACAGCTGGGGGAACAGTGTTTTGGCAGAAGGAACAGCCAGTGCAAACGTCCCAAGTTGGGCTATGCCTGTGTCAGCAAGGAGGCCTGTGAAGCTGGAGCAGATGGAGAGAGGAGTTGGGGGATGACATCAGTGGTCAGGCATCCATTTTAAAAGATTCCCTCTGGTTGCTGTTTGAGATTTTGGAGCAGGGGAGTGTTGGGAGGTTATTGCTAAAATCCTGATGACAAGTGAAGTGAAGATGGCAAAAGGAACAGAACTGGTCCAAGAGGGTGGGAGAATGGCCACAGGGAGATGTTGACGGTTTTAAGGGCCCACTTGGGGTTCACGATCACGGATTTAGAGCAAGTTCACTCAGTGTGGGTGTGTTTTTCTCCAGCCACATTCACCGGCATGGGCCATACAGGAACAGGAGTGCTGATCAGACAATAGTGGTGGTTTTGCCAAGGAAATGCAATGACTGCTGGGTGGGGTGAGGGGGTAAAGGGAGGGGTTGAAGGTACTCAAAAGGGAAAGAGTGTAATGGTGACCATGAAACTCAGGCTGGGGAAGGAGTGTCTTCAGAGGCAGTGAAACAACAGCAAGATCATGTCCATCAGTGGGTCACAGGTAAGCGGGGTCCTAAAACCCCACCTGTAATGTGAGCAAGGTGCATGTGGCATGTCACCCCTCAGCCCCAGGGAGCCTGCCTTGCATCTGCTCCGGGAAGTTCTCCTTAGCTCACTCACTGGGGCCTTGGGCCTCACCCTCTGGGTCTGGCGTCCTCGTCCCACTTGCCTCTCCCCAGCCTTGACCACCCCATACTCAGGTGTGCCCTCTGTCCAACTCACCACACCTCCACATAGAAAGAAGTTGTACTCATCCATGTTGAGTTTGCCAGAAGTCTCCAGGATTTTGGCACACATCTGAAAACTGAATAGTAGCTTGTGGCGCTCAAAAAGGGTGCGGCAGGTGTACCTGGGAGAAAGGGACAGGGATGGTGGAGGAGGCCGGATACTCAGCGTGAATGCTTGCTGAGTGAAGATCATACAATCACAAAGCCTCACACAGAAGAGGGACCTTAATCAGCATCTAATCCAAACCTCCTGGGAAGAGCCGAGCACTCAGGGACCCAGAGAGAGGATGTGATTGTCCCAGGTTCATGGGTAAAATCAGCCATTCATTTCCATTAAAAATCACCCAACATTGATTGGAGCCCTACTATGTGTCAGTCTCCATCCTAGAGGAAGTCAGGTAAAGTGAGGGGGACAGACCATTGGTTATGATACGATGTGACCAGTCCTCAGAGGGGTGGCAGGGCTGCTGAGGAATCACAGCACTGGGGTGCCCACACTGCCTGGAGGCATGCGGAGGCCAGGGAGGCATGAGGAGGCCAGGGAGGCATGAGGAGGCCAGGGAGGCATG
>JAQQAC010004778.1:10300371-10331828 GCA_029783875.1 Phataginus tricuspis | reverse complement strand
GGAGGCATGAGGAGGCCAGGGAGGCATGAGGAGGCCAGGGAGGCATGTGAAGGCCAGGGAGGCATGTGGAGGCCAGGGAGGCATGTGGAGGCCAGGGAGGCATGAGGAGGCCAGGGAGGCATGTGGAGGCCAGGGAGGCATGTGGAGGCCAGGGCACACAGGGCTTTGTGGGCCTCCCGAGGAGTCTGAGCAAGCCAGGAGTGGCATGGTCAGATCTGTGCATTTGGAAGGCTCACAGTGGCAGTGCAGGAGGACAGATTGGAGAGGGACACTTAGAGGCAGGCTGTCCTGTTAGGAGATGGTCATGCCATCCAGAAAGATCATGAAGTCCTGAACTGAAGTACAGTCCTAGACGTGGGGAGGACCCGGGGAGAAGAGTTTGCAGAAAGATTTATGAGCAAAGCCTGGTGAGCGATATGAGTGGAGAGAGGGCAGAATCAAGGATAATTCCAATTTCTGGCTTTGGTGCCTAGGAAGTGGGTGTTGGTGCCATTCAGGGCTGAGGACCCTGAAGGAAGAGGGAAGATAATGAGTTTCAACCAAAATGAGCTGAACTTGAGGGGTCTGTGTGATGTCCAGGTAGAGACGTCAAGAACATTGCTACACCAGGTGTGACCGACAGACCAGGAGCAGCAGCTGCCCCAGGGAGCTTGATAGAGGTGCAGAATCTCTGGCCGCTCTCCAGCACTGCTGGATCCAAATCTGTACTGTAGCAAGATTCCCAGGGCTTTCTGCACACAGGACCATCTGCACAGTGCTGGCAGAGTGGAGAGTTGTATGGACAAGTCCAGTGCTCCAAGGGGAGCCTAGGAGATACCACTGGGAGTCGCCGGCCCCCAGGTGAGGGGCAGACCAGGACAGGGCACGCGTGCTCCACAGGGAAGGTGCATGGAGAGGAGGGCAGAGCACCAAGGACAGTCCGCCTGAGAGCCTTGGCTCCTGCCTGGGGGGCGGGGCAGAGCCCTGAGACCTGTAGACGGCGTAGGTGTGGTATTCATTCAGGGAGTTGATGCGGTCCTCCAGCTTGTTGCTGCGATGGCTCTTGTCAATGCTGAGGATGAAGAGGCCTATGTAGGCATCCAGCGAGAACTGGTACATGGGGTCGATGCGGCCCATGTCACTGAGCACGAAGAACAGTACCGACGCCCGCTGTGCACACGGGCGGTAAGCCTGCAGGCGGCAGAATCAGGGCCTCAGGGGGAATGGGGCTCAAGCCAACACGACTGGAGCAGCATCTCCATGGCTGGTGGGGCTGGGCTGGAGGGACAGGAACTCACCTCTCGGGCCAAGTCAGTGTTGAGCTCCGTGGTTTCACTGGTCTCCAGCTGCTCAGTCACCTCCGCGGCAGTTACCTTGGAGGTCTGAAGCGTGCTCACCAGCTGCACGTCATCGAGCAGGGAGCCTGTGGCTTCATTCAGCAGCCTGGAGGGAAGCCAAGAGGCACATGGATGGAGGGGTTAGGAGCCCTGGGCTCCTCATCAGCTCCCTGGGACTCTGGCTGTACCAGCACGCAGACCAGAGGGAGGCGGGCCGGTGGAGGCAGGGTCTCACCGAAGGATCTCGTCCTCCAGCTCCTTGAGCTTCTTCTTGCCAGCAGCGATATTGATGACAAGTGAATCCTTCTGCTCCTCCAGCTCAGGCCGCTCCTTCCGGACCACGATACCCAGCAGCTGGGCCTCCAGGCCCTGGAGTGACAGGACTCATGGTGAGAATCTCACTCCAGTGACCTTCACCCTTATCACTCTTTTACACCTCCCAAGCCCCATCCCCAGCTACCTAACACAATGGTAGCCTTTTGCGCAATCCTGCCGAACCCTACAGCCCTTCCTACTTCACCCTAGTTCAGGTTAGGCATTAGCCCCTATGCACCTGTTCTTTGACAGCAAAGTTGACAATGGTGGTTTTGGCTGAGGTCTCTGGGCTGTAGTGGGGGTTGGAGAGCTTGGTGGTGATGTAGAAACGAAAATTGGTATTGTATTCCACCTCTTTATCTCCGATGCGCAACAGCAGCCTACCACCTGTACCCACAGGGGGGTCAAGGGCAAAGACCCCATGTGACCACGTGTGCGCTGACCCATCCCCCCCAGCATCCAGTGGTAGTGACTCGGCCCCCACGGGGCCGTCTGAATGGAGGCACAGATAAGTAGAGGACACAGCTGAAGAGCCAGCCCTTTCTTCCCTAGGGTCTACTTGGCTGGCCTCTAGAATTCGTCCCATAGTCCAACCCCACAATAAGCTTGGGCCCTGACCAATCCGAGCTACAGATTTGTTGAGCACGGGATTGAGCGCGGGGTCCAGATATTCCTGCACGTTCTGGAGCAGCACTGGGTATCCGAACTGGATGGCCTTCTCCAGGATGCGAAGGTAATCGCTCATCTGCAGGTCAATGATCTGGAGGCCCTAGAGAGCAAGAGGTAAAGATGGAAGAAACACGGAAGGATTCAAAGGGAAAAAAATGGCTTGGGGAGGGATTCTAAGACAAAACCAGCCTCCTAGCCTTATACCTGGCTTCCTTCCATGTTTTTGATCCACTTCAGGGCCTGTGCCTGAGGATCAATCATCAGTGCCCACCTGAAGGAGAAAGCCGGTCAGCAGGCAGGCTCTGCCCTCACTCCACCTCACGCTCCCAGCAGCATCCCTACCTGTTGCCGCGGGTGACGATGATGCCATTCTCAGTGGAGAAGGCATCCGAGGGCAACCCTTGGATATTCCAGTCCCGAACTTTGGTAGGATTGGACAGGAAGCTATCGAAGGTGAAGCGAGGTGAGCAAGGAACCTGAAGCTCCCAGATCTGGGTGGGGAAGAGCCCCAGACTTCAGCCTGGAGATCCGAGCCAAGCACTCCTGCCCTTCCCCAATGCCACTTGTTACTCCCAAACACCCGGGTCTTGAGCACAGGAGCCCACTCGTCAAACCTGAGCCCTCCCACTCACCTTCCTGATCCAGATCTGGTTGACCATCTCATCCCGGTAGTTGGTCAGAAACGGTCCCATGTAGGACAGGAAGGCAGCTGCCAGGAGACAGTCGCCCACCAGATAGCCCAGATCCTCCTCCAGGCCCTGGAGGACAGCAGGGGAGGTGTCAGCCTTCCTGGGGTCCCCAGCACTGGGAGACCCTAGGAATGCTTTGAAGGCACCCTCCTCCGGACATTGTCTAGATGAAAGAGATTTCCTTCTCTCTTTGTGCCCTGAGAACTCTAACCTGGTTCTAATTACTTTTGAGTCCCCCATCTTTAAGAGCAATTCTGTTTACATTCTGGTGATAAGGCCTAACCCCTTCACGGAGCCAGGAGCTCACTGAATGAGACAAGATGCCCCATGACTGTTTCCATCTGGCCAGCAGGCTCGCGTGTGCCTTCCAGGCCTTCCTAGCCACAGAAGCAGATCCTAATGGCACAGTCAGTCTTTCCTTCCACTCTTTGCACCAAATGTGAGGAGTAGGAGAGGAAGAACTCCAACTCCCCATTCTTGGACGTCCCTACACCCAGGTGTCCCCATTTTCCCTGACTGTCCCTCAATCTGAAGAGGATGGGAGTTCTTGGAACCGGTGGGCAGGGAGGAAGAAGAGGCAGGTGGTGCAGCTGGTCTCACCTGTACTGTCTCCTCCCATCGGGCCTTCTCACCAGCCAACCCAGTCACCAACATCCCGGCTCGCTCCAGCTTTAGCTCCATCTCCTTGGACTTCTTATGAAGCTCCTCCTTCTGTGCCAGCTTCTCATCGTACTGTTTCTTCAGCATCTCCAGCTTCTCGGCCACCTGGGAAGGATCAGCACACGGGGATCAAACACAGGGCTTGAGGCCAGATTGTTCTGGGTTCAAATCACCAGTCTGCCATCTTGTGGCCATAGGAACTTGGGTAAATTGATCTCTCTGAGCCTCAGTTTCCTCTTGTGCAAAATAAGAAAACACTTACCCTACAGAGTTGTTGTAAGAAGGAAACAAGATAAAATATGTATGATAAGATGACTTTTCTTTCCCTTCGCTCCACCACTCTCCTTGAGCCTGGAAACTACTTGGTAATGAAACTTAAGGCTGGATATAAGGCAGACCTCTTATAACATAATACACCACCCAAGATACATTGGCAAGATAGGATCAGATAGCACAAAAATGCAACTCCATGCCAGAGGTCAGACCTTGAGAGAGGAAAAAAAAGCTAGAAATAAATCCAGGAGTGGTTGGAGGGAGGAAGAGGGAGTCTATTCAAGAAGAAGGCTCAAGTCCAAGGTCCCACACCGGGGATGGGGGCCTGGGAAGAGATTTACCTACCAGGGAAGCCTCCTTCAGCTACTTACCACCCTGCAGGCTCTGCTGAGGTTGGGATATATCACTCAGCTGTGAACTAGAGGACTGAATAAGCCTCTTTCAGGACTCTGTGTGCCTGGCTGGTGAACAGTAATTGTGCCTGGGCACATACCGGGTCACCATCCTTGCCATCATGAGGCGTCGCACTTGACGCCTGGCACATAGTGTGCACACAGTTCTCTGCTGGTTTCCTCTCCTGCTGCTCCCCACGGGGAGAGGCAGCCCACACGAGTGCAAAGACTCTTCCCATCCTTCCCTGCTTCACTGAGTGAGCCTCATCCGGGTTGTTGTACGGATAAGTGTGGCCTGATGCACAAAGCCTAACACAGAGGGCGAGCAGTGCCTGGCCCAACAAATGAGGTTAACCTCCAAGATCTTGGAAATGGGGTCTCCAAGAAATAGTCTTTAAAGCAAAGTGGAAGTTTAAGATGTCACCTTTGAATGACAGGATGGCGTATAGGTCAAGCCTTGTTAGTAATCTTAGAAGGCATTAACCTCTCGAGAAAGAAGGGGTCATTCAGGAGGGGTGTGGTCAGCTGGGCGCTCAGAGGAAACACTGGCTGGGAGCCTAGAGGGAGAGGGGCACCCTGACCGCACACACGTGGGTTAGGTTTGACCCCAAAGGAGGCCAGGTATCCGCCAGTCTTCTCTGTGTAACACCTGTCATCAGGGTCACGTGGCCGGCCCCCTGCTCTGAGTCCATGCTCATCAGCGACACTCTGATTACAGTTTGGCTTCCTGTGGAGATTTGTCTACGGGGAGGCAGGCAGCCCACTTGATGGCTTCACATTCCATTATTTGTTTTTCATGCGCTGTTGTCCTCACTGTTTTTTTCGTACAAGAAATATATGTGCAAGGTTAAAAACCCAAATAATATAAAAGAGGCTATAATGAAAAGAGCAGTCCTCTGGCCCACCTTTTCCATTTCAAGTCCCATTCTTCCACAGCAAATTTATTTTAACTATTTCTCTTTTTATTCCTTTTCATAGTTACCTCCGTATCTCTGAATAGGCTTATGCCACTGTTTTAAATAAATATATATATAATGATGTTTAGTTTTTAAATTTTTGCAGTTTTAATCTTTTCAACTCAAAAATCTTTACGAAAAATTTCAATCCTAGGAAAAAGAATAATATAGTGAATACCTATATGTCCATCACATAGATTTAACAGTTTTTAACATTTTGCTATATTTATTTTGCTTGTTTTTTGCCAAAGTTTCTTAAATTACAGACTCATGGAATTTCAAGCCTAAATACTCCACAATGAAGCTCTAGGAAAAAATAAGGTTTCCCATATAGTCAGTCGTAGCACCATTATCACACCTAACACTGTCTTCTTTTTTTTTAATAATTTTTCCTGTTTATGTCTTTTTTGAAGCACAAATCAACATTCAAAAGGAACAAAAGTGTATACAGTGAGAGATCTCTCTCTGGGCCCAGCCCCCGGGCCCTGCCCAAGAGGGAACCCCTAGCACCAGTTTCTTGTGTAGCTTTCTAGACGGAGTCCGTATGCAGAGTCCATCAATAATAAAGAAAATACAAGCACTGTGAAGGCACGGCCTTGTTCACCACTGAATCATGACACTGCTATTTCTTTTTTATTATAATTTTGTGAATAAGTAAATTAAAAATTCAAAAGGCATAAGGGCATGAAAAGTCCTCCCAACTCTGCTCTCCATCTACCCAGTTCACTTCTTGAGCCAAGGTGGACAATGTGACCTGATCTTAAACATTCTCCACACATACAATTACTGTAGATCCTAAACTGTTTCCTGGTTTGTCAATTTAAAACTATTTCTACTGACTCTATGCTATAATAAATGAAGAATTAATTCCCTGTGTCTCCATACCATCATCCCTTTCTCTCAATTTTTAGTAGTTTTAGTTCTTCTCCTGGTTACCTTTTAACTTTAAATAACATATTAAAACCTTGTTTTATTTTCTCTTCTATAAAGCATTGTCCAATATTTCCATCACCCACACACACTCCTGTATCTACCTCCCAGCCTTGTTAGCTGTGCTTTTATTTTTACATTGTCAAGGTGGAGTGGCTGTTTCTATGGAGGCAGGACTGTTTGAAGCAGTGCAACTTCAAGGGAACTGGCCATAGGCAAAGGAGAGACGTGGGCTGTAAGGGAGGCCTTGACTTAGGGGGAACTCTAAGGAGAAAGGCTGCTTTAGCTACAACACAGAAACGGCAGACTGGGTAGAAGTGGGATAGGTTGTTTTTAGGCACTGGGTGGACAGAATATTAGATTTGCTGCTTTTAAACCACAGGGCAGTGGATCTTGTATATATTACAGATTTTAGTGATTCTAGCTTTAAGTGGTTATTGCCATGCCTAGATGGCACCAGATCAGATGTCACATTATTCACTTTTTTATTTGGGGCCAAGCAGCAGTTGTGGTGGAACTAATGTGAAATCCATGTGGTTTGTCCACAGGCTCATGGGCTGGAAATATTCCATTTTGGCTGAGATTCCAGGTGATACAGTAAGGGTAGCCGCTTACCCATGCAGGTATTACCGGTGCCTAGGGAACATCCCTGAGCCACTTAGGGGGTTCAGAAGGGGAGAAAAGCTGTGTCTTCAGACACAAATGGCAGAGAACTTGTTCCCCACAAGGTCCCGGGGCACAGGCTTCAGCAGCATTAATAAAATAATAGAATAAAAGCTTCAGTTCAGAAATCTGCTGAAGGTAATTTTCCAGTTAGAGTAAGTATGGAGATAAGGTGAAAACTCTCCCTGAGAGGCAGGGTTCATCAGCTCAGCAATTCCACAATGGGTGGCAGCAATATTAGCCGCTGTGGTATAGGACTGATGGTGCCTGATCATGACTGGGAGTGGGGGACCAGGAGCTTGGGGAGACAAATGAGGAGGACGGGGTTTCCGCTTGGGGTGCTGAAAAAGCTCTGGACTAGATGGTGGCGATGGCTGCACAACATGGGGAATGTACTTGATGCCACTTCAAAGTCGTTAAAGTGGTCAAAATGGTTACATGGTAAATTTTATGTGTATTTTGGGAGACTGTTCAAAATACCCCCCTCCAAAAAAGAAGATACACACATATAGATTTCCACCCCTCCCCACCCCCAATATAGTAAATGTTTGTTGGTTGGATTCTCTCTCTTATATTGATCTATGGCAGGAGGTTACTTTAAGTTCCCAAGTCATGGTTTCCAGATGACTGACATCCTGGTAAAGCTAAAACCAAGATTTTCTCCATGTATCCTCATTCCCGCAAATACCACTAGAGTTTCTACTACGTCTTTGGAACAACAATAACAATTGGTTTCTGGGAACATAATTTTATCTGGAGTCATGTATGCCTTATTAACTCTTCAAATTCTTTTTTATTTTCAAATGATGTTCAGCAGAGACTTGATTTTGAACTAATAGAGCCTCTGGGGTTCTGTAGGAACTACATCCATTCCAGCGAGTGTCAGCCCTGCCTAGAGCTTAAGAGGTTCTCAGATACTGAGAACCTCTCAGTGGAGACTGATCAGAATAAGAAACTGGGGAGGATGAGGCAAGAGAAACAAAAGCAAAAAGAAACAAGCAAGACTACATCAAACTAAAAAGCTTCTTTGCAGCAAAGCTCACCATCAGCAAAACAAAAAGGCAGCCTACTGTATGGGAGAATACATGTGCAGATGATATATCCAGTAAGGGGTTAATATAAAAAATATGTAAAGAACTTATACAACTTACCCCCAATAAATCAATAAATAACCCAATTTAAAAATGGGTAGAGAAAGTGAATAGACATTTTTCCAAAGAAGACATACAATTGGCCAACAGGCACGTGAGAAGATGCTCCACATCACTAATCATCAAGAAAGTGCAAATCAGAACCACAATGAGATATCACCTCACACCAGTCAGAATGGCTACTAGGAATAAGACAAAAAAATGGCAAGTATTGGTGAGAATGTGGAGAAAAGGGTACTTTCTATACTGTTGGTAGGAATGGAAATTGGTGCAGCCACTATGGAAAACAGTATGGAGGTTCCTCAAAAAGCTAAGAATAGAAATACCATGCAATACAGTAATTCTACTTCTGAGAATTTATCCAAAGACAACAAAGTGACTAATTCAAGTAGATACATACACCCGTATGTTTATCACAGCATTATTTACAATAACCAAGATATGGAAGCAACCTAAACGTCCATCAGTAGATGAATGGATAAAAAAGAGGTGGTACATATATACAATGGAATACTACTCAGACCTAAAAAAGAATGAAATTTTGCTATTTGTGACATGAATAGACATATAGGGTATATGCTAAGGTAATAAGTCAGACAAAGACAATTATATGATTTTGCTTATGTGTGGAATCTAAAAAACAAAACAAATGAACAAACAAAACAGAAATAAACTCATAGACATGGAGAACAGACTGGTTGCCACAGGGGAGGGGAGTGCAGGGATGGGTGGAAGAGGTGAAGGGGGAAAATTAGTGAGAATGTTTGATATCTTGATCTGAGTAATGGTCACATGAGTGTATATACATGTCAGAATCCATCAAGCTGAACACTAAGATTTGTGTATTTTATTGTATGTACCTCAATCCAAAAAAAAAAAAAAGAAACTGAAGGAAATTGCGGAGGATGGTTTGGGGACTTTGACTTAAGAATGTAGAGGGGCCTCTAGATTTTTAACTCATAAAAGCAAAATAATTTGATTTCAGATTTTAATTTATGTGAACTTTAGTTTACAAAGGGATTTAATCTTTGAAATTTAATTCCCCCTCTTTGGGGTTACACTCAAATTTGTGGACTGTCTGTGTATTGTTATTATTGTAGCATTTTAATCCTGTCATTTAATCTCACTGCACAACCTCTGATATGCTGTGTGGAACAAGGTGACCAGATATAATTTGGAATGAGAAATAGGAAAGAAAGTGAATTTTCAACCTGAGTTATACAGTTGCCTAGAAGTAGATTAAGAATCTATTCTGACCCATTTCAGAGCCTTCTGGGGCAATTTCTAAGCTTGCTGTATGTCAGAATCAGGCCTGGGGAAAATAGGTTTTCAGGGTTCAAAGCAAGTAAGTAATGGCTAAAATGATTTTCTCAGGATTTGAATTGATATGCAGTATAGTTGGGCTCTAGGCCTCTTTCCAGGCTTCTGCACCCTGGTGCGATGTACAGGCTTTCCCACCACTGACTGCTTCTCAACAGGGAAGCTCTCAAAAATGCTGATTTCCAGTCTCTGCTAGAGATTCAAGCTTAGTTGGCCTAGAGAGGAGCCCAGAATCAGCACCGTTCTATCTGCAAGTGGCTGGATATAAGTGGGCCTGGTTCTGAGATTCTATTAAAGGGGACATTTGGCTCTTACACTGCACAGCCTTTTCAGTAACAAGGGAGAAATTTTGGTTCACTGTCTACTTACTCTTACCAATTAGGAGTTCTCAAGGGACCTAACACTGGGTGTTCCATGAATGTTTGTCCAGTGAATGATGTTGTTGGTGACTGACCCCAGAAGTCCCATTTTTCACATGTGAAAGGAACAGTCTCTCATTATTTGACCCAGGATATGATTCCTCCAGGGGTGAGAAATCTTGTCAAATGGAATGTCACACCGCTGATTATTCACTCTCAAAAAAGAGAGAATAAAAGAATGAAGGTTCCTTGAGAAAGTGGAAGGTCTCAGTGGCAATGGAGGAGGCCATGCAGACAGAAGCCCACTCGCCCAGCCTAGGTGGTGCTGCACGGGTGGAAGCAGGAGAGACTCCAGAACAGCTGCACTTCTGACAGTAACGACGCAGCAGGAAAAGACAGTGATGAACCATGGTGACGATGGTGTCAGGAAATGTGGTTCTGTCAATAACTAGCAAGTCACTTGATCTCACTAAACCCTGGGATCCTCAACCAATAGGAGGAGGTTGGACCTGGGTGTTCTCCATAGTGGGTTTCTGTTAAAACATTTTGAGATGGTGTGAACAGCTTCAGTTATATAAAAATTTTAAACTTCCTCATCGTTAAAGATTGCACCAACAAAGTTGGAGGACTAGAGAAGATAAACAAAATTGGAAACAGTGAATATGTCCATCAGAAAGGGAAATGGTTAAATAAATGATGGTGTGGCCACCCACTGGAATATCACGCAATGTAAAAAGAAAGCAGAAACTCTTTATGTATAATATGGGACACTCTTCAATATATATATAGGTAAATAGGTAGGAAGATGTAGAACAGTGTGTATAACATAGAACCGTGAAAAAAGAAAATTTGCTTATCTGAGCATAGAACACCTCTGAATGGGTAACCAAGAATTTGTAATACTGGTTACTTTCAAGGGAGGGGAGCTGGTGGCTAGAGAATGGAAGATGGGAGAGACACGTCTTACCAAATACTCTTTTGTACCTTTTGAATGTCAAAGCATGTGAATGTATTACCTATTGAATCAATAACAGAAAAATTAACTGATAGGCTGGAAGAATTTTGAATTCTTGATAACAGCACGGTACATTCTGCCTCGTTTCAGCTTCTGGGTTGTCTAGCCTGCTACCTCCTGGAGGACCCCATGCCCCCACATGCCCTCACGTTCTGCCGGGTCCACAGCTGCCATGCGCCCTCCCTTTCCTTACCCCGGCCTCCCAAAACGACACAAAGGCTGATTTGTCACACTGATTTCATCAGTTAATGTAGCTCAGGGCCCATCTCCAAAGGCCATGACTGAGGCCACCAGCTCCCAGGTCAGCCTCAGGATGGGCCCCTGGGGGCCATGCCCTCTGTGCCTTGTAACCCTCTGCAGTCGCTTTAGCTTTCCCAGGGCAGAGAATGGGAGGCAGACGCAACTGTAGGGGAGCAGGGAGTAGAATTAGATGGGGAGCAGTAAACAGCAGCTAAGCACCCTGGAAATCACAGAGAAGGGCCACTGTGGAAGAGACAGCAAGAGGCTCACCTCCCGCAGCTTCTCCTGGGCCTCAGCCAGTGCCGCTTGCTTCTCCTGAAGCTGGGACAAGGCAGCGTTCATTCGGGCCCGTTTGGGTTCCACCACCCGGTACAGCCGCCCGTACAGCTGCGGAGACACAGTCAGGCTGCAGGGTTGCACGACCACTCGCTCACCCTCACCCGCCAGCGAGCCACTCCGCAGCACAGGAAGGAACCCGCAGGAAGATCCCCTCCCCGTCCCCATCCCCCCCCACCGCTCTCTTCCCAGGCCTGCCTCACTGCTCCCCACCTCACAGCACTGCTCCCCACCCCGCCCCAGCCCACTTACCTCCATGGCCCGAACCCACATGCAAAGAGACTTGGCAGCAAGTGAGACACGGCCAATGATGTCAGGCTGGAAGTCAGGCTGGGCGCAGTAGGCCCCAATCTTCTTCAGAACCTTATCTGAGATATTGTCTTTATCAAAATGGATCAGTGACTTGATGAAGTTCTGTTCCCCTGCGGGATGAAAACTGGGGGCCTCAGCCAGCGGACCTTGACCCACTCACCTTGTCCTCACCTCACCTCCACTGCTTAAGCAGCTCAGCTCAGTTCCCAAGGCCAGATACCTGACCTCATCCTGAGTTCCTTCTGCTGACCTTGCTCCCTTATCTGAAACTTTCAAGCCCCCAGGCCCCTCCAGTCCTCCTAGCCTCATCGCCCATCACTTCCTTCCTTCCAATGCTCTCAGCCAAGCCAACCCACACGTTATTCTTTCTATATCATTCTCTGCACTTTCTTCTAGGACAGGGCTCATGAAACTATGGCTTGCAGGCTGTATTCTACCAAAGGAACTCAAAGCAGAAAAAACCACAAACACAAAACAGAAAGATTCTTGTTTTCCATTTTCTGATTCTTGTCCCAAAAGGACAAAGGCATTCCTGCCCTTGGATTCTGAGATAAATTCCTATATCTTTACGACAAACCCCCACCCCTTTCTTTTCTTTTTGCTTAAATTAAGAGGGAGTCATTTTCTGGTACTTAACTGATATTTATGTCTTCTCTTTCCTATTAGGCTCTATTTGCTCTTGGGGGTTGGTACAATGCCTCCTTCATCTGTTTCTCCAAGTGCCTGATGCACAGCTGATGATTAATAAACAATAACTGAGGTAAATTATCTAGATTACCTAGCTGCCTCTTAGCCTCTGCCCAAGTGGGCTCGTTGCCTCGAAGAATCATGACTGCCTGCATCACTATCTCCACTTGGGCGGGAGGCCGTCCATAAGACTTGATCTCGCCTATATCCTTCTTGTTCAGAGACTCCAGGGCCTGAGAAAAAGAGCAGGGCCAGGGTCAACTCAGACAGCAAGAGAGACAGCACCCAGCTGAGGCACCCCCTCTTCTTCCCACTTCCCAGGGACTTTGACGACAAAGAAGGCTGGCTCCATTTCCATCCCTGGGCCTTCCTGCCCCAATACCCGCATGGCCTCTTCCAGGGCTGGCAATGCCTCTTCTAGATCCTTCTGGGCATTGTCAGCCAGGGCCTGGCACTTGACTTCCTCAACTGCAATCTTCTCACTATTGGCTGTGACGGCCTAGGGGATGAAAAGAGGATGAAGGTTTCATCTTCACCTTGGGCAAAGTTCGGGGTGCCAGCGTTGGTGGTAACAGTAAAAAGTAAAGCTAAAGGAAAGTTGAGGAGTGGAACGTGCATCCCTGACGTAGTAACTAATGGAGCCTGGGAAGCCTCTGCCCAGCGGGCGCTGATAGCAGAGGGGCATGAGAGGCAGGACCGGTGGGGGGTGGGGGGCCACCTTCTGCTGCTCATCCGCTTCCCGCTTCTGTCGCACGATGATGACCAGGTACTCCTCACACTGTTTCTGGAACTCAGCCACCTTTTTCTTGGCGTCCTCCAGCTCCAGAGACATCACTTCCACCTTTTCCCGAGTTTCATCGATCTTAAACAGTCCTGTCCGCAGCTTGTTGGCCTGGTCCAGCAGCTCCTGCCGCTTCTCCCCCAGCAACCTGGGGACAGAAAAGGATGCGGTGCCTGGAGGGCTGGGGGACACCCCACTTGACGTCCCTTCCCAATGTGGCTTGGATCCTTGCCTTCCTTTCTGCCACGGCCAGGGTTTTATCGTCTCCTGCCTGGACCACCATTAATAGCTTCCCGACTGGTCTTCCTGCCTCCAGACTCTCCTCGCTCTGGTTTACTCTACAGCCCGCTGTCACAATCAGCTTGCTACACACAGTTTGCCTCACACCGCTCTCCTACTTAAGAATCTTCCACTTTCCCGCTGTGCAGCAGGCAGGGGGGCTTCAGTGAACCAGAAAACACAAACCTCTCCCAAGGGGGTGGCCATCCCTCATCTCCAACCTGTTTACTTCATATGGGGATGAATGTGGGCTCAGTGTTGCCACAATTGCTGATTTTTAAAGGGAAGCTGGAAATCTGGATTTTTCTAAGGTTTCTGAGTTTTAAATGTTGGCAACACACTCAAAAAGTTTTCAACATTGTATAGCCCAAACATATTCCCTTTGTACTTGTACGTATTCTCCATTGTACTTCCCTTACGTACCCAGGGAAGGCAAGGACTTTATTAACTGGTAGATTGCAAGTCTCTAGAACAGTGCCTGGCACATAGTAGGTGCTCAAAATATATGTGTTAAATGAATGAATAAATGTTGATGATCATTATTACAAATGGGTTTTTCTTCACCTTGATTAAAATATTGAATCCAATAAATGAGGGTTTTTTCTTTACATTTCTCTTATATTCTTCACAGCAAACTATTACTGTGTTGTGCACACAAAAAGACACTTGATACAACTCGATAAATGAATACATACTTCTTGGGAATGGTGGAAAGCCTACAAGACATTAAAGGCCGAGAGGAGGGGACAGGCCTTGGTATGTATATTATGGGTTTTATGGCAATGACACAGTTGTATTATGGTTGGGAAAAGAAACATCATTCCAGAAAATGAGGACAGAGAGGGAAGGGAGGAGGAGGTCTCAGAGATGGCCACACCCCCTAGAAACCCCATCTCTCTTTTATCAACTTTCTGGACAGAATTAAGGCCCTTTGCATCTCTGCTATTGCACGTCAGCACCCAGGTGGCCAGCTCCTGGATATTTCACCGATCGCCCTTGAGGACACCAAGTTCCCCGCCCTCCCCGTCTTCTATTCTTCTTCATACTTCTTATATCCAGACACGAGTTCCAGGTAGTTGGTGGGTGTGACATAGTTGTATCTTCGCAGTTCCAACAGCATCTTCTGGGAGTACTGAGCCACTGACCAGTGCATGGTGACAAAGACCTGGGCCACCTTCCTGTGGATCTGAGACCAAAGGATACAAGAAGTAAGACAGAGGGTAAAGTCAGATGGAGAGTGGGAAAGGAGGGAGCCGGGAGTGTGCTGGGGGACAGGGAGGAGGGCTCACGTTGTCATGAGTTCCCAGATCCACGCCCGCAATGGACTTCTCAGCCACCTCAAGCAGTGCCTCACGGGGCCACTCTGAGAACCAGTTGATGGTTGTGCAGTTCACCAAGGCTGGGTACTGGCGGATCCAGTTCCTGGGGAGGTGTTGAGAGGTAGTTAAGCCCGTTTGGAGATTCGGCCTCCAGCTATTGGCTTTGTCACAGGTTCATCCGCTTTCCAGGAACCTGAGTGCCCCTTCCTCGTGTTCCTGTATTTCCTTGTCCAGATTTTGCTCCCTGAGAGCTATTTCAGGGTAGTATTCAGGAACAGGTTCTGGAGTCAGAAAGACCTGGTTCCACACCTAGGTGTGGATCCTGCACAAGTGATCTAACCTTTTGGATGTCAGTTTCCTTATTTCTAAAGTGGGAATAACAAAACATACTAACTAGGGTTGTTAGTGGATCAGTAAGTTAACACATGTAAAATGCTTAGCACAGCACCCGGTATATGGAAATACACCATATACCATAATATTAAAAAAAACAAAATGGTGACCCAAATGGCCTCTCCACACAAGTTCTCTGTCTTCCTCCCACTTTCTGTTACCCTTAAAATCATACCAAGAATGGATAAACAAAAAGTGGTACGTACATACATGCAGTAGGATCTTATCCAGCCTTAAAAAACAAGGAAATTCTGACATATGCTACACCCCAGATGAACCTTGAGAACATTATGCTAAGTGAAATAAGCCAGTCCCAAAAAGACAAAAACTGTATAATCCCATTTATATGCAACATCTAGAGTAGTCACTCATAGAAACAAAGTAGAATGGTGGTTCCCAGGGGCGGGTGGTGGAGGAAATGGGGAGTATTGAAAGGATATAGAGTTTCAATTTTGCAAGATGAGAAAATCCTAGAGACCTGTTGAGCAATAATGTAAATATGTTTAACACTACTGAGCTGTACACTTAAAAATGGTTATGATGGTAAATTTTATGTTCTGTGAATTTTTAACACCACAATTAAACATTAAAAAAAAAAAACCACCCCTGCCAAAAAAAGACCAACCTAAACAATCTTCATACCCAAAGTGAGTGAACAACTCCTATGTAAGCAGGAACTTCCTGAAAGAAGACAAGGTCTACAGAAAGGAGCTGGGGCATGCGGGCGGGAGAGAACGGTGCTCTTCCTGAGAAGGTGTGCATGCGGCAGAGGACCCACGGGATGTGCTGGGCTGTAACGGGGAGGGAGGGACAAGGCTATGCCAGGAGTCACCTGAAGGGGTCGCCCACGGGGCTGAGGCAGAGA
Organism: Phataginus tricuspis; assembly: GCA_029783875.1. Lineage (NCBI taxonomy): Eukaryota > Metazoa > Chordata > Mammalia > Pholidota > Manidae > Phataginus > Phataginus tricuspis. Next base: position 10,315,908 of record JAQQAC010004778.1, on the reverse strand, counting down.
ACGATGTGCAGGTGGTTGCGCACGCGCTCGATGAGGTAGGCCAAGAGGCTGTCGGAGGACTGGGGCACCTGCTCGGAGCGGGCCTGGTCTATGATTTGCGTCTGGATCTGTAGAGAAGCCACAGGGTCAGAGGCCTGCAGTTTCAGTGGCAGAACCGGAGGGCACACAGGTGAGGCTAGCCTGACCAACGGGGGTCTTAAAGCAGCTCTGCCCTATAGGGGCCTTTGAGGGAAGCCAGCTGATTGGAAAGAGCTTGTCTTCCCCATGGATAGAGGGACATATTCTGGGGTCCTGCCTCTTCAGGGGTTAGTTGGGAAGGCCCAAGAACCAACTGGTAGAGGGTGTGGAAGGGATCAGACCTCTTCAAATTCATCGGTCTTGTAGAGATTGGGGACCTCGCCCGAGCTGAGGATATTGTTAATATCCTCTAGGAATGATTCGTCAGCTATTTGGGTGTCCACGAAAAGGAAGGACGTCGCCTTGAGCTCTACCCCAGCCTGGTGGTACAGACGCTTGATATCTGGGCCAGATGAGGGAAGGAGGAAGAGAGGACAGGCAGACTCTTCAGATTCACCGTCCCATCCCATATTCCTCTTCTGAAATCCAGAAACCCTTCCCCGGCCTGCAGCGCATACACAACACCGTCCTCCACCCCACGTGAGCCCGGCAGGCACATCTCACTCTGGCTCTCTGGCTTCCTTCTCTCCTCTCTCTTATCACACAGGAAGTCAGGCATCTGATCTTTCACTCCTAGCCCCAAACCTTCCCTCTTTCAGACCCAGCTTACCTTCTCGGAACTCCTGCTTCCGATAATGTTTGGTGACCTCAATCTGGAAGGTGACGTACTCACAAATGGAGGAGGCCAATCGGGCCAGACTCTGGCGCCCGCTGCCCCCAATGCCCACCAAGAGCATGTTGCCCCGAGGCTGTCCAATGACCCGCACAATCCGTGTGACTGGGGGATGGGGGGTGAGGGTAATGAATTGTCTGAGCAACCTCAGGGGACCTCCAGGCCCTGAGCTCTGGGATTGGGATGCCTGCAACTCAAGGGCTGTGAAGTATGGGAACAGAATAGTGCCTGGAACCCTGCTAGTGATTCAACTTTAACCTTCACCACGTCCATTAAGCATCACCATCAAGGAAAAGCCCACTCATTGCTACAAAGGCATCTGGGGCTAGGAGGAAAGCCAGCTTCCAAGACTTCATTTGGGAGAAACCTAGGAAGAGATCCCTATTTCCTTGGAAATATCCCATGACTGGGATTCTGGGGATGGGGATGGGCGTAGGACGTGCTCACTGTGTTCAACAGCCTCTCGGAAGAGCACCAGCTGCATTGGCACGACAGCGGGTGACAGGTTGTACTCATTGAGAGCTGTCTCCATAGCTGTCTTCAGCCCTGCCAGATCAGTGAGGTCTTCATACACCTTGGGCTCCCTTAGGAAGTCCCCTGGGCCATGGGAAGAGGGGGTCAGAGCTCAAACGCGTGGTCCTCCCTAGACTTCCCCAAAGGGCCCTCAACTTCAGGACTCCATGCCCAACTCTCCTTCCAACCCATCTCCACGTCTCCAGTCTACAGCAGCCACACTCCCAGCTCACCAAAGATAGGGGAACGTTTGTTCGGACAAAGATTATGAAATGTGAGATCAAAGAAAGAGCCGAGTTTGTCATTTATGATGCCCACGAAGGCTTCCATGTCTGTTGTATCCACCAGTCGGTCAGAGAAGACTCTGTTGGGAGGGAGTTAGGGTGAGATCTGGGAACAAAGAGAAGAATGGCCCCGGGGATGGGGCAGCAGGCAGGGGTGGAGGTGGGACTTGGAGCAACCTAAGAAGCCTGGATCTGGCGGGGCACAGGCTTCTCACCTGAAACACTCATGGATCCAGAGTCGTGTGATGCTAGACTTGGTATCATGGAAGTCCTTGTTGGCTCGAAGCATGCCCTGGAACACCTGGAGAGGAGGCATGGCTATAAGATGGAGGGAGGGAAGAGAGTCCCTCCAGAAGTTTTAGAGATATGGTCAGAGAAAGCAGCATTCTAGAATGGGGGTGATTTTGGAGTGTGTGAAATACTATTGAGCACCAGGGCTTACAGTGAGAAGAAAAGAATGCCTCCAAGAAGGCTGTGCTGGGCAAAAGGGCCAAGGTCAGGTGGAGTTTCACCTTGGAGATGTCTCGGAGGTTGAAGAGGTAGTGGATCTTGGAGGGTGTGGGCAGGAAGCGCTGTACCACGGTGTTGTACATGTCCAAGGTGGCCTCGGTAACCACATTCCCAATGGGCTTCACCTCCTCCTCGAAGTCCTGAAGCTTCTGATTGATCATGGTGCCAAATATTCGGATGATCTGGGACTCCTAGAAATGGGCCCTCAGACTCACTTTTACAGGATCCTGGCCTTCCAGCCAGGACAGAGATTAGGGCAAGGTGAGTGACAGAACTTAAGGAAGCACCAAAAAAGACCTCAGAAATCAAGAGAAATAATATTGTAATGCAATATTTGAAATCAAAATTAATGCAAAATACTCATGATGAACAAATACCAGCATTTTAAATGAAGATGGGATCGGTATTTTTGATTTTTCCTTCTGTCTCAGCCTCTAATATGGTTCAATGAGGCACTGTATACTGATCTTGTATTTATTTTAAATTTTGGTGTTTTTTGTTCATGAATTTCTGCAGTTAACTTTTAAAAAATATTGCATTAAAATATTGTACATCTTCATTATTAAGGTTTTCTTGGCGTCCTTGAGTGCCTCGCTTGCCTCACCCTAATCCTGGCGACGCTCTCAGCTCTCAGCTTTGTAGGGTCTACCTTCCTTAGTCTTTTTGGGCCCCACTGCATTCTCTGCCCACTCCAGAGCCAGCAAGCTACACTTTCATCCTGCAGCCCCTCCGTGTATTACAGCTCCCTGCACACAACCCCACTCAGGGCTCCCTCAGCCCCCCTCCTTGATCTGCCTCCCCATTCTCTGGGACACGGATGGCTGGCCTTCTGCGGCCCCCCACCAGCCCCCATTAGGCCCTCACTGTTGGGAAGGTCATGTTGATGGTGTTGAAGCGACTCTGCAGCCTTGGGGTGATGACAGTTCGTCCACCCCCAGGAGGGCCCATGGCAGCCATCAGAAACATGTCCTAGGGGACAACGACGAGAAAGACTGGTGGGCAGAGAGTCTCTAGGAGCCAGGAGGGAGAGAGCAAACAGAGGGATAGATGGGGGCAGAATGAGCAGGAAGAAACATGGGGTGATGGGGGCAGGGGAAGGTGAAGAGGACGAAGGTATTAGGGACATTTTTTGTAGAATTACTAAAGTAATGTATTTGTCTTTATTTCATCAATATAATCCATGTACCCAAATGAGAAAATAGAGATAAGGTAAAAAACATTTGATTCTGTCTTCTAAACTTCTTTTTGTTCTTTTTTTAATGTATATATCTATACGTGGTGTGTGTGTGTGTGTGTGTTCTTTCTCAGAAACATATGCATATATTGATTATTAGGTAAGTGTTTGAGCCTGAGAGCCAGATAGATGGGCACCCCAGAAATCAGGCTGGCATGGCTTTTGCCCATTGATTCAGGAAAAAGAAACAAACAGGGTGCTCAGAATACTGTGGGAGGAGAGTGAGGACCACAGGGAGACACCTGCATTGGAGGTGAGGAGCAGAGATCTGATGCCATGGAGGCAGCTGCTGAAATGGCGGACGGCAGAGCAGCCTGGAGAGGGGAGTGTGGCTGGGGGCGCTGAGATGGTGAGGTGGCATCAGCCTTGGCATGTGAGCCATGTGGGGTAAGAGGCCTGGGAAAGGAAGACAGGATCTTTTGGTCACAGAGTGGAAGGCAGGGTCAATGAGGAGAGTTAACAGGAATTGTTAACTTAGGAGCCAGATGCCTGCGTCCTGAGAAAGTCAGGACACTCTGGCGTGGAAAGGAATATAGGATCATAGGACCCTTTCCTGGGGTCCCCATGGAGCAGGGACTGAGCCGATCAAGACAGGGAACAGAGGCCTGAAGAACAGTCTCAGGACGCTTACTCGGATGTACTTGATGGTCTGTTTCGCACGATCGTACCAGAAGCCATAGTCAATCCAGAGGCGAATCAGCTCCAGGGGTGGCTGGGACCCAAATGCATCCTTAGCTGGCATGTTTAGATCGTCCATAAAGGTGATCATGCTTTTGCCCCCAAACGGCACATAGACACCCTTAGTTCGCTTCTCCACCCGGCTCTCAATGATGCTTTGCACATTACTGGATGTGGTCTGGTGAAAAGAGTACAGAATGAGTGCTCAGGTCCCCCAGGAGAAACACAGGGTTAGAGAGTCATGTCAATCAGGCGCTTGGATCCCAGGGCAGAGTAGAAGGCAGCGAGAGCGTGGGAGCTGTGGCCTGGCCCCGGGTCCCACAACACACCTGCGCAGACATGTTGACAGTGAGCACTGACCACTGGTTGGAGGGCAAGGACTGCAGAACACTCTGGGCGATGGAGGTCTTCCCAGTCCCCACAGGACCCACCAGCAGGATGGGAGTCTGGCTGGCCACCAGGGCGCCCACCAGGTAGTTGTAGCGAACAGTGTCGACGGTGGGCACCATGATCTTATAGAAGGGGGAACTAGGGGGAAAGGGAACTGTGTGTCAAGGATCACCGGCCCAGTCTGTTCCAGCTCCCCCTTCATTCCGCCTCCCAGTGCTTATCGTCCTTGGGCATCACCACTCTCTAACCACCAAATGCTTTCTGCGTGGCCTGGAGACCAGGCATTCTCCTGAAAGACCCTTGAAGATCCCGCTTCCTTATTCAAGAGGTTATCTCTGCCCTGGGATGTACCCTCTCTCTACAGCTCACCGTGGCCTCTCAGCCCCAGCTCTGTCACCATCCCCCACCAACCACAGCCCCAAGACAGACCCGCCAGCTGGGCCCAGCTCTCACTTTGGAGGGTAGTGCCAACTCTTAGGGAGCTTATCCTCAAATGATACCCAGTTCTGCATCTTGGGGTCCACAAAATATTCATACACTGTGTCCTAAGGAGAGAATGTGTGTGAGGCTATCAAAGCCTTCCTTTAACTCTCCCCAGCGCCCAAAAAGTGCTCACAGACCACTGGGTGGAAGAAAGGGCTGGGTTAGCAGGCTGAAACTCAAGCAATTTTCTCTGCATCAGGGAAACTGATGGCTTCTGGAAAAATAGGACAGCTGGGTTTCAGTGCCCTGACCTTGTTAGGAAAGGAGCCCTCAATCTCTCGGAGGTAACTGTCGATCTTCTTGCGGCCCTCCTCATCCACAGAGGCACACACAGACCAGATCATGCTGAACACAAATGTCAGCTCTACCATCAATGTATAATTTTCACCATCAGCTGGGTTCACCTGGGTGGAAGAAAAAGGCAAATATCTTAAATCTATAAGAGATGGAGGGACCTGTTTTGGCAGGTCATCACCAAGGCTTAGAGTTTTCCTCCCTTCTTGGCTCTATTCAGAAAACCATATGGCTGTAGATAAGCCTAAACCTAAAACATTCAGATAAACCTGAAACTTCCCGTAGCTCATCAGTTGCCCTGAGTTTCTTCTCTGCTGTGTTATAAAGACACAGCATGATCCAGCCAGCCCATGTCTACTCTGAAGAAACACCCATGGCGCTCTTCAGAGGAGACACATCCAGGGACATTCATAGTGACTTCGTTGTAACTGAAAAAAATTAGAGATGACCTAAACGTCTACCAGTACAGGAACGGGAAAATAAAATGTAGGGTTCTACCCTGGAATAGCATACATCAATTAAGCAAAGAAATTAATCTGTATGTGGCATTATAGAGCTCAAAAACATATTGCTGATATAATAAGCATATTGCAGATGTGGTATAAAGCATGACATATTTTTTAAATACCACATTTTCTATGGGTACTTATGGGCTGTGTGTAGATATGTATTTAGAGAAAAGGTCTGTGATGACACATACAAACATACTACAGTAGTTACTTGCAGAGGCAGGAAGTAGACCAGGATTGAAAGGAGAGAAGTGATCAAAAAGGACTTCAGCAGTACACGAAAAATTTTAATTTTTAGAAAGAAAACTAGATTCAACTGTTACTTGTGTAGTTAAAAATTAGATTTTAAAAGGTGCCAACTTAATAGCAGAAACAGCATATTTAGAGCTCATGCTCTCCACCCCCAACCCAGAGGGCACGTGGTAGGTGCTGTTCCTTGAGAGGGTGTGTGGTGCACAGGGGGCTGTGCAGACCGGGCTGGGCAGCCTTGGGGAAGGTGGCTGGCACATAGATAACTCACTCATGTGATCTCTAACCTCCTCCATGAAACATCCACAGGCCTAGGAATGGGGAGCTCCTGAGGAGAGGTTCTGAGCTAAGATACCTGCAACTACAGATAGTGTGAGATACAAGATGCTGTCCAATCCAGAATACTGGACTTGGTCTCAGAACAATCCTCAATTCTTAAGAGGTTGGGAATTGTGTTGAGATTCCCTTGTCTATCATATTCAATACAGAATCCTTGGTCTGTCTTTCCGGATCACCCTAACACTAAACATATCTCACCATCCTCCTCTTGGGCTCTTGGCTATACTGAAGAGGGTGTGTACGCAAACACCACCCCACCACCCCGCTCAGTGCAGCTAGGACTGACTCCCATGTCTCTGTGTTTTTGCAAAGGCCCCTCTCTGCATCTAGAAGGCCCTCCTCTTTGCTCCATTCTTCGGTGTTCTCCCGCGCTGCTCGTGCCCTGCCTGGCCCGTCCTCCCCAGCACCTGGCTGCCACCGGGGCTGTTCCCATCGGTTACTGTACAAGTCACCTGCACAGTTTTAATCTACATGAGCTGTACTAGGAATGACAGATACCGTTACAGATCTTTATTGTTATACAACTTTATATTAACAGCTTGTTGGGGATTAAAGACGGCGGCATGAGAGGTGAGACACAGACTTCCTCCTAAAACCGCATACAACATGAAAATATAATTAATACAACTAATCCTGAAAGAGCAACAGGAAAGATGACTGTGCCAGACTGCATATACCTGGAGAACAGAGCAGACCTCACAGGACAGGGTAACGTACCAAAGCTGTGGTCCGGTGGGACCCAAGCCCTTCCCCCACCCCAGCTCACCGGCGGGAGAAAGAGAAACTGAACAGGGAGGGAGTGGAGGCCTGGGACTGCTGAATACCTAACTCCGGAGATCTGCTCTGGGAGTACAAACCTACATTTCATGGTGCTTGCATGATACTCTCATGATTATGGGGTTGGAAAGCTAAGACAGGCAGAATTCCTGGAGAGACTGAGATTCCAGCTGCTTGTGGAAAGCAGGGATCCATATCCGGCTGCTCTGGGACAAAAGAAAGGCAGGCAGAGTGAGAGACTTCCTAACAAGGAAGCCCTTAGCAAGAGGGCTGCTAAAGGGGCAAGGACCGCACAGAGTTTACTGCTCAGGAGAAAGGACAGGTAGACAAAATTGTCCGGGTGCACTCTGCCCAGCAGGTTGGGAGCTTTGCCATATAGACTCTCATATTTAAGGAGGAAAAAGAAATCTTCCTCCTTAGGTGATCTTCAGGTGCTCCAGCTCCCTGCTGGCTACACAGCTCCAAGGTCCCCCTCCATGATACGCAACCTACTGCGCCTTTCTCCCAGCCAGCCCCACCTGGCTCGCAAACAGGCAAACCCTGCCCTGGCGTTAGGCCAGCCAGAGGGAAGATCTGTCTACAGCAACTACAAACGCAAAGCATAGAGGCTTATACCTGTATGCTTGGCCCACTGGTTCAGACAGTGGAGACACGCATAGCAGCCAGGTAGCAGGAAACAGCTCTTTCCTCCCCCCCAGGCACCAATACCACTCCCCTGCACCCCCGGCATTGCTTCAGGGGCTGAGCAGCTCCAGGGAGTAGAGTTTTTGGGCAATAGAGGACGCCACAAATATGAAATGCCAAAGGAATCTGGTTCAGAGTAAAATTATTAATACCACTCATGAGAAAGATTTAAATGACATCAACCTCAGGACTCTTCCTGAAAGGGAGTTCAAAATAAAAATCATTAACATGCTCATGGAGGTACAGAAAGATATTCAAGAACTCAGGAATGAATTCCGGTGGGAGATCCAATTGTTGAAGAGCACAGCGGACGGTATTAAAAGCAGATTGGATATGGTGGAGGAGACAATAAATGAAACAGAAACTAGAGAAGTGGAATACAAAGAAGCTGAGGCACAGAGAGGAAAAAGGATCTCTAAGAATGAAAGAATATTGAGAGAACTGTGTGACCAATCCAAATGGAACACTATATGGGTACCAGAAGAAGAAGAGAGAGAAAAAGGGATAGAAAATGTCTTTGAGGAGGTAATTGCTGAAAAATTCCCCAATCTGGGGAAGGAGATAGTCTCTCAGGCCATGGAGATGCACAGATCTCCCAATACAAAGGATCCAAGGAAGACAACACCAAGACATATAGTAATTAAAATGGCAAAGATCAAGAATAAGGACAGACTGAAAAGCAGTCAGAGAGAGAAATAAGACCACATACAAAGGAAAGCCCATCAGGCTATCATCAGACTTCTCAACAGAAACCTTACAGGCCAGAAGGGAGTGGCATGACGTATTTAATGCACTGAAGCAGAAGGGCCTTGAACCAAGAATACTTTATCTGGCAAGATTATCATTTAAATTTGAAGGAGGGATTAAACAATTTCTAGATAAGCAAAAGCTGAGATAATTTACCTCCCACAAACCATCTCTACAGTGTATTTTGCAGGGACTGCTATAGATGGAAGTGTTCCTAAGGTTTAAAAGCTGTCGCCAGAGGTAATAAAACCACAGTAAAGAAAATAGAACAGCTAATTACTAAGCAAATGCAAAAATTAAAATAACTATCTCCAAAGTCAATCAAGGGATAGACAAAGAGTACAGAATATGATACCTAATATATAAAGAATGGAGGAGGAATAAAAAGGAGGAAGAAAAAAAAGAACCTTTAGATTGTGTTTGTAATAGCATATTAAGTGAGTTAAGTTAGATTCTTAGATAGTAAGGAAGTTAACCTTGAACCTTTGGTAACCACGAATCTAAACCTGCAATGCCAACAAGTACATACCTATCGATAATCACCCTAAATGTAAATGGACTGAATGCACCAACCAAAGACATAGAGTCACTGAATGGATAAAAAAACAAGACCCATCTATATGCTGCCTACAACAGACTCACTTTAAACCCAAAGATATACACAGACTAAAAGTGAAGGGATGGAAAAAGATTTTTCATGCAACTAATAGGGAGAAAAAAGCAGGGGTTGCAGTACTTGTATCAGACAAAATGGACTTCAAAACAAAGTCACAAGAGACAAAGAAGGACATCACATAATGATTAAGGGGTCAATCCAACAAGAAAATATAACCATTATAAATATCTATGCACCCAACATAGGAGCACCTACAAACGTGAAACAAATACTAACAGAATTAAGAAGAGAAGTAGAATGCAATGTATTCTTTCTAGGAGACTTCAACACTCCACTCACTCTGAAGGACAGATCTACCAGACAGAAAATAAGTAAGGAGACAGAGGCACTGAAAAACACAATAGAACAGATGGACCTAACAGACATCTACAGAACTCTACACCCAAAAGCAGCAGAATATACATTCTTTTCAAGTGCACATGGAACATTTTCAAGAATATCTGATACTAGGCCACAAAAAGAGCCTCGGCAAATTAAAAAAGATTGAAATTGTACCAACCAGTTTCTCAGACCACAAAGGTATGAAAGTAGAAATAAATTATGCAAAGAAAATGAAAATTCCCACAAACACATGGAGGCTTCACAACATGCTCCTAAATAACCAATGGATCAATGACCAAATAAAAACGGAGATGAAGCAATATATGGAGACAAATGACAACAATAATTCAACACGACAAAATCTGTGGGATGCAGTGAAGACTGTGTTAAGAGGAAAGTATATTGCAATACAGGCCTACCTCAGGAAAGAAGAACAATCCCAAATGAGCAGTCTAAACTCACAATTAACGAAACTAGAAAAGGAAGAACAAATGAGGCTCAAAGTCAGTAGAAGGAGGAACATAATAAAGATTAGAGCATAAATAAATAAAATCAAGAAGAATAAAACAATAGAAAGAATCAAAAGCAAGAGCTGGTTCTTCGAGAAAATAAACAAAATGGATAAACCCCTAGCCAGACTTATCAAGAAAAAAAGAGAGTCTACTCACATAAACAGAATCAGAAATGAGAAAGGAAAAATCACTACGGACACCACAGAAATGCAAAGAATTATTAGAGAATACTATGAAAAACTATATGCTAACAAACTGGATAACCTAGAAGAAGTGGACAACTTTCTAGAAAAATACAACCTTCCAAGGCTGACCCAGAAAGAAACAGAAAATCTAAACAGACCAATTACCAGCAATGAAATTAAACTGGTAATCAAAAACCTACCTAAGAACAAAACACCTGGACCAGATGGCTTCACCACTGAATTTTATCAAACATTTAGTGAAGACCTAATACCCATCCTCCTTAAAGTTTTTCAAAGAATAGAAGAAGAAGGAATACTTCCAAACTCATTCTATGAGGTCATTATCACTCTAATACCAAAACCAGGCAAAGACACCACAACAAAAGAAAATTACAGCCCAATATCCCTGATGAACATAAATGCAAAAATACTCAACAAAATATTAGCAAACCAAATTCAAAAATACATCAAAATGATGATCAATCATGATCAAGTAGGATTTATTCCAGGGATGCAAGGATGGTACAACATTCGAAAATCCACCACATCAACAAAAAGAAGGACAAAAACCACATGATCATCTCCATAGATGCTGAAAAAGCATTTGACAAAATTCAACATCCATTCATGATAAAAACTCTCAACAAAATGAGTATAGAGGGCAAGTACCTCAACATAGTAAAGGCCATATATGACAAACCCACAGCCAATATTATACTTAACAGCGAGAAGCTGAAAGCTTTCCCTTTAAGATCAGAAACAAGACAAGGATGCCCACTCTCCCCACTTCTATTCAACATAGTACTGGAGGTCCTATCCACGGCAATAAGACAACATAAAGAAATAAAAGGCATCCAGATTGGCAAGGATTAAACTCTCCCTGTTTGCAGATGACATGATATTGTACATAAAAAACCCAAAAGAATCCACTCCAAAACTACTAGATCTAATTCTAAATTCAGCAAAGTTGCAGGATACAAAATTAATATGCAGAAATCTTTGGCATTCCTATACACTAACGATGAACTAGCAGAGAGAGAAATCAGGAAAACAATTCCATTCACAGTTGCATCAAAAAGAATAAAATACCTAGGAATAAACCTAACCAAGGAAGTGAAAGACCTATACTCTGAAAACTACAAGACACTCATGAGAGAAATTAAAGAAGATAACAATAAATTGAAACACTTCCCGTTTTCATGGATAGGAAGAATTAATATTGTCAAAATGGCCACCCTGCCTAAAGCAATCTACAGATTCAATGCAACTCCTATCAAAATACCAACAGCATTCTTCAACAAACTAGAGAAAATCATTCTAAAATTCATATGGAACCAAAAAAGACCCCGAATAGCCAAAGCAATCCTGAGAAGGAAGAATAAAGCTGGGGGGATTATGTGCCCCAATTTCAAGCTCTACTACAAAGCCACAGTAATCAAGACAATTTGGTACTGGCACAAGAACAGACCCATAGCCAATGGAACAGATTAGAGAGCCCTGATATAAACCTAACCATACATGGTCAATTAATATATGATAAAGGAGCCATGGACATACAATGGGAAAATGACAGCCTCTTCAACAGCTGCTGTTGGCAAAACTGAACAGCTACATGCAATAGAATGAAACTGGATTATTGTTTAACCCCATACACAAAAGTAAACTCGAAATGAATCAAGGACATGAATATGTCATGAAACCATAAAACTTAGAAGACAACATAGGTAAAAATTTCCTGAATATAAGCATGAGCAACTTCTTCCTGAATGCATCTCCTCAAGCAAGGGGAACAAAAGCAAAAATGAACTCATGGGACTACATCAAACTAAAAAGTTTCTGTACGGCAAAGGACACCATCAACAGAACAGAAAGGCATCCTACGGTATGGGAGAATATATTTGTAAATGACATATCCGACAAGGGGTTAACATCCAAAATATATAAAGAACTTACATGCCTCAACACCCAAAAAGCAAATAACCTGATTAAAAAATGGGCAGATGATATGAAGAGACAGTTCTCCAAAAAAGAAATTCAGATGGCCAACAGACATATGAAAAGATGCTTCACATCACTATTCATCAGGGAAATGCAAATTAAAACCACAATGAGATATCACCTCACACCAGTAAGGATGGCCAGCATCCAAAAGACTAAGAACAACAAATGCTGGCGAGGTTGCAGAGAAAGGGGAATCCTCCTACACTGCTGGTGGGGGTGTAAGCTAGTTCTACCATTGTGGAAAGCAATATGGAGGTTCCTCAAAAAACTAAAAATAGAAATACCATTTGACACGGGAATCCCACTCCTTGGAATTTACTCAAAGAATACAAATTCTCAGATTCAAAAAGACATATGCACCCCTATGTTTATTGCAGCACTTTTTACAATGGCCAAGATATGGAAGCAACTTAAGTGTCCATCAGTAGATGAGTGGATAAAGAAGATGTGGTACATATACACAATGGAATACTATTCAGTCATAGGAAAGAAACAAATCCTACTATTTGCAACAACATGGATGGAGCTGGAGGATATTATGCTCAGTGAAAAAAACCAGGTGTAGAAAGACAAGTGCCAAATGATTTCCCTCATTTGTGGAGTATAACAACAAAGCAAAACTGAAGGAACAAAATAGCAGAAGACTCCGGGACTCCAAGAAGGAACGTTACCAAAGGGGAGGGGTGTGGGAGGGCAGGTGGGGACGGGGGGAGAAGGGGATTGAGGGGTATTATGTTTAGTCCACATGGTGTGGGGGATCACGGGGAAAACAGTGTAGCAGAGAGAAAGAAATAGTGAATCTGTGGCATTTTACTACACTGAAGGACAATGACTGCATTGGGGTATGGGTTGGGACTTGATAATATGGGTAAACCACATTGTTTTTTCATGTGAAACCTTCATAAGAGTGTATATCAATAATACCTTAATAAAAAAAACAGCTTGTTGTCTGGCAATGTCTTTAAAAACAATTTGAACCATTTCTAGGCAGTGATTTAATCTCAACAGAAAAATACCCAGTTTTGGTCCTTACTCCATAATTCTAAACTGAACAAAATTTTTCCTAAATAGCAATTAATCTGAAAATTTCTCAAAACCCTCATCAGATTAGGCTGGGAGCTCATTCTCACAGAAATAGTACCCCAAGGTCATGCATATACCAGGACTTCCTATTTATTTTTTTGAAAGGATGGAGAAATGAGGAACCAAATAAACTATCCTTAGCTCCTAAAATACGGGTAGGAAATGACAGTGAGATCCGACCATGTGCTGTGACCAACCAGGAGTCGTTAGTCTGGCCTTCCACCTTGTATGCACACACCCATGTGCACGCCCTCACTGCCTCCATGGCCAGTGAGGCCTCCCCTGGATCCACCTGAGCCTGGTGTTCAGACTGTGTCTCAGACACACTGTTTCCCTGCAGTTGTCCCTGGCAGGTCACAAGCCCTTCTTGCCTGGCCCCGCTCCAGCCCCCACTCACCCCATTCTCCGGCGTGGCCAAAGCCGAGTACAGCTTGCAGAGGGCAATGATCCCACTGTATTCGGGGAGGGGCACCAGCTCAGTGCAGTTGTCCTTCTTGAAGGTCAGCATCTTGTTGATGAACTTTTCAAACATGCGTTGTAGGGGCTCTGCCTCAGCCTGTAGTGGAATAAGAAGGGGCTGTTTATTCGTTCTTGTGTCCCACAGGCCACATGGGCTACCTTCCCTCTCCTCGATTCCCTTCATACCTTTGGCCTCTTCTCCAGCCATGACTGAACATAGGGCTTCCAGCCCAGGTCTGTGTAATCTGTGTAGACCATCCCACAGCGAGAAACAGTGGCTGGAGAGGCCACTGCCAAGTTTTCCACTTCGAACAGGAGAGACACCTACAACAATATGCATAGTTAGGGCCTCATCTTTCCCTCCACCCTGCCCCCATCAATAATAAAAACACCCAGAACTCCAATGCCCCAAGGTGTCTCTACCAAGAACCAAGTGTGGCAGGATAAATAAAGACAAAAACCTAAGGTTTACAAATGATTTGCTTTTTAAAAGAAATTAGAGATTACTGAAAGTTATCTTTAAGGAAAATCACTCTCTCACATGCATTATCTGAGTGGGTGGGAAAGGGTGGGCTTTACAGCCCATGAATTTATAACCCTGGGCACACAGAGCAGATTGTCCCTCCTATGTCTGTAGAAACGAGGCCGAGAGGGGCTGCCTCCGTCTACACAGGGCTTCCTAGTGTGCAGAGTTCTTTTACACAACTGTCACCATCCACAGCAGACAAGGCATGTTTTTCTTCAGTCTCTGGGTTCCCAGAATCCGGGCATCCTCCTGCTCAGCTCTCGCCTATAGGACTTCCTCCTCCCTCCAGATTCCCCTGCCCTTCCCCTCAGCCCTGCCTCCTGCCCTCCAGTTTCCACTGCAGAGACCCGGGAGTCAGTGCGCCCCTGCACCTGCTCAGGCATCGCAATCCGCTCTCCGTTGGTGAGAGTCAACACTTTGTTATCGTCCATGACGGAGTTCATGCTCTCAATCCACTGTGTGTCCACAGGGCCATCAAAAAGGATCCACTTCTCATCTGGCTTCTCGTCTTGGGAGGAGATGGGTGATAAGGAAACCATTGCTTTCTCACCTAGCCCTCCCTCCACACTCATCCCCTTGGAGATGTGAGCAGACGCTTCCTTGTATCTCAGCAGTTTTTCACAAATTTGGGTTTTCCATCCCCAGACTGCCCCTCCACCCCTCAGGAGGTTCAGGCATCTGCTCGCCCCACCCCATGACCCTTTGGGTACCTGCACATGCTGTCCGCATGACACTGGACAGAACGCCGTCTGTCCACTCACTGGTATTGAGGTTGTATTCCCCATACAGCTCCCCTAGGGACAGTGCCTTAGGGTTTAAAGGGAACTCCTAAAAATGACACAGGAAGGGGTTTGAGTTGCTGGCCCACACAAATCCCAACACCTCCATTTATTTCTGCCTCCCTTTATTTCCAGGTATTTGTATTCGCTGCTTGTCTCTCTCCTGTCCCCCAGGCCTCTCTCAGGCACTGCCCTCCCTGTCACTGCTTTCTGGCTCCCCACCTATGCTGCCTTTTGCTACTCAAGTCTCTGCCCGCTGCTTCCCTGTCCAACTCCGTACTCTGACAATGTTGAAGTTGGGGTCTCCGGCGCGGCACAGGGAAGACAAGGCGGACTGAAGAATTCGCCACGAGGCAGTCTTGCCGCTGCCCGTGCAGCCCACAATCATGGTGGAGTGGCGGGAGTTCTTGGTTTCATACAACTGGATGACCTTGGTGAGGGTGAATGGTGTGGT
>JAQQAC010004778.1:10279553-10294979 GCA_029783875.1 Phataginus tricuspis | reverse complement strand
TTTCCCCAGTCCCTTTCCCTTTGGTAACTATTAGTCCTTTCTTGGGTTCTGTGAGTCTGCTGCTGTTTTGTTTTTTTTCTTTGTTCTTATACTCCACATATGAGTGAAATCATTTGATACTTGCCTTTTTCAGCTTGGCTTATTTCACTGAGCATAATACCTTCTAGCTCCATCCATGTTGTTGCAAATGGTAGGATTTGTTTTCTTCTTATGGCTGAATAATATTCCATTGTGTATATGTACCACATCTTCTTTATCCATTCATCTACTGATGGACACTTAGGTTGGTTCCATTTCTTGGCTACTGGCTATTATTGGGTAAATGGTGCTGCAACAAACATAGGAGTGCATATGTCTTTTTCAAACTGGGCTGCTGCATTCTTAGGGTAAATTCCTAGGAGTGGAATTCCTGACTCAAATGGTATTTCTATTTTGAGTGTTTTGAGGAACCTCCATATCGCTTTCCACAATGGTTGAACTAATTTGCATTCCCACCAGCAGTGTAAGAGGGTTCCCTTTCTCTACATCCTCGCCAACATTTGTTGTTGTTTTGTCTTTTGAATGGTGGCCATCCTAACTGGTGTGAGGTGATATCTCATTGTGGTTTTATTTTGCATTTCTCTGATGATTAGGGATGTGGGGCATCTTTTCATGTGTCTGTTGGCCATCTGAATTTCTTCTTTGGAGAAGTGTCTGCTCAGATCCTCTGCCCATTTTTTAATTGGATTATTTGCTTTTTGTTTGTTGAGGTGAATGAGCTCTTTATATATTTTGGATGTCAACCCTTTATCGGATGTGTCATTTATGAATATATTCTCCCATACTGTAGGATGTCTTTTTGTTCTACTGATGGTGTCCTTTACTGTACAGAAGCCTTTTAGTTTGATATAGTCCCACTTGTTCATTTTTGCTTTTGTTTCCCTTGCCCAGGGAGACATGTTCATGAAGAAGATGCTCATGTTTATGTCCAAGAGATTTTTGCCTGTGTTTTTTTCTAAGAGTTTTATGGTTTCATGACTTACATTCAGGTCTTTGATTCATTTCGAATTTACTTCTGTGTATGGGGTTAGACAATGATACAGTTTCATTCTCTTAAATGTAGCTGTCCAGTTTTGCCAACACCAGCTGTTGAAGAGGCTGTCATTTCCCCATTATATATCCATGGCTCCTTTATCATATATTAATTGACCATATATGTTTAGGTTAATATCTGGACCCTCTATTCCGTTCCACTGGTCTATGGGTCTGTTCTTGTGCCAGTACCAAATTGTCTTGATCACAGTGGCTTTGTAGTAGAGCTTGAAGTTGAGAAGCGAGATCCCAGTGTTTTATTCTTCCTTCTCAGGATTGCTTTGGCTATTCGGGGTCTTTTGTGGTTCCATATGAATTTTAGAACTATTTGTTCCAGTTTGTTGAAGAATGCTGTTGGTATTTTGATAGGGATTGCATTGAATCTGTAGATTGCTTTAGGTAGGATAGCCATTTTGACAATATTAATTCTTCCTAGCCAAGAGCATGGGATGAGTTTCCATTTGTTAGTGTTCTCTTTAATTTCTCTTAAGAATGTCTTGTAGTTTTCAGGGTATAGGTCTTTCACTTCCTTCGTTAGGTTTATTCCTAGGTATTTTATTCTTTTTGACACAATTATGAATGGAATTGTTTTCCTCATTCCTCTTTCTGCTAGTTCATCGTTAGTGTATAGAAAAGCAACAGATTTCTATGTATTAATTTTGTATCCTGCAACTTTGCTGAATTCAGATATTAGTTCTAGTAGTTTTGGAGTGGAGTCTTTAGAGTTTTTTATGTACAATATCATGTCACCTGCAAATAGTGACAGTTTGACTTCTCCTTTACCAATCTGGATGCCTTGTATTTCTTTGTTTTGTCTGATTGCCATGGCTAGGACCTCCAGTACTATGTTGAATAACAGTGGAGAGAATGGGCATCCCTGTCTTGTTCCCAATCTTAGGTGAAAAGCTTTCAGCTTCTCACTGTTAAGTACAATGTTGGCTGTGGGTTTGTCATATATGGCCTTTATGATGTTGAGGTACTTGCCCTCTATACCCATTTTGTTGAGTTTTTGTCATGAATGGATATTGAATTTTGTCAAATGCTTTTTCAGCATCTATAGAGATGATCATGTGGTTTTTGTCCTTCTTTTTGTTGATGTGGTGGATGATGTTGATGGATTTTTTAATGTTGTACCATCTTTGCATCCCTGGGATGAATCCCACTTGATCATGGTGTATGATCCTCTTGATGTATTTTTGAATTCGGTTTGCTAATATTTTGTTGAGTATTTTTGCATCTATGTTCATCAGGGATATTGGTCTGTAATTTTCTTTTTTGGTGGGGTCTTTGCCTGGTTTTGGTATTAGAGTGATGCTGGCCTCATAGAATGAGTTTGGAAGTATTCCCTCCTCTTCTGTTTTTTGGAAAAATTTAAGGAGAATAGGTATTATGTCGTCTCTATAAGTCTGATAAAATTCAGTGGTGAATCCATCTGGCCCAGGGTTTTTGTTCTTAGGTAGTTTTTTGATTATTGATTCAATTTCGTTGCTGGTAATCATTCTGTTTAGATTTTCTGTTTCTTCCTTGGTCAGTCTGGGAAGGTTGTATTTTTCTAGGAAGTTGTCCATTTCTTCTAGGTTTTCCAGTTTGTTAGCATACAGATTTTCATAGTATTCTCTAATAATTCTTTGTATTTCTGTGGCATCCATCGTGATTTTTCCTTTCTCATTTCTGATTCTGTTTATGTGTGTAGATTTTCTTTTTCTCTTAATAAGTCTGGCTAGGGGTTTATCTATTTTGTTTATTTTCTCAAAGAACCAGCTCTTGGTTTCATTGATTTTTTTCTGTTGTTTTATTCTTCTCAATTTTATTTATTTCTTCTCTGATCTTTATTGTGTCCCACCTTCTGCTGAATTTGGGCCTCATTTGTTCTTCTTTTCCAAGTTTCAATAATTGTGACTTTAGACTATTCATTTGGGATTGCTCTTCCTTCTTTAAGTAGGCCTGATTGGTGCATTCAGTCTATTTACATTTAGGGTGATTATCGATAAATATGTACTTACTGCCACTGCAGTCTTTGGATTCGTGGTTACCAAAGGTTCAAGGGTAGCTTCTTACTATCTAACTGTTTAACTAAACTCTCTTATTAAGCTATTATAAACACAGTCTGATGATTCTTTATTTCTCTCCCTTCTTATTCTTCCTCCTCCATACTTTTTATTTTAGGTGTTTTATTCTGTACTCTTTTGTGTTTCCCTTGACTGCTTTTGTGGATAGTTGATTTTACTTTTTGCCTTTAGTTAGTATTTGGTTGGTCTGCTTTCTTTGCTGTGAATTTATTTTCTCTGGTGACATCTATTTAGCCTTAGGAGTGCTTCTATCTAGAGCAGTCCCTTTAAAATACCCTGTAGAGGTGGTTTGTGGGAGGCAAATTCCCTCAACTTTTGATTGTCTGGAAATTGTTTAATCCCTCCTTCAAATTTAAATGATAATCGTGCTGGATACAGTATTCTTGTTTCAAGGCCCTTCTGTTTCATTGCATTAAATATATCATGCCTTTCTCTTCTGGCCTGTAATGTTTCTGTTGAGAAGTCTGATGATAGCCTGATGGGTTTTCCTTTGTAGGTGATCTTTTTTCTCTCTCTGGCTGCCTTTAATACTCTGTCCTTGTCTTTCATCTTTGCTATTTTAATTATTATATGTCTTGGTGTTGTCCTCCTTGGGTCCCTTGTGTTGGGAGATCTGTGAGCTTCCATGGTCTGAGAGACTATTTCCTTCCCCAGCTTGGGGAAGTTTTCAGCAATTATTTCTTCAAAAACACTTTCTATCCCTTTTTCCCTCTCTTCTTCTGGTACCCCTATAATGCGAATATTGTTCCGTTGTCACACAGTTCTCTTAATATTCTTTCATTCCTAGAGATGCTTTTATCTCTCTATGCCTCAGCTTATCTGTATTCCTGTTCTCTGATTTCTATTCCATTGACAGTCTCTTGCACCTCATCCAGTCTGCTCTTAAGACCTTCTATTGATTGTTTCATTTCTGTTATCTCCCTCCAGACTTCATCCCTTAGCTCTTGCATATTTCTCTGCAGGTCCATCAGCATGGCTTTGACTTTTATTTTGAATTCTTTTTCAGGAGTATTGGTTATATCTACCTCACCAGGCTCTCTCTCTGGGGTTGTCTGAGTGATTTTTGACTGGACCAGATTCTTCTGCCTTTTCATGACGATAGAAGTGGTCGCAGGCAGGTGGTATGTGTGTCAGCTGGGAGAACAAAGTTCCTTCCTGCTTGTCGGTCGCCTTGCCCTTCTCTGCTGCCTGTGCCGTCTACCCACACACTGGGAGCAGTCTCTGGGATAATCTCCTGAGCTGCCGTGGGCGGGGCTGCCCTCGGGATAGCCTAACGCACTGCAGGGGGTGGCAGACGCACCGGGTGTGTTCTCCTGCAAGAAAGGCACCCCTTTGTGCCTTCTGGACCTTGCTGCAGCTTCCACTGCCTGTGCCGGTTACCTGCAGACCCGGAGCAGTCTCTGGGATAATCTCCTGAGATGCCGTGGGCGGGGCGGCCCTTGGGATAGCCTAGCACACTGCGGGGGGAGGGGGGGGCAGCCGCCCTGGGTGTGTTCTCCTGCGAGTATGGTGCCCCTTCCTGCCTTCCAGACCTTGCTCTGGCTTCCTCTGTCTGTCCCGGTTAGCTGCACGCTGGGAGGAGACTCTGTGTGGTTGCTGTGGGAAGGGTTGTTCTCTGCCTGCTCTGCAGCTGTGGCCGTCCACAAGTTTGCTTGCAGCTCCAGCTGGGGAGAATGAATGGCAGGCTGCTTATCACTGTCAGGGGCTTTGGGGCTGTGTTACCCCCCAGGAGGTTAGGGAGCCTGAAGTTCCTCAAGATTCCCAGCCTGCTGGGATGAGTGTTTCAAGATGATTTTGTCCAACTGTTAAGTCCTTGTCCCTCTAAGATTTTTAAAAAGCACCCGCTTTTCTTTTGTCCCAGGGGAGCCGGCTGTGGGGACCTGCTCACAGTCTCCATCTCGGATTTTACTTTTCCGTTTCTCTAATATCCAGTACACCATGCAGTGTGTGTCTGTGCTCCCAGTGCAGATTATTAGGGCTGGTTATTTAGCAGTCCTGTGCTTCCACTCCCTCCCCACTCTGATTCTTTTCCTCCCACTGGTGAGCTGGGGTGGGTGGAGTGCTTTGTATCTTACCCTTTTCGTGAGATGCCAAGTTCTTGCAGATGCAGATGTAGCCTGGCTGTTGTACTGTATCTTCTGGTCTCTCTTTTAGGATTTGTTGTATTTTTTAAAATATATATGGTTTTGGGAGGAGATTTCTGCCGCCCTACTCATGCTGCCATCTTGAGGCCCTCCTCTTTTGAAATTTTTGAGGCAGATTTATGGGCTTTATATGGTCAATTTTCCTAAATATTCTATATAGGCTTGAAAAAATGGTTATTCTCTAATTATTGAATGAACTTGCTATTGATGTCTAAAAAAAATCTAGATTGTGTTGTTCAAATCTTCTTTATCCTAATTGACTTTTTAAAAATTTTAATACACTTATCTCTAACTCAACTCCAAATGCTGCCAGTTGATTAAACCTCTCAAGATGTTTATTCACATGAGGTATCAATTTCTTCTTCTTAAAGAAGTCCCCCTGAAGCCTTCAGATTTGCTCCAATTTGGACCATCTTCTCTCTTTGGTGCACAACCATCATCCTATGCCCTCCATTTTCCTCTTTCTTGGTATGTGCCTGGATCTTAGAGTACATCCCCTACTTCCAGCCCTCTCAGGTTTGCTAAGTAGATCACAACTTCATTTGTTTCCTATGCCTAAAAAGTTTTTGTTATTTCCTCTTACATTCTCCCCATCACTTTAGAGTAATTGTGATGGATTTTCAGAAGAAAACAAAACTGGTTTAACCCACCTCCTTTACTTGGGAGTCCTCTCTATTGAGTTGTCGGGTTTTTTGTTTGTGTACTATTTGTTTTGTTAGTGGAAGTTTATACCTCTCAATCCCCTTCACATATTTTACCCATTCTTACACACACACACACCCTTCTGTCAAACACCACTTTGTTCTTTGTATTTATGAGTCTGTTTCTGTGTTATTTGTTCATTTGTTTTGGTTTTTAGATTCCTCGTATAAGTGAAATCATATGGTATTTGTCTTTCTTTGTCTGACTTATTTCACTTACCATAATGCACTCTAGGGCCATCCATGCTGTCACAAATGACAAGTTTTCATTTTTTTGTATGGCTGAATAATATTCCATTGGGTATACAGACTACATCTTCTTTAGCCATTCATCTATTGATGGACACTTTGAGTCCATATCTTGGCTATTGTAAATAATGCTGCAATAAACATAGGGGTACATATGTCTTTTCAAATTAGTGATTTTGTTTTCTTCAGGTAAATACCCAGAAGTGGAGGTACTGGGTCATACATTGTTGCTATTTTTAATTTTTTGAGGAACCTCCATACTGTTTTCCATAGTGGCTGCACCAGTTTACATTCCCACCAACAGGGGTTCCTTTTTCTCTACATCTTCATCAACATTTGTCATTTCTTGTCTTTTTGATACTAGCCCTTTTGACCAGTATGAGGTGATAACACATTGTGGTTTTGATTTGCATTTTCCTGATGATTTGTGATGTTGAGCATCTTTTCATGTGTCTGTTGGCTTCTTTGAGGAAGTGTTTATTCAGTTCCTCTGCCCATTTTTAAATTTGTTTATTTAAATTTGCCCATTTTAAATTTGGATTATTTGTTTTTTCAGTGTTGAGTTTTCTGAGTTCTTTGTATATTCTGAATTTCAACCCTTTTTCAGATATATCATTTGCAAATATTTTCTTCTATTCTGTAGGTTGCCTTTTTGTTTTGTTGATGGTTTCCTTCACTGTGCAGAAGCTTTTTAGTTTAATGTAGTCCCACTTGTTTATTTTTTCTTTTGTTTCCTTTTCCTCAGGAGATGTATCCAGAAAAAAATTGCTAAAGCCAATGTCTGAACGTTCACTGCCTATGTTTTGTTTTATGAATTTTGTGGTTTCAGGTCTCACATTTAGGTCTTTGTTGTTGTTATATTCAACTATGATATTTTTTATTTATACAAATTTTATTTTACTTTTTTCAAATCCACTTTGTTTAGAAGTCTTTTCTTCGTGGATCATAGTTTCAAGCCTCTCTTTTATTTATTTAAACCTATCAAATTTAGTTATTTTTCAAGTCTTGCTGATCATTTTCAATATCTGTAGTCTTTGTAAATTTGATGCTGCTGTCTGTTGTTCTTCAGTCTTTTGTTCATGACATCTTGTTTCCTTGTGTGTTTTGTGATTTTTGACCAGGTGCTACTCATTTCTTGGACTTTTATAAGAATTCTTTGAGGCTTAAGCTGAAGTTTCATTCTCCCAGGAATAATTTGCATTTGCTTCTGCCAGTCACCTGGAGGAGGCACTAACAATCTGAAAGTACTTAAAATTAAGTTCTAAGTTTGAGATTTGGGGCGATTACACAGTAAAGTAAATTATGACTATAGCGCATGTGATGGTTGGCTTGTGGTTAGGAAATCTCAGAGGAGACTTTTCCCCCTCTTCCCATTATCAGAGTTTAAAACAAGCAAGTTTCTTTACTGTAAGGACCCTTCTCAGTAGTGGGTTTCCTATTTTCCCATTTACTGAAGGTGTTTTCCTTTTGCAGATGGAGATTTATACAGGACTGGGTTGTCTATTATACCTCCAACCTTGGACTCCTTTATCTACTATCCCCAGTGCCTTAAGTTTGACAAAAATTTTCAGAGAGAAAGCCAACTTTCACATTTACTTATCTCCCTGCTTTTACTCTCCCTTCCCATCCCAGAATTCTTTCCTTCTTGCCAGCTTAGCAATGCATTTACAAAGATGTATTTTTCTATTTTTATCCAGTTTTTTAGCAGTTTCAAAACGAAAGGATCATTCAGGGTATCAAAATTACCATACTACCAGAGAAGAAAATACTTTCTAAAATCCTCCTTCCACCCCTTCCATTCCACTGCTCTCACATATCAAACAGCTCTTAGCAGTCGTCCCTCAAAACTCCCTCAATGAAGAGAGAAGTAGAGGCAGGAGAGGGCTGATGGGTGTAGGGAAAGTAGAAAGGCCAGTGGGTCAGAGGTCTTAATGAAGTCAAAGAACTGATGAGTGGAAGTCCTTAAGCTGGTGAGTCAGGTGTGCAGGGAGTTGTGGAGAATGAGTAGAATGTTTGAATAGTTGTTCCTTATACCTTCCAGATAAGGAAGCCCAAAGAGAGGCTGACTGTCCTGCAAAAAGGCACAGCTAGTGAATGGCAGAATGAGGCCTGCAAGCCAGGTGTCCTGTTCTGGATCCACATTCATAACGAAGTCAGTATTAAATATTAAGGAACAAATACCTTGCCATAGTCAATGACAGGTAGCTCAGTGCTGGGGAATAGATCTTGCACAATGGCATTGAATAGCGGCACATCAACTGAAGTTAGCTTGGCAACGTTCATATCTCTCATTGAGAGCAGCAAAACCTGGATGGGAAAAGACAGAGACAGACTTAAGCAGCCAGGCCTACGTACTCACTAGGTCTTTCCTCTTCGAAGAGGTGAGGGGCAGGAGCCAAGAACAAGGGATACCCCTGAACTAGTCTTCAGCAATACGACAAGTAGAACTCAGGCAACACACACAGGGCACTAGCGGAAGGGTGGGAATCCCAGTCTGAGGCAAGAAAGGATCTGAAAACCTTCAGTGAAGGTGCATAGGACCAGTGGCACTTGAGGTTAAGGTCCAAGGGCTGTGCTCTTGATCTACCTCTTCATCAGACAGCTCTGGCTGCAAGCGGCGCTTCTTGCCGGCATAGCGCAGAAGGGAGGTGAGGGCACGTAGGCCAAAGTCATAATGGTCTTGCCTGGAGAGCTGCTGCACAGCCAGTGAGTAAAGTGTGTACACCTTCTTGGCCAGAACCTGGAAACCAAAACAGAGTAGGAAACAACCTATCTCCCCACAAATCCCTCTGCTTCATCTAGGGACAGTTACATATACAAGAAGCTAGGTCCTGGGACTCGAAGCAGCTGGGAGGTGCTCTACAAATAATCTTAATGAGCTCTTGTGGATTGTGCCATTGTGGAGTAGTGATGTCACGGGTGGGAGGCCTCCCTCCTCTTCGTTCTTCTGCCTCCATATCCTACTGACAGTAGTCTACACTCCTTGTAGGATAAGCTGATTGTGAGGCCTGCAGGGAATAATCTGTCTGGGGAATAATCATGGAAGGAAAATGAAATGATTGGGGAAGAGAGATTATTGGAATACCTTGCAGTTGCCAAAGCCCTCCCCAAAAAGGATGATTTCTGCTATGAGAGTGGAATCGGGCACCACCATGGCAACTGGACGGAACATGGATTTAAGATTCTCAGGAAGCTCTGTGCGACCAGCATAACCTGGAAAACAGCACCATTTATTTAGAGTCCATATCGCTTCCCAAAGATCCCTTTCATGATCAGCCCATTTTCCCAACCCTCTCTCCAACCTTCACTTGCTCTCAGCTCCAACTCCAAGACCTCTTTCCCTCTCCTCTCAGCCCTGGCCCTTCGCATACCCCTTTGCTCTGCCTCCCTGTCTCTGGGCTGTTCCTTACTTTCTGCATAGCTCTGTTTCAAACTTAAATCACAGAGCTGTCAGTTTCCTATCATTCCAAGTTCCATGTATAAACTCACATCATTCCTAATAGAAATCGCAGCTGTCTCTCTGATTCTTTCAGAACCTAACCCCTTTCCTGTTTTCTCCTAGACCCTTCCCCCACAACTGTTCCTGGGAAACAGTAATGAAAGACCTGGGTCCTGTGCTTTGGGGAGATTCTCCCACTCTGCAAAAAGGATGTCAGATGGAGCAGAACTCTGGGAGCCAGCCCAACGGGAGAAGACAGCTAAGTGCCCGAAAAGACTAGGGCTACATCTTTACACACAAGTGGTTAGTAATCCCTTAGGGAGAACAGTAAGACTGCCTCCCCTTTTCCCAGAAAGTTGTATGTCTATCCTTCTCTCACACTGTATTGTCTTTAGCCACATTTCACTTGGGTAAATACACTGGCCAGGAAAGCGGAAGGGGCTGGTGCACAGGTGTTTGCCCCAGACCCTTGGTTCCCCCCAGGGAGCCCTGTCAGTGCCCTGGCTCTTACCAGGATTCATAGTGATGAAGATCCCACAGGACCACACCAGGTTTATTTCAAAGCCCTCAAAGAAGAAGCGGGTGAGGCCGGCAGCCAGAGCAGATAGGATAGACAGGATCTGCTGGGCCACCACTGACAGCACTTCGACGTTGATGCGGTTAAACTCATCAAAGCAGCCCCAGGCACCCGTCTGTGGGGTGGGAGGCAGAGTTGCTGGGAACAAGAGAAGGACCCCCGACTGGGAGAAACTAAAACATGTGACTAATATACCCTTCCTGAAACATTCTGATAGGCATGGCAGCCTGTGTGTGTGCTGGTGACTGGAGGTTGGGGTGGGGGTGGGGGGCCAGCAGAGCACTCTTGGTAGTTTCTGGCCAGATCTTTCCATCAGACAAGGACAATCGGGGGAATGCTAGACGGGCTGTGGGTTAGGACTTGTGAGCACTAAGTACCTTCACCATGCATTTGTTTACATGCATTATCTTATTTGATCCTTACACAGTCTTCCGATTTTGCAAATAAGCAAAGCGAAGCTCAGGAAAGTACAGCGGTTCCCTCAGTTCTAAGAACTAAGGGAGGTGATGCAATGCTGTAAGTTACGAAGCACTGAACCAAACTGGGGTTTCAGTTAATTTTCTGGGACTAAAAAGTATCTAGGGAGCCCATGGGACAAGGTAGCTGGGTACTGACCTGGGCCAGGCCTGAGTACATTCGGCCCATGGATTTATAGTCCAGGCCCTCGGAGCAGTTGACCACAATGACATAGACGCCGAGGGCCTTGCCCAGGTCCTTGACAGTCTCGGTCTTCCCTGTGCCTGCTGGACCTTTAGGGGAGCCCCCTCGATGCAGGTGCAGTGCTGTGGTGAGTGTCATGTAACACCTGGGAATTGAGGACAGGACTCAATTCAGACTCCTGGAAGCCTCCACCAGCATCCTCTACCCCCACCCCCACCCTGTTCAGCTGACCTGTCTGTCAGGGGGGTGATGACGAGCCGGCCAGAGTTTCCCAAGTACTCATAACTATACAGAAATTGTGTGTTGGTCTGGCGGATCATACAGTCGTCAAGGTCCTGGGGAAACAGGGCAGAGTAAGAGAGAGCTGGGCTTGGAGCTGCGGAAGCGACTGAAGGCAGGGCTGGAGGTGCAAGGCGGTTGAAGTTAAAAGATTAGGGCTTCAGTTTCGAATTAGGAGGAGGGAAGGGTTTACAGCCGAAACAGAAAGTGGGCTTGTCCACCCCAATCCACCGCAGCAGATGCCTGGAGCCTTTCTGGGTCCCTACCAAGTGACACCCACAGTAAGCACCGACTGGAAAAATGGTCTGCCACCCCTGAGTCAGGAGACAGGAGAGAGTGAAGTGGATTAGGCTCCTGAGACAGGGATGAGGGCGGGGCTAGGATTTCACTGTATTTAGAGGACATGGATCTAAGGAAAGCATCAGGGTCCGGTTTCAGGTAAGTGGGCGCTGTCCTGTCTGCACCTTCTCCCAGTAGAAGCGCAACTGGCTGAGCCAGTCGAAGGAACTGGTATCCATGAGGCCACTTTTGTAAAGCCTCTCCAACACGTCCCGGGCGTGAATTTCTATCGTCACCAGGGCCACAATTTTAAGCCGCATGATCTTGGTTAAGTTCCCCCTGATAGCTTCTGAGTACTTATTCAGTATGGACACCTGCGGAACGAGGTGGTGGGGAAGAAAGTGACGGACCAACATTACCAAACCCTAATCATGCCTTGGCGCGGGCGGACACAGCGCTCAGCCCCTGTGCTAACCCAGCCGCACCGCAGCACCTGCCCCCACAGGGCACAGGAGGACATACTGCTAATCCTCCCCACGGTCCTCGCTGGACTTCTGCCGTAAAGCACCCTCATTCTGACCCTTTCCACAAGGTCTCCTCCACTTCTGACTCCAGTTTATCCCCGCCCTCCCTCCAACTCTAACTCCAGGCCTATCCCATACTTTTGAGGTCCCCACCTGCTTCTTCTTCATGACCTTGAGGATTTTCTTGTCTCCCCGCTCCTTAGCTGTCAGCAGGCACTTGGTAACATCAGCTGTCCACTGGATCTGACTGGCAGCAATCACCATCTGAGGCATGTGTGAGGCTTGGGTTCCAAAGCCCTGTCCCTGGCCACCCACACAGCCCAGCTCCGAAATCCCAGCTTCTTCCAGGGCCAGGGCCACTCCTGTCTCAGTGTGCTTTATCTGCTCTGAAGGAAGGATGGGGCGCACACCTAAGGTCAGGAGCTTAGGGTCTGACACGCAAAGAGCCAGGGCCACAGCCCAGAACAGGGCACAAGAAACCTGCACTTCATGAGACTTGAGACTCTTACATTTGCTCCTCCCCTTCAGCACTGTCTTTCTTGTTCCCTCATTTCTATGGGCCCCAGCTCACCTGGCCAGCCCACTCCTTCACCCATTTGTCCCTCTTGTTAGGAAACTTCTTGAGGGCCAGGCGACAGTTCCGGAGAAGGTCCCGTAGGGTCACCCTCATGGCCCGCTCCACATCACAAAGCCAGGACTAGGAGGAGGTGAGAGGACAGAATGGCTCAGCCTCAGGGCAGAGGGCAGGTGCTTAGGAAACAGACCTCCAAGGCTTTAGGCCCAAGAGAAAAGCAAGACCTGGGTAGCCCATGGCTTGGGTCCTGGAGGCAAAAGGAGGCCAGGGCGGGGGTTGGGGGCACATAGTCTGATTTTCAGGTTCAGGGTACAGGTTAGACTTTTCAGGAATGGCAGGTGGAAGGGCAAAAAGTAACTAATGCCCCTTCACAGAGACCTTTTCTCCTCACAGAGGCAAACAAACTTTCTAATGGAGAGAAGAATCAGTTTGATCTTAGATCCTTGCTTCAACTCACCTCCACAGGCCATTCTAAAAGTACTGGGTGGAGGAAATCAATATACTCGCCATCACCCGAGAACATTCCCAGAGCTTCCCATTTGCTGCTGGGTCCCCCAACCTGTAGAAACAAGAACTATTCATGCTCTGGCCTGCCCACTCCTGATAGTATCTACCCAGAAGGGATTTGGGCCCTTTGAGGGTAATTTCTGTTCTTCTTCCCCACCCTCAATATTACCAATTCTAAAAAGTTCTATCCTAGATAATCCAGAATCATTTATATTCTCCTCCTGTGGGGAGGGCATGGTCCCCTCCAAGCCCTTAAATACCTGCCATCCCTCCCCTGCTGTCCACCCATCATGGCCAGCTCTAAGCACCTTCTGCATTCTCAGCAATTTGATGTTGTCAAAGCATTTTTTTGAGGTGTGGCTGTACAGCTTCTGGGTTGCGGGACTGGCCCAGAATCTCCAGGAGGTCATCATTGGACAGGAAGTAGAAGCGAGGAAAA
This sequence comes from Phataginus tricuspis, assembly GCA_029783875.1. Classification (NCBI taxonomy): domain Eukaryota; kingdom Metazoa; phylum Chordata; class Mammalia; order Pholidota; family Manidae; genus Phataginus; species Phataginus tricuspis. Next base: position 10,281,467 of record JAQQAC010004778.1, on the reverse strand, counting down.
ATATGGCGCTTGGTCTCTAAATACATATCCAGAGACTTCTGAATGTCTTCCAGAATTATGTTCATTTCTACCAATGTGTCCATGAGGCCTGGAAAAAGAGCAATGAATGACATTTGATGGCCCTTTTATCATTGTCCTGAGTAGCTCTTTAGTCTCAAACATGCCCACTTTACCAGCTCTTGGATGTTGGGGTTCAGGTTGCCATAATAGTTTCCGGAATCAAAGAAGTGTCCCCAGACACTCTAACACACTTATCCCATTCTCTTCACTAATTCATTATTAAGTATTCATTATATACTATTGTACAGGTTATATATCATGCATCAGTTATACATCACATATAATGCCATTAATATTAAATACATCTCCCATCAGTCTTTGGAACAACAGTCCCATTCCACCAAAAACTTGGGGCTCTGCTGGTCATCTCAAAGCTTCTGAAAATTGGAGATTGTGCTGCACATAGTCTGTACACAATCCAACAAATTAAGACATTAGATTTAAATACGTATCACATGCACACAATGCAAGAGCTCTGCAGCCCAGGGGTTGCCAGTGTCCCTCGTGACTCAGTGAAGAGAGCACTAGACTGAGGGGCAAGAGATGGCCATTCAAATGGCAGCTCCTTCACTTACTAGCATATCAGTTAACCATGTTGAGCTTTTATCTCTTTGCCTGTAAAATGGTAATGAGAGCTGTCTCAAGCTGCAGTCTGACACATTAAATGAAATGGATTCACATTTGTGGGTTCTTGATAATAGTTTCCTCCCAGGCTTATGTTTTAATTGGTTTACACTCTGGGCCTCCCAGTTTCTGGCAGAAGTATGAAAGCCCTGGAGTCTGGACTCCTGCCTCCAAGTACACAGTCAATAGGCTGTTAGAGCCTTTGAGTGGCCCCTGCAGACCACAGGGCAAACTACCTGTGGAAGAGATGAGTTTGTTCGTGTGTTCAATAAAAAGATAGTTGATTCTTAGAAAAATACAACCTTCCAAGACTGACCAAGCAAGAAACAGAAAAACTAAACAGACCAATCACCAGCAACGAAATTGAATCGGTAATCAAAAAACTACCCAAGAACAAAACCCCCGGACCTGACGGATTCACCTCTGAATTCTACCAGACATATAGAGAAGAAATAATACCCATTCTCCTTAAAGTTTTCCAAAAAATAGAAGAGGAGGGAATACTTCCAAACTCTTTCTATGAAGCCAGCATCACTCTAATACCAAAACCGGGCAAAGACCTCACCAAAAAAGAAAATTACAGACCTATATCCCTGATGAACGTAGATGCAAAAATACTCAACAAAATATTAGCAAACCGAATTCAAAAAATACATCAAGAGGATCATACACCATGATCAAGTGGGATTCATCCTAGGTATGCAAGGATGGTACAACATTCGAAAATCCATCAACATCATCCACCACATCAACAAAAAGAAGAACAAAAACCACATGATCATCTCCATAGATGCTGAAAAACACTTGACAAAATTCAGCATCCATTCGTGATTAAAACTCTCAACAAAATGGGTATAGAGGGCAAGTACCTCAACATCATAAAGGCCATATATGACAAACCCACAGCTAACATCATACTCAACAGTGAGAAGCTGAAAGCTTTTCATCTAAGATCGGGAACAAGACAGGGGTACCCACTCTCTCCACTGTTATTCAACATAGTACTAGAGGTCCTAGCCACGGCAATCAGACAAAACAAAGACATACAAGGCATCCAGATTGGTAAAGAAGAAGTCAAATTGTCACTATTTGCAGATGACATGATACTGTACATAAAAAACCCTAAAGACTCCACTCCAAAACTACTAGAACTAATATCTGAATTCAGCAAAGTTGCAGGATACAAAATCAACACACAGAAATCTGTTGCTTTCCTATACACTAATGATG
>JAQQAC010004778.1:10173233-10279053 GCA_029783875.1 Phataginus tricuspis | reverse complement strand
CTGACTTCCTGATTCTTTATCCCTCTCTGCTGCAATGAACCAGGCTTTATTACTGTACATCTCTCCGCTATCCCCGTACCCCATCCCCATGCATATCAAAGTGTCTATAATAAAAACTTGTTAATATGATAAACCAATGAAAGTCAAGGTGGTATCAACAGCTAATAGTAACCACAGGCTAACTCTGTCCCATTTATATGATAAGTGCTCTATCTGTATTATCTCAATTACCTGCATTACCTCATTGAATGAGTCAGCTAGAGAAGAAGAGTGATTCCTCAATCAGGGTTTGCGGAGGCACATTGCTTTTCACTGAGCACTAATTTTATGCCAGACCTTGTGCTGAGTGTTACAAACTCCTGAACAATCCTTACAAAAGCCCTGAGAAGTTGCTACCGTTAACACCCTCTCCTGCAGGTGAGGAAACCGTAGTATGGAGGAACCAAGCTGCTCAAGAGCATATAATCCATGAGGCATAAGTCAGATTCGGAACTCAAGGCTGTCTGATTCCATATCCCCTCCTCTTAACCACTATATTGTACTTCACCCAAATAATTGTTGAATTTAATTTACTGAACTATTATTCAGTGCTAGAAGGGGTGATGCGCTGGTATGACAGCCAGGTACAGCAGCCAATCTTTCAATAAATGAAGCATGTGACCCTGGCTTCACATATACGTATCACCAACTGAAGCTATATCAGGGCAAGAGGGCATGGAGCTCAGACCTGGATGGTGGGTGCTCCGGAGAGCATTGCTGTCCCTGCTCATCCGGTCCAGGATGGACTTCCAGTTGCCATTGACCTGGTCAAACAGGGCCGACTCACTGGGCAGCTGCTTGCGGATATCCTCTCCCGTGAAGATGTTCTGAGGGGCCGAGAACCAGGGTGAGAGGCTGTTTCTCACGTATTTTCCTCACTCTGCTCCCTGCTCCAGGACCAGGGATGACAGTTGAGTAGAAGATAAGGAGCAAAAGAAGCAAAGGACAAGAAGCCCAAATTCTAGAAGCAAAGCTGGGATTGGGAGGCCAGGTACCTGGGTCCAGGAAGAAAAAAGGCTTTTCAGGAAGGGACTTGGTGATGAAAGGAAATAATAAAGAGTCAGATACTTGGGCCCTAGATGAAAAATGACTCTGGAGGTGGGAAAATAAGGCTGCTAACAGGAAAATCTGTAGGTCCTATGCAGATAAAGGAGTAAGAACAATATGCAGTGAATCCCAACCTCTAGGTACATCCACTGCCGCTGCACTGTGAGCACCATCTCAATAACTTCCAAAATGAGGGAGAGGCGGCGTTCCCAGTGATCCACATCCTTCTCAAAGGCCTTGACAAAACGAGATGCCTTCATGGTAGACAGAGCCACCTGGTTATCTTCCAGCGCCTGGAATACTTCGTCTGTACCTCTGGGGCGGAAGGTGTCAAAATCATAGCCTGTCCCCATCTGCCAAACTTTGGTCCCTATTCTGCAGCCCAGATCACCCAGCCCTCCCCTCTCCTAGAGTCCTGAAACCCTCTCTACCTGAGTCGGTGATGGCCCTTATCCTTGTAGGGTATTATGTCTAGCTGAATCACATCCCAGGTCTTGGCAATGTTTTGTAATGCCTGTGGAAAGAAATTGGGGGACAGAGCTATCAGGTATTTAGTCCCCAGGGTGACTAGGAGCTCAGAGGGGCCATCGGATGATGAAAAGCTGGAAGCATTGCTGGAGGAGGCTTAAGAAGTCGGAGAGGATAGAAGAGGACACTGTCATACCAACTCTATAGCCAGCTCTTTGGTTGCTGAAGCAGAGATCTCCCCAATTTTATCCACATGCTGATCCATCCCAAGCTCCACAATCTGCTCCAAGGTGAAGCTTTCAGATTCCTGATCAAACTCCCGCTGGATCTCATCCCTGATCTGATCCCAGTGCCTGCAGCCAGGGACAGAAAATCAGACCGGGAGGCCAGACACCAGGGCCTACTGGACAACATTAGCAACACCACCCAGGCTTTCTCCCATTGGGATATTATGATTCTGTATATTTATTAATTCATGACTCAATACATATTCACTAAATAGGATGTAATCCCAGGCATTGTGGGGAATACAGAGATGGAGGAGTTGATCATTTAGAGAGGGAGTTAAGAATGATTATTGCACGTTTATTAAAGATTATGCATGGGGCTAAGTGCTCTATGTGAACCATCATTTAATTCCCACAAAATCACTCTAAGAATGAGGATTTATTAGTATTCCATTTATATATGAAGAAACTGAGGCTTAGAGAAGTTAAATAACTTAAGCAAATAAAGCAGTTAGGCTACACTTACTGGTGAAACATTGCCAAAAACATTGCCCTGGAAGCTATGCAAAAGAAGTAAATTACTTCCTCCTCAGTGGATAGATAATTATTAAAACACAATTTATAAAATAGTTTATTCCATCCTCAATGGTTTCAAAGGGCTCTTCTACCATGTAGAATTCCAGATTCATTAAAAGAGTTAAGCTTGAAAAATAACATTATAAAGTATTAGAAGTATGGAGAGAATGTATTTGTAACTCTGGGGTAGAGGAGGTCTTCTTACACAAGGCAAAAAAGCAAAAGCTACAAAGGAAGACAATTATACTTTTGGCTACATCAGGATAAAATCTTCTGTATGACAGAAGACAAAGTGAGGGGAGGCAGAGAGGGAAGGAAGCGGAGGAGGAAGAGGGAAGGCAGGAGACCCCAGTATGGTGGATGCCTCTAATAAAGACTTCTTCAAGATGTGCCTGTGCACAGGGGTAGAGAGTGCTGTGAACATCGCTGAGGGACAGGTGACGGCACAGGCCAGAGGGTTGCCCCAGGAGCAGAGGGGCCCCCTCACCTCTCTCTAAGGGCGGAGTTTCGTAGGTCCGAGATGAGAGGCATGGTCCTCTTGAACTGCTCTATTTTTGAGCGAGTGGTTTCGATAATTTCCCAGTTTCGGTCCTGAGCAGAAATGAGAGGCATCGGAAGACCTGAGGAGCTGCCCCACGCAGTCCCCCTTCCTCAAGAGCATCTTTCTCCACCCACCTTATACTCTTTGGCTGGTCTTGTGAGGCGGCGGAACAGCCCATGGGCCATGGTCTCCATAGCCTCCGTCTGCAGGGTCAGGAACTGTCCAGTCTTCCAATGGTTCCAGTTCTCCTCCCAGTCCCGGGTGATCTCCCAGACTTGCTGCAGTGCGTCCAGCTCCTTGGTGGTGGAAAGCAGAAAGCTGTGTTAAGTGCTGTGACTCCTGCCCTTTTCCTCCCTGACCTGCACTCAGGTCCTTTACCCCTGTCAGTCTGAGAAGCTTTTCCCTCCACGTAACAGAGCTGCCTCCTCAGCTCACATCTTTTCTCCACTCTCTTGCCTTAACAGCCCAAGTAACAAGCACATGAAAAGATCCACAACGTCACTAGTCAGTAGGGACATGCAAATCAAAGCCCAATGAGATACCACTTCACACCCAGCAGGATGGCGAGAACCAAAAGAAAGAAGGGGGAATAAGTGTTAGCGAGGATGTGGAGCGATAGGAACCCTTGTGCACTGCTGGTGGGAGTGTGAAGTGGTAGAAAAGAGCTTGGCGGTTCCTCACAAAGTTAATCATAGAGTTACCATAAATGACCCAGAAATTCCACTCCCGAGTACATACCCACGAGAACTGGGAACACAGACTCAAACAAATACAAGTATACACTGGCTCGTACCAGCATTACTCACAATAGCTAGGAGGTGCAGACAACCCCAAATGTCCACCAACAGGTTGATGGATAAATAAAAGGTGGTAAATCCATACAATGGAATATTATTTGGCCATAAAAAGGAATGAAGTACTGATACATGCTACAACATAGATGAACCTTGAAAATATCATGGGCCTAGCTCAGCACACCACCTTTTCCAGGTTTTGCAGGTCCTTAGAAACTGGCTGCTCAACCTTGAAGATGCCCAAGTTAGCACGGAGGCTGTTTTCTTCTTCCTGCATGGCATTCAGCATGGCCCGCACTTGGGCGATCTGCTCCAGAGCGGCCTGATATCCCATATTACTGGTGAAGGGGCCTGTGGGAATCCAAGGTGAAGCTGAGATCCCCACTTAAGGCCATGGTCCCCTAAAAGGACCACCATGGCTCTCCTAACCCTTAATGGGTAAATCTCACTTCTTTCCTCACTTGAGCAGGAAGGGAAAGGAAATGCAGGAATGCACTGAAAGAATGATGGCTAATCTTAGCAAAAAGTACTAAATGTGGCTTGAAAATCAGAGACAAGTGGGACCTGGGAAGTCAGTATAAGAGTGCTGGAAATATTGTGAATTGGGCTGCTGCCTTCCAACCGAAAATCAGGGACAGCTTATCCTTGTTCGTACCTCCTAGGACCTAGGCTTTGAAACACAGGTCAAAACAAAGGTATAGAAGGAGGAGAAGTGGACAAAAGGGTACCTTTGAATTCAAATTCTTCCAGAAGATTATGTGTTTTCTTCTTGAAATCATCGGCCAAGTGAATTAGGCCAGTCTTGAATTTCTCCTTGTGTCTCTTCAGCATTTGTTCACTGTCCAGCAGAGTTTGCTGGAAGATGACCCACTCCCCACTGAGACTGTCCAGCATCTCCAGTACCTGAACATCAAAGAGAGGAGGGTGACCCACAAGGAGGAGATCTGTCCTCATCAATGCTTGTAAGGACTCTTTTCTTATCCCCCAGGCCAGTATTTGTAGCCAAGTTCTATAAGCAGTGAGGTCCAGTGAAATCAAGCAATGAGTTTCTGGGCCTAAATGAAATCCATAAACTGACCCAAAATATCATTTACATTGGCTTTGGCTCTCAAAGGCTTTTGAATTTTCTTCCCTGCTCACTTCTCTGCTCCACCTCTGACAGCACAAGGCTCTACTACATGGGAATTAGCTTTCTCCACAATCTGCAGCTGCTGTTATGGGCCCAGCTCAGGTGGACCAGACACCACTGGAACTCACAGTGTCATGAATTGGCACCTCGTACTTCTCAAGAATGGCAAATTGCTCATGTATGGGAGCGATCTGGTTCTCCAGGTTGGGCAAGTCATGCTGCAGGGTATCCATGAGTTGCAAACTGACCCCCAGTTCGTCCAGCGTCTGGGGAGGGTGGCTGATTCTGAAGGCAGGCAAAGAGAGTCCTGGGAAGTGGACAGGATGGGGCCTGCTCCACCCCCCCATGCCTGTGCCCGGCACCCGAGCCCATACTTCTCAGCATTCTCCTTCAGGTAGGTGTGCAGCTCCAGGAGGCGCCTGGCTGCCATCTCCTTGAGCAGAGTCGTGAACTTGTTCTGCCACTCGTTGCAGTGGTGCACCAGTGAGAACTTGAGGTGTGAGCAGTCAAGCAACACAAACTGGATCTTGAGGACTGTCTCCTCCTTCTGCACATTATTAGCAACCTCCGTGTAGCTGGAAGGGCCCATATCCCCACAAAGATGTTTTTTCCTTTGTCGACATGCCCACTGCCCTGATTATACTACAAGTTCTGGTTTCTTACCACCCAGACCTGTGCAGCAGCTCTAAAGTACTCTTCTGCTCCCAGGTGTCTTCCACTTCAGTCCACCCCAGGCATACGATTGTGATCGGGGTGTTTTCCCAACCATGGCCTACACTCAGCATTCAAGACTTTAGAGTTGCATAGATCTGGTTGAGTTCACACTGCTGCTTGCTAGCTCGTGACCACAGGCAGATTATTTAACTGTTCTGAGCCTCAATTTCTTTCTGCATAACTTGGTGATAATAATAGAACTTACCTCATAAGGTGGTTGAGTGAATTAAGTTGTCTGTTGGATATAAATCCCTTTGCATTCTTTCTTTCCTCTTCCTGTGTTCTAGACCACTGTTTGGTGAACACACCCATGTGTTCCCATCTTTATGCATTTCTTAGGCTATTTTCTCTACCTGGAATGCTCTACCACTGCCCATGTCTGCCTGTTGAAATCCTACCCATTCCATAAAGCCCAGGCCCAAAGTCATTCCCTTCACGAAGCCTTTCCTAATGTCCCTGGCTGGAATTCTCTCTCCTTCCATTGAACTGCCCTGGCACTTTGTATACCTTAATCATAGTACTTATCACATTGAAGTTTGAAGTAATAAGTACATTAGGTAAGCATTTTAGAATTTACAAGTGCTTTCACGTACATCTAGAATCTCACAACCTTATAAGGTAGGTAGTATAATATCTGTTTCACAGGAAACTCAAGTCCAGAGAATATAAGTAACCTGCCTAAGATTGCATAGCTAGTAAGTAGTAGAGTTGGGATTCCAACTGTTCTCAAGACACCGTGGCCAATGATCTTTTGGGGATCGTTTTATCTTCTCTACTACACTATAGCCTGCAGGAGGAAAAAACTTATTTCTTTACTCCTCACAACCCAAATGATAATGTTGTTTATTGAATGAATGACTACAGGACAAAGCAAGGGGCATTCAGATCGGAATTTCAGAATCTTCTTCAATTTAACTCCAATCTGCCTTCTTAAAATGAAAGCATTCATATCCCTCATGGTTCAGATCTCTAAGCATTTCTTCTTTCCCAACAGAACCCTGAGGGTACTTTCCACCAAGACAGCCTTTTCCCTAAATTTTATCCAGCTCTTATCTGATCTCTATCCTTTGAGAAACAAAGGTTCAATGTCTAGGTCCTGTTCTTTTCCTAAAGCTGAGGACACACATTTTCTGTACCTCTCCCTACCCCCAACTCTCTTCCTAATTCCCTAGGCCCAGACCTCCTCCTGAGGTTCTGCCTCTTAGAGACAGACTTTCACATCTACCTTTGCTCCTTACCGGGCAATATCAGCATCAAAGGAAGAGACAGGAGGGTTGAGGCGCTGATAGCGACGAATGAAGGAGTCCTTGTTGATCTCCCAGATTTCCCGGTACAGATCCCAGGTCTTGAGGTAGTTCTGCAGCAAGCTTGCATTGTTGTGCATACCGCCGCTGATCTGGGCCTGGATCTTCTTGATGTCTTCATCTCTCTCTTCAAGACCCAGCAAAATGCTTCACACTAACTTCCAACCCAACCCAAGCTCCAGCCTGGCCCCTGGCCACTCATTGCCCCAGACCCTCCATGCCAACATTACCTCTCTGAAGGACTATGGTTCAAATGATGTGAGCATTAGAAAATAAAGGGGGCAGAAAGTAAAAGTATGGTGCTAATCCGTAGGATTCAGATGTCTCACCTGTTGGTATTTTGCATCTTATATCCCAGCCCCAACCCCAAATTTGTCTTTCCTAATCTCCCACCCCAAATCCCAAATCCCTTGAGCATTAGTCACCCAATCTCAACCCCCCCCCCATTCCTGCCCTTGCCTCCTTCCCTAATCTAGCCCCTTGACCCAGGTTTTCTACCAATCATGGAGATGACTGGCCCAATATGTCTGGAAACAGCCCTGGTCTCTCCTCCTAGCTCCACCCATTCCTAAGCCTCTGGTACCTCTGAACCTGGTGCCCTCCTCATCGCCCACTCACCCACGATTCTATGAATGGGGTCACGATGAAACTTGCACTTGATGAGAATTTCAGGGAGGTGGTGGAAGACAGAGATGGTGGAGAAGAGGTGTTTGCCAATGTCATTGACCACACTTGCCAAAGTCTGAAGAGTGGGTGAGAATTCCACCTGGGGGGACACAGGCGAGAGGGGCTTAGTACAGGCCATGGAGGAGACATGCCTCAGGACTGATAGGGCTGAATACCTCAGAACCAGGCCAGGGGGCTATAGGATAAAGTTAAGGCCAAGAGCCAAGTTCAAGGATTGAGGGAAACTGGTAAATAAAGTGTGATAGTTTTGCGGTGTGAGGGGCAAAGTAGTCCCCACCTGTGCCACACCTCCCTGCATGTCATTCTGCAAAATGACAAGGACTTGGAAGAGTGGGTTTGGGCTGGTCTTTCCATCCCCATTGATAGCCTTGGACAGTTCCAACAGTGACCACTTCACATTCAGGCGCAGTGCATCCTCCATCATGTGGTCCAACCGAATCGTGTACAGCATCCATTGCTGCTGAATCTGGTGGGGAGATGGGCGGGAAGGGAACTCCTCAGGGAAGACAGCACAGGTCCTGAGAAATAAGAACCAGCCAACAGGGAAGGGAACAAGCTGGTTAAATAGAAAGGTAGGATGCTGGGTCCTGAGGAAGAAGGTTTGAAAGACTGAAGTGAATCCAAGACTAGCAGGGTATTTGAGGGGAAGACCAAGAGAAAGGTCTGCTGGGACTGAGGGACTTGTCTGGCCACAAAGCCCTGGCCACAGGACCCCTACCTCAGGGCCATCGTTCTTGAAGACCTCATAGGAGTTGGTCATGATGGCCACAGCGTCCTGGTGCAGGCTCATCAGTTTCTGCTGCACAGCTGCTCGGTGTTCTCTTTGGTCCTTCTCAAATTCCAGGTCCCGGTACACCTGTTTGCCACTAATGCCCACCAGCAGTGTCTCTGATATCTCCTGGGCTCGCCAACCAATGGTCAGGGTGGAAGCCTTGAACTCATTAACAATCTTCTGTACCTGGAGTCGACCCCACCCATGGGGGAGCTTCAGCTGGGGAAGAGACCCTCTGGGTCTAAGTTTATCTCCCGCCCATTCTCTAGCTAGAGTTGCTGATGTAAAAAAAAAAAAAAAACCTTCCCTAAGCACACTTAATTCATTTCATACTATTCCCTGGTCTCTCCACCACTACCCAAGATGTTTATTACCCATGCACCAGCCCTTAGGTCAGCCTCGCAGACCTTCAGGGTTTAATGACCATGGCCCACCTTGCTGGCATGTATGCGGCACTCAGTGATGAAAAAGGCGCTGGCCCCCTTCAAGGCCCAATGCAGTTTCTTGAGCCCAGGGTGGATCTTTTTATCCAGGAATCGGATACGTTCTTTGAAGAGGGCCTGCTCATCTGGGGACAGCATGGCAATAATCCTGTGTATAAGAGAAGATAGGGAGTTGGAGGAGACAAGCTCTACAGACCTGATGGAAAAATCTGAAAGTTCACAATTCTAGGTTAGTTCACAATAAAACTTTCTGCAATAATGGAAATATTCTAGAGTTTGTGCTGTCCAATATGGCAGCCACTAAACACCTTGGCTATGGGGCACACTTTAAATGTGGCCTGTGCAAAATGAATAACAGAATTTAAAAATGTTATTTAATTTCAATTCATTAACTAAAATAGAAATACCTACATGCAACTAGTAGCTACCATATTGGAGTATAGTTCTAGACACCCGAACAAGGCTACTGGTTCCACCTGCTTGGATTTAACCGGCCTGAGAAAGGTAATCAACCCAGAACAAAGCCTCACTCCAGAGATGATAATGGGATGTTAGGGGAAGGGCTGCCAGTATGGTCTTGGTTCGACTCTGATGTCATTCTGTGCCCATATCCTAATGCCACCCAGTCTGATTCCTAGAGAAGTGACCCAGGCCTACAGTTTATATGGCCCAAGTGTCCTATAGGATTGGACGGGATCTGGCTGTTCTTGCTCTGCCTTGAAGCTAGAAGGCAAAACTGCAGGAGACAGGAGTAATAGTAGGGCCGTAGGAAAGAGTGTGGAAACCTTCTCTTTTTTGAGACGGACAAAATGTAAAGGACACAGAAAAGGGATGACATCACTGAGCAGAGAAGACAAGGAGGAGCCTTAAACTAGTACAGAGAAGGGCCGGGGTGAGGACTGGAGCCCTACCTATTGTAGTCTCGAGCAACAAGTAGCAGATTTTCTCGGAGGATGCGCAGGTCCTCTGCACGTTCGGCCACATTCATCACATAATGGGGAGTCTCAAACAGCAGGCGCTCCCAGTAGTCAATCTCCACAAAGAGAATCAACAGGGACCTGGTGGGGCAAAGAAAGGCAAAGCAGTTGAGGGCACAACCTAGAACCAAGGTAGACCAAAGTGTACAGGGCTGGGAAGCACAGACGTTTAGAGATAAGAAATGAAACAAAGCTGTGAACAAGGAAGACTGACCGGACGTGTTAACTTTTGCTCCTCTCCCCAAACCCCTAAAACAGGAAAGGGGATTTTGTTTGTTTAAGGCATTAGGAGACAACATTTTGGGAAGCCAAAAAGCAGATGGATAAGGAGCAGAACTGGAATCCTGAGCTGATGAGCAGACAGCTAAGAGGCCACCCTTTTATGCTGTGGGGCTCTCCAAAGACCCAGGGGCTGGGACTCCGGGTATCCCAGGAAGAGGGGAAGGTGGGCCTAAAGCAGGAAAACCAGCTGAAAGTTTAGGAAGCGGTGCTCGCATGTCCCCTCCACTCCTCTGCACAGTTAAGCAAGTCCCCTCTTCACCCCAGTGGAAGACTGAAGGCTCCTTGTCGAGGGCAATACAGAGGCAAATAGAGGGGCTTTGGCATGGGGACCCCAGGCCCGGTTGAAGGACAGGGTAATGTACTGAGAGAAGGGGGCCTTAAATGACCAAGTACACGGTGAATGCTAAGCCCCCAGCCTTCTTTTCCCACCCAGAAACGAGCACTCTGGTAGCTGGGCCACCACCCTCCAGAATGAAATTTGAAAGACTGTTTTCTATGGCCTCTGACCAGCCAGAGAGAAAAGTCCCAAAGAGGATGGCCTCAGCAACCCCCTGAGAACGGCCAGCCCAGGGAAGCCCGGGGAGGAGCTCAGGGGCTAAGCCTCCGTCCTGCTCCAGAGCTGCCAACCAGCTTTCCAGCACCCTTCCCTTCAGTATGGACAACTGAGGATCACAAAACACTGGGCTCCGTCTTTCCTAGCACAAAAGGTGGGAACCGAAACAATCAGAAAAAGGCAACTAGAGGCGAGCAAGAGGGGACAGAGGCTGTGCAGAAAGCAGACCGCCCCCCTCAAATAAGAAAAACAAACAAGACTGCAGCTAACGTCCTCAGATGGGTCCCAGAAACAGAAGCGCATCTCTGAAACAAGACAAGACACTATAAAAGCAAACCCTGAAAGTGCTCTTGGAAGTTAAAAATGACTGCAGAAAGTGTTTAAAATCAAAAGAAACATTGAAGATAAAGTTGGCAGAAATCTCTCAGAAAGTAGAGGAAAAGACACAAAGATGGAAGGCAGACAGAATAGAAAACTCCCCGTTAATAATTGTTTATATTGATTACATGTTGAAATTATAGTTTGAGAAAATTGGGTTGAATATTAAAATTAATTTCATTCGTTTTTGTTTTCCTTTATTAAATACCTTACTAGAAAAATGTTAACTGTGTATGTGACCCTCATATCCAGTGACCTCCTCCTTCACATTTCCAGCTGAGGCGCCATGGAACTTATGACCTTCACACCTCCTCCACCTCTGGGACAATTCACTCAACATCTCAGCCCCCGAGCCCAGCTTCCTCCCCCATGACAGCACTGACCTTCAAGCGCCCCCCACAATTGTCCTGTTCTTTCACCTCATGGAGACCCTCAAGCCACCGACCTCCTGGTCTTTCTTTCTGCCTATTCATCTGCCCCCTCCCATCTCTGCTTCCTCCTCCACAGACCCACCTGCCTGTCACTTTCACCCCTCTCTTGCCAATCCTCACTCTTTTGCCTCATTTCTTAGTCTAAGCCTCCTGGCAAAACCGCAACCTGGCTAAATCTACTGTCCTCCCCCACAGATCAGCGCACTCTATGTTCAAGGTCTCTGATCTCGCTTGGGCTCTCCAGGCTGCACCCCTGGGGCTTCCCCAATCTGCTCTCCCTCCTCTTCTCCGTAACTGTTTGCAAATCCTCTTTACTTCCTCAAACCTGGCCTCCCCCTCCCCTCCCCCTCCCTGCAGAAAACCTCACCTCCTACATCACAGAAATGCAAACGCCATCAGGTGACAACTCCATGAACTTCCTGCTATAAAACATAAGCCTATGATTTCTCCCATTTATGACAGAAGAGGTCCGCCCCCTATCCACAGCCAATCCCTCTTCTTGAACTCTATGTTATGATGGGTTTCCTCCTGCTTTCTCCTGCCCTCCTATACCCTCAGCCTATTAGTTCCTTCCCATCAACATTTTTAAGTAAGGCCAAGTTTCTACAATCTTAAAAAAAACCCACCACATCAGCTTTCCCTCAGCTCCGTTTACTCCTATAAGTACCGCACTCTGGGCTCCCCTTTACAGCCTACCTTCCCTAAAGACCTGTCCTCCCAAACTCCATTCCCTTTCTTCCTCAGTCCCTTGACAGCTGCCTCCCTTCCCCTCTAAACTGCTCTCATCAAACTTCTCCAGGACTTCTTGTAGCTAAGTCCCATGGACCCTTGCCAGCCTTATGCTCCTTGATCTCTGTGGGCCTTATCATAGTGGTGTACTCCTCCCTGTCTCCCTCAGACATGCTCTCTCCCTGTCTTCTGGACCACAGCTCTCTTGTCTGCCCTGCCCTTCGGTAACAGGGTCTCCTCTCCAGTATGCCTGGGAAATCACATTCAGCTAGGCACTGGAGACTAGCCAAGAATCGACTTCCCTTGCAGCTCCCTTAGAACAGCTCAAGGTTCTTCACATCCAGCACTCTCCCTGGGTGACCCACTCCCATGGCCTCAGCCGCCTTCCATAAGCTGATGGTCCCCAAATCTACAAGCTAAACTGAGCTCTAGAACTGTGTGCCCACCTGTCTCCTGTCTCCTGATATCCCTCCCATGTGCATTGTCCCACACTCACCGTGCCCAGAAACAAGCTCATTGTCTGCTCTGCAGACATGGAGCTCCTGTCTCAGGGAACAGCACCACCCACTGCCTAGACGGGAAGCACAGGCCCTCCCTCAGCCTCACTGGCCCATGTCCAACCAACTACCAACCTCTTTGGTTCTCATAGTCAGAAGCAAAGTCCAGAAACTCTGATACCTCCACGGCAGGTGGAGCTCAAGTGTGATGATAAACGGCAGCTGACATTTGGCCTAAACTTGAGCTACAGAGTGTGTGGACCCTCTAAATGACCAACCACTCCTGTGTCCCAGGCAATTGATGCCCTAGGGCATGCGGGCCATGTAACTGCCTTGTCTGCTCTTTCAAGAGAGGCCAGAAAGTGGGCTTATATAATATAAAATCTGCTGAATGTTAGACAACTAATTCAACTGAAAAATAATTATAAGGGTGGTGTCTTCTGGGCAATGTTCTTTCCTTGACTTGGGAGATACCTACAAAAGTGTTTATTTTATACCTATTTGTTGAACTAAACGTGTAAGTTTTAAGTACTTCTCTGTGTGTATAGCACATTTCATAAGAAAAAATGTTTTTTTAAAGAAAAAAAATTATTTTAAGCAGTAAGATTATTTATAAAAGTGGTTAGGTACAAAATCAACTTACTAAAATCAAAGTTTTCCAATATAAAAACTGTAACCAGTTAAACATTATTGTGAAGGAAAAGAGACCCATGATAATTAAAACAATAAAAAAAATACAAAAACTAACAAATTAACAAGAAATGTTTATCTATTATAACATTTCTTGTTAATTGGTTAATATACATGGAAAAAATGACTCATGGATAAAACACAGGACTTAAATAAATTGAAAGAAAAAATGCTATTCTTGGATAGAAAGACTCAAATCTTAAAGATGTTCATTCTCCTTAAGTTAACCTATAAACTTACTGCAATCCTTGTTCCTATATAAATAGGAATGGGATTATTTCTGGGACTAAATAAATTGATTCTAAAGTTCCTGTGGGAAATAAATATTTAAAATATCCAGGAAAAAAAATAAAAAATAAAATAAAATATCCAGGAAAACTGAAAAAGGAGAGTAATGAGGTGAATAATTAAAACGGTTTCCTTCCTGCGCATGAATAGACAGACATACTAGAACAGAATAGTGAATCCCAAAATAGACAGAAATAAACTTGGGAATTTGTTATATTCTAAGGATAGCAGGTCCACAAATGAGATTGGGTCAGTCGGCCAGCCATCTGGGAATTAAAAAAAAAAAAAAACTTAAGTTGCAGTTACATCTCTCTCCCTACATCAAAATAAATTTCAAATGGATCAAAGATCTAAATGTAAAGAATAAATCACAAAATACCAGAATATGGAATATTTTTTAAATGAAAAGTATTGAATAAAAATCACTTGATTTTTAAAATCTGTAGTTTCTCCTTTACTTTAAATGAAATTTTACTTTTTAATCACAGAAGATAAAAGGCCCCACAACCTGAAGATGCTCTCATGAAACTTTGCATTCTGAATATTACTGAAATTTATTTGTGAAGAATATTGAGGTGAAATCCTAGAATATTTTGTGTCTGTCCTACAAGAAAGCATGGAATTAACAATATAGGAAATAATATCACATTTCAAGTTTTGCAAAGGATTACATTTTCACCTTTATTGAAGAGGAATCTTCCAGTGAAGGAAACTATTTTCAAGTACTCATTTATTGGCGATACATGCTTTAAAAAATTGTGGAAGAAGAAATGCTATTTTTCAAGCCTTGAAGATCTCTACTAAAGCATGTGTTTTTTTGAAATTATGTCAAAATTCCTTAAAATGAGTAAGTCTCTCTCAAATAAGAATGGACAGTGAATTATCAGACATTTAAGGAAAGCCTCCAGAGTAAAAGAAAGAAGCCAGAACAAAGGAAAATTACTTTCTACCTAGAATTCCAATCCCAGCCAAATGTCAAACAAGTGGAGGGCAGAAAACAGTTGTCAATCGTGCAACAATTCAAAAATTTTACCTCCTATGCACATGCACCATTTCTCAGAAAACTACTAAAGTATGCACTCCACCAGAATAAGGGCATTAACCAAGAAAGAGGAAAACCATGGAAATAGGAAATCAAACAAGAAAAAGGCTCAGGGAAGTTCCTAGATGACACCTGTATAGCAGGCCTCAAAACCAATCGGACTGAAGTGGGAGGACAGGGAGTTCCAGGAGGGATAGTTCTAAGACATGAAACTAATAATATACCTTAGTCAGATAGTGAAGAAAACTAGTATTCAAAGGAGTTTTATTGGTTGGTCTGGAAGAATTAATGACAGTGAACAGTGTGAAGTATTTATTAACAAAATTAGTGAAGTAATTATTAATTGCAAAAAGAGCAAACATCATACAAGCAAGAGAAGAACTATAACAACATAAAATTACTTGGCTCACAGTAAAAATACTAAGAGTCATGTTAAGATAAATACTGAATACTGATTTTACCAAAAATTATGCTATAGCTCTACTGGGAGGATGAAGTGTTGCGAATACATATGGGGACATTTCCAGTAGCATAAACATATTCTCTTATGTTCTTCAAATTGGAGGCCTTGAATTATCTCCCTAAACAACATGACAAGCCCACTTGGACATGTATAATATCCAACATTGCACCAAAATGTTTATGTTTCTTCATTTTCTCAACCTGACAAGATTTTCAAAATAACTTCATGGCAAATTACCAAATTTAAACTTGTCAGTCAACAGGATGCATTTGGATAATACCTTCCTGATGTTGAGCTGAAAACCCTGTGAAGAACTTTTTTCACAGTGATGTTCAGTCTGTGCCAGAACTTTGTCAACAAATCTCCAGGATGCAAATTTTACTTTATTGACAAATATAACGTATTTTTAAAAAATCAGTCTGGGGAATTATTTTTGTGAAATATTTCATAGTTTAGCCTCAGGTAAAAAGGAAGGAAGTAGAAGCCATAAAAAGCCAATGGATGTTAGTATCCCCTACCCTGCCCTGGGGAAATTCCACTACGCTCGGCTCCCAACACAGTGATAGCATAGCTCTTCTCTGCTAGGGTATAGACGACATCTGGAATATGTTTGTGTTAAATGCAATCTGTAAAGCTGGTCTGGCCATAAAATGTGGTAAAAGCCAATTTGGACTTCAGAGTTCAAATATTTGGGATATAAGGTGGGATAACAAGACCGCTTGTGAGCTAAATAAGGCGCTCCTGTTAACTGGAAGCCTCCCAGAACCAAGGGAGAGTCAGGTAATCTTGAGAGCAATCAGGACATCTGAAGAGCATGCTTATTTCAAGGTTTTATCTAGACCTTGAAAACAGAAGAGTCGATCTGATAAAGTTATCTGCACCTCCTTGGAATGTTAAAACATTTTGGAAGAGCTGAAATTGATTTGGACTTCTTTATAGGTCTGATGAGACCAAATTTTCCAAAACCCTTCCCTGTGATCATGGTTTTTTTCCTCATACATTATTTACTGGATTGAGAGAATTTTATCTAGAAGAAGTGTCTAGCTATTATTTGGGTTTCAGCTAAACAGAGGCCATAAATATCTGGCTCAAAGTTGCCTTGCTAAGCTCTACTATAAAGATTATGCACACATTATTTTAGATATACACTAAATGTGTTCCTCAACAAGAGATGATCATGGCAGACAGAAAAGTTGTCTCCTAAGTTTCTCCTACATAGATGGACACAATGCTCAGGTAAACACAGCACTGTGGAGGGAACAGAACAGGGTGTTTAGGAAGTCCAGTTAAAATCCTCCAGGATGGAATATTTAGAAGCCTTATGGAAAATGTACAACTTAAAAGGTCATCAACACCACAAAAGACCCCGAATAGCCAAAGCAATCCTGAGAAGGAGGAATCAAACAGGGGGAATTATGCTCCCTGACTTCAAGTTCTACTACAAAGCCACAGTAATCAAGACAATTTGGTATTGGCACAAAAATAGACCCACAGACCAGTGGAACAGAATAGAAAATCCAAACATTAACCCAAACATATACAGTCAATTGATATTTGATAAAGGAGCCTTGGATATACAGTGGGGAGATGACAGCCTCTTCAGCAGCTGGTATTGGAAAAACTGGACAGCTACATGTAAGAGAATGAAACTGGACTACTGTCTAGCCCCATACACAAAGGTAAACTCAAGGTGGATCAAAGAGCTGTACAACTCAGAGAAGACAAGTAGTGACTCTATAGCATCTCACTATGCTGATGGACAGTGACTGTAATGGGGTTGGTGGGGGGGACCTGATGAAGGGGGTAGTTTAATAACCATAATATTGCACAAGTAATTGTAGATTAATGATACCAAAATAAATTTTAAAAAAAAGGTCATCAACAGCGGGCTGATTGGTTAAATTACAGTACAGCCAAACTATGGAATGCTATAAGCCGTGAAAAATAATTACATACTTCTGTACATACAGAATGGAAAACTTCCCACACAAACTGTTAACCTTAAAAAAAAAGTTGCAAAAATACCACTTATAATGTGATCCCATTTTATCTGTGCAGTGTGTATTTTCGATTACATGGTAATCGTGGTAACCTCTATGGAGTGGGGCTGTGTGCTGGATTTTCACTTTCTCCTTTATGTACTTTAACAACAATCTTCTTTTTTACAGTGAGCATACACTACTTTTGTAATTAGGAATACCCAGTACAGATTTTAAGAATTAAAGAGAAACAACCATATGAAATGGGGGGAATAATTTGCTATATTTGATAAATAATATACCAAATCATTAAAAGTGGTTATCTTTGGGGGAATTTTTTTCTTCCTTCTACTTTGTGCATTTTACAAAATTTCTAAAATGATCAATAATTTTATAATGAAAAAATTAAGCCATTTTGAAAACACAACATACAGAATAGTGTAAATCTATGCTGATATTTATATGTAATACAATAAATATATTACAATTAATAATGTTATATATTTGTATGCTAATATTCATATCACAAAGAGTGTAGGTATACACTCTCATCTCTGGAATGTTACACAAGAAATTGTTAACATTGACTCTTTCTTCAGAGAGAAACTGAGTCACTGGGGGACAGCAGTGGAGGGAGACTTTTCATTCTCTATTATAGTATAACTTGAATTTTGTAATGTGCATATATTAACCCTTCTAAAAGGTTAAAATATTTTAAAAATTAAAACTATTATTTCACCTTGCTAAATTTGTTTTGAAAATACTGTGTTCACCAAGTTTTATGAGGCAATTTTTTTGATGGGAAAATAATGATTATTTTATTGTGTTGGAGTCTTTTTTGGTGAGGACTTTTACGTACACATGTCATCTTGCCTCATGACAACCTCAGAAAAGGATTTTTTTAAGTGGATGAGGAAACTTGGACTCAGAAATTCAGTGACTTGCCTGAGGTCACATGGCAAAACAAATCTACTCCAGGTTCATTGTCTGTCTGGCACTGAAGTTCATGCCATATTCACTTGCTGGCTGACCCTAAGGATTAGGAACAAGTAGCCGCCAACCAGTACTTAACTATGGCATCTCTTTACCTCTTTCTTAACTTTTTTTTCTCTTATACTTAAAATGTAACTATCGATCACTGGTGTTTAATAAGATTCTGTTACTTGAATACAATCCTTTAATTACTGGGAAAAGGGTAACTGGTGAACTATGTATACTCATATTCACATTATTACTAGTGAGGGGACCCAGCTTGTAGGGCGGCTGTGTCTTGCATACTCAACCCCATTACAGACTTGAAGATGTCACAGCCAGGGTAATACTGGCCTAATCTACTGTCTCTTCAAAATCTGGTTGTTGTTCTATGAGGCCATTTTTATATGATCTTGCCTGGCCACACCTCAAGAACCCAGGGACCCTATCAAAGCCAGTTTCCCACGCCCCTCACTGGTCAAAGACATCTCCAGCCTTTTACCCTCATCTTCACTTTCTGCTCCTCCGCTGCTTCCTGACCCACGTGGCTTAGAACATCTTCCCTCTCACCAAGGCCTTCGCCTCACTCCTCTGACACTCTGCACTGCTTTCCCCTGGCTCTTCGCTTCCTCCCTCAACCACAGTGTGTCATCTCACCCCGGTGAGGTCACCTTCTATTGCTCAGGACAGACACCCTCAGTGCCTTCTGCCCCTGTACTCCATCTCCACACAGGCCTTCCTGGCAAAGCCCCTTCTACATTTGCCCAACAAATAAGAACCTTCTAGGAGTTAAAGCCGAAGCCCTACGTAGCAATACCCTAGAAGTTTGGGAAGTAGCTCTTATTATAGGGTCTAGCGGATGACGAGAGGTAGCCAAAACCTAGCAAGTAGAAAGTTATTTCCTTCCGATTAGGAAAAACTGTCCCCAGAGTGTTTATAATCTCCCTAGACAGATGCCTTATATAACTCCTTCTTTATTTTTCTCCTCTTCATCTTATATGGAAAGGAAGCCGGGCCCCAAGGGCAGAACTGCTGACTTGCAGAGTAACAGAGGGCAGGGAGTTTGCTGATGTATACGCTCCCTGTGCCCTATCTCGGTTCCTAGCGCGTGGAACGCACTCACTATGTATTTTTTAATAACTCACAGACTGAATTAAATTTTAAATGACTGTAATATGAAAATGTCATA
The DNA here is from genome assembly GCA_029783875.1 of Phataginus tricuspis. Lineage (NCBI taxonomy): Eukaryota > Metazoa > Chordata > Mammalia > Pholidota > Manidae > Phataginus > Phataginus tricuspis. Next base: position 10,259,842 of record JAQQAC010004778.1, on the reverse strand, counting down.
GGGCTGTAGAGGAGGACATGATCTGACAGCCCCATCACGTCTCTGGAAAGCCCGCACCGTGGCGCAGGGCTTGGATGATTTAACTGAGCCGTTATCGCCACCTAGTGGCAGAACACCCACATCACTGGTTTAGTAGGTTTGCTGGGGTTTTCCTTTTAAAATCAATTTTTTTGAAGATGAACTATGAAATCGAAATTAAGCCATGATAGTAAACATTAAAAGAATAATGGGGAGAGAAGCCAAGATGTGGAATTAAACTCGGAGAGCTGGGGAAGGGAATGGCACCAAAAGGCAGGACAAGGAGGGAAGAAGGGCTCAGGGTGGGTCTGTACTTGTCGAAGTTGACGTCCAGCATGCCCGCCTTCTCCTGACTGATTCGTAACAAGGGCGTATCCAGCCGCCGAATGCAGTCTTTGTCCAGCGTTGAAGTCCAGTCTTGGAAGGTTTTTCGAACCAGTTCATCAATGGCCTGAACCATCTGCTGATAGGTATGGACACTCTCCTCCCCGGTCCCAATGTGGGGCAGGAAGTGAGCATTAGAAAGACACTGAAGGGGAAGAACAATGGATGAGTGGAACCTAATTGCCATATTGCTCCGTTTGCCATCTCCCTGCGTCCGCCTCCATCCCCACCAGACACACACCCCAGTAGTCGTAAGGCTCTAGATGGAGACTGGCTTTGACTACTTACAGGGAAGGTGGAGCCCAGAAGAAAGGTCAGAGGAAGAGACCAAGGCACAATGAGAAAAGGAGTCAAAATAAAGGAAGAGAAGCACAGAGGTTCAGCTCAAGGAGAAAGCTGGGAAATAAAGTAAATTACAGGAGGTGAAAGATTTAAGAGGTGCAAGACCGAACACTAGTATGAGCCCTTCCTCACCACAGCCTTAACCCAGCGATTCTTAACAAGCCTCCAATTGTCTGCAGGTTGCCTTATTCTCCCCCAGGAGCAGTAGGGTGATAGCAGGTACCTCAATAGCTTTAGACCTATATTCCCAAAGTTTTTAAAAAATCTTGTTTTCTGTTTCTTTCTGCCTTTTCTAGGGAGACCAGGCCCTATAAGGGCCTTACCCATCCAGTTCTCTGAATTGTGAAATTGTATTCCCTTCTAGTGGCCCAGCTTCCCAGATGCTGACCCGAATTCCTCCTCTCTGCCTTGACATGAAATGCCTAAAATGACCTGTGTTCTACCAACCACACTTGCCATCCCTGCAGATCCAAAGCCTGCCTGACCTGCAGCGGCCACTCCTCGGGTCCAACTCAGTCTCCAGTCATGAAAACTCTAGGGAAACTCTCTAGATGGGACCCGCCAGCCCTTCCAGCAGGTGGCACAGTCTGCCAACTCTACCATCTCGCTGAGAACAAGCTTGGAGGCCAGGTGCTTACGATCATGACACTGTCGATGCGACGCCGTAGGATCCGTGCCCAATGTGCTTGTCCAGAATGATGGGCCACGTAGGGCTCCAGGAATGGCCACTTCTTGTTCAGCTCCTGGTTCACGAGGGCCAATTCGTTATTGAACAACATGTAAAGGTGCACCGCCTTCTTGTCATATGTTCGCTTGATAGCCTAATGAAGAAAAGAAAGAGGTTGACAGCATGCCCTGGGGATGCGGGTTCCCTGCAGTTAGCCGTCCTGGAGGAAAGCGACACCCCTGCTCTGGGAGCCACACTCCTTAGTGGTCTGGACGCCGGGGGAACAGAGGGAAGAAAAGAGGCACTGTTGGTTCAGGACATGGGAAAGAGCATGAGTGGAGGTAGAATGGTGTCTGGAAGAGTGAGGAGGACCTGAAGGAAAGCACAAGAGAACCAAGGGCTGAGGAAGCAGGTGGTGCGGCACCTCACGGGCGGCAAGCCTGTGGAAGGTGTCCAGCAGGAGCGCTCCATGCTCCACGTCTCGAACAAACTCGAATGCAGAGGTAATCAAGTTCTGAGTCATCACCTCCAGGTCCTTGACTCCCGCACGGAACCTGCACCATTAAAGAGGTACCGTTGAAGAGTGGCGCCCTCATCTGCCCCCGAGTACACCCCAAGTGAGACCTTCCTACATGTCAGGCACTGATTGTTCTACATGCATGAATCCATTTATTCCTCAAACAACACAATAAGATAGGTTCTATCATTGACCTTATTTTATAGATGAGGAAACAGAGGCTCCAACTGGTAGAGTAATTTGCCTAGAGTCACATAGCGAGTATGTGGCAGAACCAGGATTCAAGCCCTGAAAGACTAAATCTAGAGCCCTAATCTGAGCAGTTTCTCAGCTGCTGCATTGCATGCTCCTGCCCTCCCCATCCCTGATCTGTCCCTTCCACATTTTCCCTGGTACACTGGCTACCCCTCCCATCCCTGTATGCTCTGCCCAGGAGTCAGCCTGTGGTTCCCTCACCTACTGTAGTCTTCATGCCAAGAGGTGTTCTTCACATCCAGGATGCCCCCGCGGACAGCTCGCAGCATGTGCAGGTTCTTGTGAAAGATGTCCTCAATCTCCAGCAAGTTCCGTGTTATCTGGGGCCCCTGGGTGCCAAAGAAGCAAGGAAGGGGGCCTTGCTTTCCATCTTCCCAGCGGGCAAAATGGTACTGACAGTCGCATACCTAGAAAGAAGTTAGCATGAGGATTCTACTCTCCTTTCTGTACTTGGAGAGTACAGAGCTCTGTCCTGAGCTCTATGGCTTAGCTTTAAATGTTTAAGAACTAGGGAGGACCAACCAAATCCAAGGGGTGCCTGGGATGAATTTTGACTGCAGAATGAAATATGAGATACTAAGACAGTGTTAACAGGCAAAAGTCTAGAAGAACAGCATGGTGGTAGGACACACAGCCACGCAGGAAGAGCCAAAGTGGTAGATTCTAGGTTTCGCCTCTGCCCCATCTCCCCCAGCTCCTGGGGAGGGATTCTGGAGCATCTGTGCTTGGCTCTGATTCTCCAACAGTCTTCCCACCTCAATGAGGTCCTTGCAGCGTTGCACAAAGGCATCAACGTGAGCAAATATGCTGGTTTGGTCCAGGACCCAGCCCTGGCTGGAGAACCTGTGTGAGGAGAAAGAGCAACTAAATCAAAAAGTGGGGGTGCTAGGTATCAGTCTGCCTCTGCAAAGCTGGGACTGGTGCTCCCAGGGGAAGCCTTAGGAAATGAGACCCCAAGGAGCCGATTCCCAGAACTCCGAAAGCGGCAGTACAAAGTAAGGAGAACCAGAAAAGAGACAAAGCATCTCAGTTCTAAGAGAAGGTTTACACATAATGGAATTTTAGACTTTAGGGACAAGAAAGGCGGAAAAGACCAGGAAGATTCCTGGACTCAGGGAGAAGAGGTCATTAGAATAGGGAGAGCCTAGGGCTAGGAGCTAGAATATTTTGGGCCCATGTAGAAACTCTCAGGTCTAGGAAAATATCATCCATAGGCTTAAAAAAAAAAAAGTGCAAGTGAAAGGAGTCAGAATCTATCCTCTAAGGAATGACAGGAGTGTACGGGCTGGTAGGGCAGCCACATCATACTGGGTATGCATCTGCACGGCCCGGAGGTAGTGATCTTTCCACGCGTGACAACAGGAAATGCAGCCTTGCAGGTCTTCCTTGCTAGACGTGACATATCCCTCAAAGATTCGGTCCAGGGAGATGGCCCGGCAGCACAAGCGGATGATCTCATTGCTCATCTGCAGAAGGGGTCCCAGCGGCATCAGTCCCCAGCCTTGGTTGCACACACCCCTTCTCTGGATCTCCCTGACTGTGCCCTAGGCCTCAGCCTCCTGCTTGGTGATTTGGTACCTGATACCCATCTCACACCCAACCATCTCCCATCAGCAGCCTCAGCCCCTCTGGGCTCCACACCCGCTCCTGCCTCAGCTCAGCTCTGCAGCTGCACCTCCGGGGAGCACTCAGCTCAGCATCCTGTCTTCCCACTGTTTGGTTTTGTCACCCTGATGGAATATGCCAGGTCCTGCTCCTCAAAAGCTGGCATTCCTTCCTAAATCTACCTCTCACCGCTGCAATTTCCATCTTTGGAAATGAGAAAAAGACCGTCTTGCCCTTCGGTACAACTCAGCCTGGGAGTCTATCCTTCCTGCTTCTCTCTCCATGCTCCATCAGCAACTCTTCTCAAAGCCCTTCTTCCCATCTAAGCCACTTCCATCTGGAAGCAAAATGCTCCATCCCAAGCCCCAGCTCTGAGCACCGCTGAAGTAGACGATGCGGGCAGAGAAGCCTTCGGTCTCGGTCTGACCTGAAGGGCACTCCTTACCACCTTCTCCCTGCAGACATGCTAAGTGAATTCCACTGGCTTCAGAAAATCTGAGTTCTATCAATGTGGCCACCTCCTTAAAACCCTCTGTCCCACCCTCTGCAGACCATACCTTTCGGAAGAGGGAGGTCAGTCTCTCTCGAGTGTTGTAGTGGGGAGAGTTCACCCAGATCATGCGGATGAGATTGATCAGCTGAGGGAGCTTACTAGAGATGTCCTTAGGTTGCATGTAAGCCAATTCCTGGTAAGGTTCTTTCAGGAGTGACAGAAAAGTCAAGTTGGACTGTGCTTGATGAGAGCCGTCCTGGCAGTAAAGAGAAACCAGGAGCAGACTTTACTGGAAAGAACTGGCTCAAAGTGAGTGCTTTTTACCCATCTTGAATCCCATCCTCTACTGGGAAGCATTCCCAATTACCCTACCTAGTACCAGCCATTTCAGGTCTCTGCAACCCCTTAGGACAAAGAAACGTTTGTACATACCTACTTTTATTAATTTACTAGTTTCTACTCAAGTATTGTTGTGTTTTATTCTCATGCCCAAGTCCCATCTCCCCAACAGACTGGGAATCCCCAAGCTCAGGTGCTGTGTCTACGCCTCTAATTTCTCCAATTGAACTCAGAACTCTGCACAAAATAGATACTCAATAGCTGTAGACCAACTAACTGCCTGACCATCACTCCGGTCCACCCCCACAGTGCTCTCCCAGCCCCTGTTCTCAGCCAGGGCTTCAGGCTTCTCCACTTAGCTGTGGCTCAGATCCCTTAATGCCTATTTAAAATTCCACCTAGGAAGGGAAGTGTTCTCTGTGTTCTACAGATTGCTCTGACTTATGTGTGTCCCCAGCACATAATCAGCTTGTCATCCTATATCAAATTTACTGAAGTATTCATCTTGGAACTCTCTTGGCTAAACCACATGGGTTCTTCTTTGATCCCATGCCATCTAGTAATCTTATTTTATGTAAGTCTTATCTTCTCAACTGGATTGTAGGGGTTGGGCTCATAGTGGGTACCCAGCATATATGTGTTGATTAACTAACTGTCTCCCTAACTAAACCGTAAGCTCCTTGGGACCTTGTATTCTACTACTTTTATACTTTCCCACAAGTCCAAGTCCAAACACTGGGCAGCTCTATCTTTGCTGTTGAGGACTGCACTGGGCTCTCTCTTCCCAGCACCCTATATTGTCTCAACCACTGTCCGCTTTCTGCTAAGCCTCCATCCTTCACCCTCCCACACACCTGGATCTGCTGAGCCAGTTTCATAAAGGGCGCCAAGTAGGATGACTTGGCAAGATGCAGGATGGACTCGATGTGTTTCACTCCCGGCTTCACCAGCTGTTTACTGATGCCAGACAGGTCCATGCATCGGTTGTGCCAGAACTCAATCTCCTCCAAGGGCCCTAAATTTTCTCCCATCTCCACAGTCTCCTGGGCACTGAGCACCTCCTTTATCTGCCTGGTCCAGTGGATCATGGAGACTGCCAAGGAGAATACAAAACCTCTTGCGTTTCTTTACACTGCTCCCCAGCTACGTACTTCCCTCTGCCCCCTACAGCACCCTCCCAACCTGATCCTTCTCGGCATCTGGGTGGCCCTCTGGCCTCTCCCCTAGAATCCCCAACACAATGGCGATGCCAGCCACTCACTCTCTAGCCGCTGCACCAACTCTTTGTCCTTAACCACTGCTTCAGGATTCATGTTCACGGCTTCTGCTGGGATGTAGAGAACAGTGTGCCCCTCCAGTTTGTACCGAGTATCTAAGGAGAGAAAAGGACCAAGAAGTTCACAGAGGGGGATGAATTTATGCCACCCAAGTTCCAATCATGGTTGATGATCCGGGGCCCAGGAAGTATATGCATTTCAGGGGAGCAGCAGGAGAAACTATGGCTCATACTTTCTTGATATCAAAAGGAAAACGAGAGAAGACAAGAGGGAGCCCTCACCGAGGTATAATAAGGGATGGCCATAAAATAAGGTCAAAGGTCTGTACCATGCCCTCAACACCCTCCTCTGTGATATATGTACTCCCCTACTGCCCCCTCACTGACTGCATTTCCCTTTACCCCACACGTACTCTTGGAAATTTCCAACTTTAAGTTTGAGGAGGTATGGCCAACCATTCAACAGCAGAAAACTGCATCTGGATTAGAAGGCAAATTCTGTATCCCATTCCACTCAGTCAACAAACACAGAGTACCTACTTTGTGCAGGGCAACCTAGGTCCTCGGAATGACCCTCCCACCTGCCTCACTGGCTCTGCTGTAGGTGGGCACGAGGGGGAGACAAGGCACTTAAGTCTTTCTGCTCACCTGTCAGGCAGGCCAAGAACCTGTGCAGGTGAGAAGCAAAATGATTTCGAATGCTCTCAGGCCAGGTTGTGTTTGCAAAGATCTGAGGGGCAAAGATACCACTGAGCAGCCGAAGCAGGGCTGGGATGTAGGAACCCCGCACTGTCCCAAACTGCACAGCTGCCTCAAAGTTCTCTGGAGTTATGGGAACCAGTGCTTGACGAATGAAGTAGACAATCTGGTTCTGGGCCTGCAAAAACAGTAGATCAGAGTTCAGTATCCAGGCCCAGCCATGATACCCAAAGGAATCTGAGGCTCCAATCACGAAGGCCCCTACGAGCTGGCTGTCTTTGTCCCCTGCCCTTAGCACATGCCTGTCCTTCTCCAAATGGAAGCAGTGCTTCCTGCTCTTTCAGGGATATAATAGAGGCCATGCCCAGAGATGTGAGGAGGAAATGCAGAGAGCATGCTTGAGGTAGGAACTTTGTATTTTGTCCAACGTGGCTCCAAAACCTAGCACAGTGACTGGGACATATTAGATACCCAATAAATGTTGGACAGATGGATGGATGAACGGATGCAAAGGCTAGAGCGCATGAAGCAGGAAAAGCAGGAGAAGGACTGGAAGTAAGAGGCAGTTGACTAGGGTTTTCCATTTTGGTTGCATATACGTCTCACCCGAGTTTTCATTTATTCTTCAGTTTTGCTTATGGTGAGTTGTTGTTTACATTCAGCAATATGTAACTTTCAGAAATGTGTAACTTTTCAGATAGTTAAAACTGGTTAAAATTTCTGATTTCTACATGTTTACAAAGGCCGTTCCACCACCAATGCCAGATGCACCTGGGATTTTTTTCTTAGTGCTTTTGTAACTACTCTTTATAATTTAATTTTAAAAACTGAAAATAAAGCACAAAGACGAAATTAATACCATTTATCTTCCCACTAACCAGAATTAAATTTTGGCATTTTATGTCTATTTTTTTAAACACTTAACAACTATTATTTTTGTTAAAATGATATATGTATGTTAACTATAAATAACTGGAACTGCGGAAAATACAAAGATAAAAGTTAAAATGTCATCAAAAATTCCATGACTCATGATATTAATGCTGTTAACATAGAAAACATTATTCCAGACATCTTCCTATAGGTATGGACATTCAAAAGAATAAGTTTAAATTATTTCAAAATAAGATCATGCTATTTTAATTAAAAGTATTAAATGTAATTTTACTTGAATTTAATAGAATAAAAGACATTGATGTGAGTATAATTAAGCAATTGTCGAGCTTCAAATAAATTGCTGAGTTTCTTCATGCTCGAGATTTCTTCCTAAAACATCCCTTTCTAAGATTATGAGAGATTTTGAAAAATAGTTAAACGGTTTTTTCACTATCTTTCAATTTTGTTTTGTTAACTCACTGTTTCGAAAGACAAGAGCATTGACAGACCCATCCCCCTCATTTTCTCACCACTTACCCATTTTTATTATAGTAATATTTTTACATTGTCCAGGTTGATAACATTCACATTCTATAGCATCGCCACAATTTCCGTGGTTATTTAGTATTAGTTTTTATTTAAATGAATTGAATGTTCATAGATTCTCTGTTCCTGAATTCTTTGTTTGGCTCACTTCTTAATGGATGCATTTCAATCAATGATGTTATTTTTGTTTTCTAAAGTAGAGCTTTTCCAGATTGAAAACGACTGCCTATTCAACGCCTTTATACTTGACCATGTAGGCCAGAAATACTACTCTTGGTCACACTGTTTTTCCAGGAGAATTCTGGAGATGCGGTTGTCTGGAGAGGTGGGTGTACAGAGAAGACTTAGGCCAGCCTTATGTTTCCCCTTGGTAGATAATAGGTCATTTGATTTTTTGACACAAAGGCCTAAATAATATTTTTCCCAAATTTTCATTTAGAAAAATATTCCAACTCAAAGAAAAACTGGAAGAAAAGCACAATGAACAACAACATATCCTTCTTCTAGAGTCACTGATTGTTAACCGTTTGCCACATTTGTGCTCTATTGCGCCCTCGCATGCTCTCTCTCAGCTGAGCCATTTGAGGGTTAGCTGCAGACAGGATACCACACCCTTCAACACGTCAGCGTGTAGCTCCTAAAAGTGAACATTTTCTCCAACATACCAACACTGTAATTATCACATTCCAAAAATTTTAATTCACACAATACTTCGCATAATATAAGGTCCGCATTCAATTTTCCCTGATTGTCCCAATAACGTCATTTACAGTTGGATTTTCCCCACCCAGGATCCCAACCAGGATCGCACACACTTGTGTCTCTGTAGTCTCCTTTAATTTCACACAGTTCTCCAGTCTTTTTCTTTCTACTATGGCATTGATATTTCTAATAGTCCAGGCCAGTTGTTTTCTCACAGTATACCTTAATTTCAATTTATTTGTTTCTTCATTATTAGATACAAGTTCAATATTCTTGTCAGGAAGATACATAGGCATGTTCCTAAAGAAATAATTTCCTTGAATTTTAGTAGCTGAGATGTGCATTGACATTAAACATATGTAACAAATTTTGTGGAATAAAGTATGTCCTCTCAATTCCCAGATTCAGTTCCTTTCACAGAGCAGAGAAATTCTTTGTATTGTATCTTTAAATTTATATTGTTTCATTAGTTGGCTCTCTATATTAGATCACCTGTGTCTGTCTTTTGTATCTATTAACTTTTCTCTAATTGTATTGTCATTGGTTTTTTTCTTCTACATACATTGTAATTATCTCAAGCCTCCCTTCTATGTCAATTCAGATTTTCAGCAAAAATCAAGCTACTCAGCTCTTTGCCTACCAGCTTTGTAACATGCTACTTTGTTTCTTAAAATCTGTAATCTCCCTTTCATCTTTCTCATATTTTATCATTTCACCTCTTAGCTTTTTAGAAATTGAATTTATGTTCTTACTAAATTCTACTATAACACGATGCTGTTGTGAGGAATTCCCTTCTGTTCAGTTATGCTTTCCTCTTTTGCATACTTTGATCCATATTTTGTTTCCTTTGATGGCAGCTTGCAGTTATCATGCAATTCCTTTCCACTTTCCTCGTGCTTGAGCAGATCTATGCATTCACTCTTTTTGTTTTATCGTACCATGGGTGACTTCTTGATATCCCACTGTGAAAACCTAAGTTTCATTTCCTCCTCAAACTTAAAATGAAAGGGTTGGATATTTTATGTTCTATTCACTTTTCTCTAACCTAAGAGAAGTGCATGAGGGGATGCGCAGGTGGTTAAGGCTAATTTAAAACAGTGTGAAAACTTTATTAAAATACCGGTGCTCTTTTCTCTTTCCAGAGTTTGTTAAATGCCCATCTAAGGTTCAGTCCATCTCACTGGGGCCCACTATTCCTGTGTGGAGGATGGTTTCCTTAACTCAGTGCATAGACTTTTCACTGGTCACCCACTTTGAAAGTGTATTAGATTAGATTATGCTTCTTTCTTTTTTTATTTACTCCTGAGTGGTTTTTCTTTCTTTTTCTGCTCTTACGTTTTGCTCATTTTATCAAGTATTCAAGGGTAATCATTTTTTAAGGAAATTTCAATTAGCCATCTTAACCCAGGAGATCACAATTAAGTCTGTGATCTATTTAGAATGTATTTTGTCATGCTGAATAGATTTTTTCAGCTTTATTGAGGCACAATTGACAAATAAAACGTGTATATATTGAAGATACACAACTTGCTGCTTGATATACATATATATTCTAAAATTATCACTGAAATCAAGCTAATTAGTATATCCATCATCTCACATAGCTACCTTTTGTGTGCGTATGGTGAGAACACTTAAGATCTACCCTCTTAGCACGTTTCAAATACACCATACAGTATTATTAATTACATCCACTATGCTGAATATTAGATACCCAGAATCTAAAGGGGTATTACCCTTTCCCCATTTTATTGAGATATAATTGACCTATAACATTGTATTAGTTTAAGGTGTACAACATAATAATCTGATAGATGTATTTATTGAAAAATGATTACCACAATAAATTTAGTTAACATGTGGCACCTCACATAGTTACAGTTTTTTTCTTTATCATGAGAACTCTGAAGATCTACTTGCTTAGCAATTTTCAAATGTACAACACAGTATTGTTAACCAAAAGCACCATGCTGTACATTATATCTCCAGAACTTATCTTTTAACTGGAAGTTTGTACCTTTTGACCACCTTCACCCATTTTACCTATCTTCCCATCCCTTAATTCTGGCAACCATCGATCTGTTTTGTGTTTCTATAAGTTAGGGCTTTTTTTCTAGATTCCATATGTGAGATCATACAGTATTTGTCTTTCTCTATCTGATTTATTTCACTTAGTATAATTCCTCCAAAGTCCATCCATGTTGTTGCAAATGGCAGGATTCTTTTTCCTCACTGCTAACTAATATTCCATTGTGTGCATGTGTGTATATATACATTTTCTTTATCCATTCATCCAACAATTGACAAGTAGACTATTTCCATGTTTTGGCTATTGTAAATAATGCTACAATGGGCATAGGGTGCAGATATCTCTTTGAAATAGTGATTTCATTTATCCTTCAGATATATATAAACCCAAAAGTAGAATCGCTGGATCGTATGGTAGTTCTGTTTTTAATTTTTTGAGGAACCTTCACACTGTTGTCCCTGGTGGCTGCACCAAATACATTACCACCAACAGTGCACAAGGGTTCCCTTCCCTCCACATCCTCACCGTACTTGTGAACTATTGTCTTTTTGATGATAGCCATTCTAACGGATGTGGGGTGATATCTCATTGTGGTTTTGATTTACATTTTTCTGATTGGTGATGCTGAACACCTCTTCCTGTACCTGTTGGCCATTTGTATGTCTTCTTTGGGAAAATGTCCTTTCAATTCCTCTGCCTGTGTTTAAATCAGATTGTCTGGGTTTTGTTTTGTCTTTTTCGCTGTTGAATTGTAGAGCTCTTGTGGATATTAACCTTCTCAGATACATGATTTGCAAATGTCTTCTCCCACTCTGTGGGTTGCTTTTCATTTTGGTAATGGTTTCCTTTGCTGGCAGTAGCTTTTTAGTTTGATATGGTCCCACTTGTTTATTTTTGCTTTTGGTGTCAGAAACATTTTATCCTTTGACCACATCTCCAAATCTCCCCCTTCTACCAGCTAAATAGATTTTTTACTGCAGAAATTTTTTCTGTTTTCCATGTTTTCCAATTCTATCATTGATGAATCCATCATTCCCCACAGATTTTAAATGCCAGTTCTATAGAAAAGGCATACATATTTTCTGTACTTTCTCTACATTGCTTACATTATAAATATTCCTGTCCCAGTACAACTGTTCTAACTACTGCAGTAATAACTTTCATATTCACAAGTCTCCTCTATTACTTTCCTTCTTCATCATTTTCTCTGCTATTTTCATTCATTTTTCTGGATATATTTTTAAATCCTTTATACAAGGGATCTAGGGACTGTGGCACTTTGACTGGAGTTGCATTAAAATGGTACTTCTTTTAGATGGAATGATCTTGATCAGGTTAAGATTCCCATCCAGAAACAGGATATGGCTCACTGTTTATTCAAATCTTCTTTTATGGCCCTCAACAAAGTTGTTATCTTTCATATAAATCCTACATATTTTTGTGCAAATTTTTTTTGCTCCTTTCATGAATGAAATCATTTTTCATGATGTTTTGTAGCTGATTATTGCCAATATACAAGAAAAAGCCATGCCCTGTTTTTGCCTTTGTTTAATATGGAAAGCTTCACAAATTGTGTCATTGCACAAGGCCATTGTCATCTTCATTACCATTTTGATTTTTGTATACGTGCTGCCAATAAAAGCAAAGCAATAGCCGTTTTCTTTTCCAACACTTTATTTCAAAATTTTGCAAACATACAGAAAAGTTAAAAGAATTTTATAATGACCTCTATACCCACCACCCAGATTCTACCACTGACATTTTATGATACATCCGTTCTTGTGTCTCCCTACCCATGGTGTGCCCTGCACTGATGTATCCTCCACATTGTTGAAATAGTTATCTAGCTACCCCCTGAAAGCCTTAATATACTTCCCTCTGGGATGGAGGCCAAATTCTTCAGCATAACATACAAAGCCCTCCGCAAGCTGACCCCAGCCCACCTTTTCAGCATCATTGCCAACTCCTCTTTTCTTTGCCCATAAAGTGTTCTTTATCTGCAACTCTTCTCCAGTCTTGATGAAATCCTCCTTACCCTTCATCTCCAACTCAAATATCACCTCCACTGCTGTGCCTTGCCAGCATTCCACTGGCTACATCAGTTGCTCCCATAAAGTCACTATAAAGCTTTGCCCATACATCATGATATAATGTATTCTTTATACGTCTTCCCCACTAGACTATGAGATCATCAAAAGCAAAACCGTGACTCATTCCTCCCTGTGTCCTGCTGCCAGGCAGGGTGTATGACACACCATGAGGCTCAACAGACCTTGGGCACAGGAGATAAGACCAAGATGACAAAGATACTCGGAACACTCAGTCCCTGGGAGACCACACAGGAGCCTGGGAAAGCGAAGTACCCACCTGTACGGGCATGCCCAGATCTAGCATCAGCCCCAAACAGGGGTCAATGAAGATAGTGAGGATGGGCTCCGAAGGGTCCTGTGCAAAGCGTTGCAGAACAGCATCATGTTCCTCTGTCCATGTGGCATCTGCCAGTCCTGTCAGCACAGCTCGGGACAGGAAGAGGGGCTTCTACAGGACAGCGGAGAATCAAAGCAGGTACAGCTGTTAGGATGAGTCATATCTTCCATCCATGATCACATGTGAGGACATGGGGGAGGAGACAAGTAGTCACACAGGTCCAGAAGGTGACTTGAAAGCTAAGGATGCCTTGAATGATAGGTTTCAAGGTTTTAAAGAAACGGTATCTCTTTTGGGTTTATTTTGTTTGTTGTTTTTTTAAAGAAACAAATTGTCTTGCCTCTACAGGTAAAAATAGAATGGATCATAGAGGAAAACTAAGGTACGTTATCTTCCCAAGATACTTCATTTATGCCTGTAGTTGTAAAATGTATTACCAAGCAGCCCTCATCTTCAAAGTAAAATTAATTAAGGGAACATATAGAATATTAGCCTAAATTAAGCAATTAGGAGCAAGGAGATGACAAGCCGGAAAGAGGATAAGGGTGCAAGGGCAATTTCTTCATGATGCGTCCTCCTCAGGATACTGAAACAGTATCAGCTGTTCGGTAAAAGTCAATTGACATTGCAGTGAGGAAGAAGTGAAAGGAAAAAGGAGAGACTGGAAAACACTAAGGAATAAATCAACTAAGTGGAAAATAAATTGTAACTGGTGGCTAGAAAAAATAATCTGTAGGGCTTTACTAAATAAATTAAGGAAATTAGAAGATATGCAGATAGAGCTCAGTGAACTTGAGAAGTTACGCTGTCCTTCTCCCAGTACCCCTGGAAGATGAGAAGGTACCTCTTTTACTAAAAATTTCCAGGTCAAGAGAATTTAGTGATCTAAAAATCTTTCTTATATAAAGATAGAGAAGAACCAATGAGAAAAACATGAAGACCCTGATAAATAAATGGGTAAAAAAGGACATGTACAGACATGTCATGTCACAAAAGAGAATATGAAAATAATGTCCAATTCCACTTGAAATCAAAGAAGTACAGATAAAAAATAGCAAAGATGTATCATTTATTGACTGTCATTTATGGGCAATCTGACAATACGCAGGCCTGAAATGGGCTTGTTGCTAGTGAGAGGGCAAAAAGTGCAATTCACTTGAAAAACAGCTTGGTACTATATATGAAAAGTGTTAGAAATGTTCTTTACTCTTTGATTCAGTAAATTCATGTACAGGAATCTATCCTGAGGAAATAGTGTTAGTTTTATTTATAATATTCATCACAATATTATTACAAGAGCAAAAAATTAGAAATGGCAAAATGTCCAAGAGTAATGATTTAACTATGGTATAAACATCTGATAAGTATTATACGGCTGTGAAAAACAGTGCTTACAGAAAGCATATATTATTATGAAGAATGATAAAACATTTTGTGAAAAATACTTAATAAAAGATTATAATATGTACAGTTAGGATTTTTTTTTTTAACTTGCAGACCTATACACAGAAAGAAAAGACATATCAAACTATTAACATTACATGTGCTTAGGCAATAATGCTATGGTTTTTATTTTACCTTTCTTTGTTTTACTTTTACATCCTTCCATTTTTTTCTCTAATGAATAGTTATTACTTTTCTCTCCCTTTTGAAAAAATTTCAAGGTCACCACCTAATTCTTCTAATCCAGGTAACTATGGGTGTGGCTAGTTTATGAGGCAACGTGGAAGTAAATGTCTAGGGGTCCTTTAGTACCAATTTCTAAAAGGGCTTGAAGTGGTTTCTGTAACTTCTTCAGCCAAGTGAGACAACGGAAGGAAGAGAATGCCTCAGAACTCAGTATCCAATTAGGACGATGTCTGCCCAGCTTGTTCAACTTGTTCAGATGTCACCATGTGACTGATAGAGCTTCTGTGGCAGACTGACGCAAGGTGGGGAGACAAGGACGGGGCAGCTAAGAAACCTGTTCTTCACTTAAAGCCCTCTTCGGCTAGAAGGCTGAGGGGCATGGATAACTTTGCCCTTTACTCAGTGAACTGGATTTGTGGTGAGTAGGCTACCAGCAGAGAATGAGTAGAACTCGCCAAGTAACTAAATGACAGATTGAAGAGAATTCCTCAGAGGCCATTCTACAACTAATCCTTTGATTCACCAGTTGTTAGGAAGGAATATGTCTCAGGGAAAATCCAAACTTACCACATCTACCTCTGTCTCCTGTAATTCTTCTTTCTGTACTTCAGGTTCCTCCAGTGTGGGCTCTGGGAAGAAAAAAAATTCCAAAATGAAAGCATCCCTTAAAAAGTTAAATGTAGAGTCACCATATGACCCAGCCCTTCCCCTTCTGGGTATATACCCAAGAGGATTGGAAGCAGGGACTTGAACAGATACTGGCATGCCAATGTTCATAGCAGCACTAGTCACAATAGCCAAACGGTGGACATAACCAGAGTGTCCATCAGCAGATGAATGGATAAACAAATTGTGGTGGAATGTTATTCAGCAATAAAAAGAAATGAAAATCCGCTACAGTGCTACACCATGGGTGAGTCTTAAAAACATTATGCTAAGTAAAAGAGCCAGTCACAAAAGACCACATATTGTATGATTCCACTTATATGAAGTGTTCAGAACAGGTAGATCCACAGAGACAGAAAGTAGATTAGTGGTTACCAGGATCTGGGGGTAAAGGGGGATGGAGAGTGACCGCTAAAAGTCTAGGTTCTGACGCAACTTAGAAGATACAAAGGTCATCTGGTACCAATTTCTCAAGGTGCTTGAAGGGACTTTTTGGGTGGGGGGATGAAAATGTTCTAAAATTAGATAGTGGTGATGGTTGCTTTGTGACTATGTCAAAAACCACTGAATTGTACACTTTAAAAGGATGAATTTTATAGTAAGTAAACGACACCTCAATTTTCTTTTAAAAAGCTGACTAAGCATGGAGCAGGGGAGTGGAGGGAGGCAAGGGAAAGAAGTTGGTTGGTGTTAAGGTTATTCTAGGCCACCATTCTTCCCCCAGTCCTCTTCCCATGTGGAGAAGTTGGGGCCCACTGACATCAGCCCCTCTCCCAAGCACCAGGCTGCTGGGTACTCATCCCTACCACACCCACTCTGGACTCCCATGAAACCCAGGAAGGTGTCTAACTCCTGATCAGTTGCTTACACAGGAGACTGGGTAAAGCTTGTGGGTTTCCCATCTCCCATGGGCTGAAAGGAGGAAGGAACAAATGGTAGGGAAGCAAAAGACCCTGGGGAACAGGACACTCCATCATCCAGAAAGAAAAACTAGGAGGGGAGGGAGGCACAGAGACTGAGGAAGGAAATCATAGAAAAGATGGAATAGACATTCCAGGAGCTTAGTGGTGAGTAGGACAGGCAACTAAGAAATCCATCGCCCTTTGAGAAAATGGAGGGCATTCAAGATTTCAGACAGGAGCACAGCAAAGGAAACCATCAACAAAATGAAAAGGCAACCTACTGTATGGGGAATATGTTTGCAAATGATATATCTGATAAGGGGCTAATGTCCAAAATACGTAAAGAACTCATACAGCTCAACACCAAAAAAAAAACGAAAACAAATAACCCAATTAAAAAATGGGCAGAAGACCTGAACAGACATTTTTTCAAAGATATACAGATGGCCAAAAGGCACAGGAAAAGATGCTCCACATCACTAACAATCAAGGCAACGCAAATCAAAACCACAGTGAGATATCACCTCACAACCATCAAAATGGCCACTATCCAAAAGAAATAACAAGTGTTGGCAAGGATACAGAGAAAAGGGAACCCTCCTACACTGTTGGTAGGAATGTAAATTGGTCCAGCTACTATGGAAAGTAGGATGGAGTCCCTCAGAAAAACTAAAAATAGAAATACCATATAACCCAGCAGTTCCACTCCTGGGAATTTACCTAAAGAGAACAAAATCACTGATTCAAAAAGATATATGCACCCCTATGTTTATTGCCACATTATTTACAAGAGACAAGATATGGAGGCAACCAAAGTGCCCATCAATAGATGAATGGATAAAGAAGATGTGGTACAGATATACAATGGGCTATTATTCAGCCATAAAAAAGAAAGAAATCTTGCCATTTGTAACAACATGGATGGATCTAGAGGGTATAGTGCTAAGTGAAATAAGCCAGGTGAAGACAAACACCATATAATTTCACTTACATGTGAAATCTAAAACAACAAAACAAAACAAAATGAGCAAACAAAACAGAAATAGACTCATAGACACTAAGAGACTGGTGGTTGCCATGGCAGAAGAGAGTGGGGTGATGGGTTAAATAGGCAAAGGTGATAAAGAGGCACAGAATCTCAATTATAATATAAATTAGTCATGGGGATGAAAGTACAGCACAGAAAATATAGTCAACAATACTGTAATATCTTCCTATGTTGACAGTAACTACACTAGTTGGGGTGAGCATTTAATAATGTAAATAATGGTCAAATCACTATGTTGTATACTTGAAACCAATATAATATTGTATATCAACTATACTTCAAGAAAAATTTTTCAAATTAAAAATTAAAAAGAAGATTTCAGACTGGCACTAGGCAAAACAATCTCAAGAGTAAACTGATTTTTGTCTTCTATTATACAACGTAAAGTCTAAATCATGAAATATGATTAGTATCATGACTTTTATGGACACAGGCAGCAAAAATTTAAAAAACAAGCTTGAGAATGATAAACACCAACTCAGAATAGTAGTGAGGTCTGGAGCAGGAAAGAAGGGTTTGGGAACCTGGCGGGCCAAACAGAGGGGTTCCCATGTTTATTCTTACATTGGATTATGGCTCTGTGGGTGTTCATTATATTACTCTCCACACTTTTTCTGATTTACCAGAAAAACAGGTCTACAATCCCTTATCCAAAACCCTTAGAGTCAAGGATACTTCAGAATTTAGAATTGTAATATAGTATGGTATGAAGCCCCCCGCGCCCCCAAGAGGGCTCCTGAATAGCGCTCCACTGTCAAATTTTTAATATCACTAGTGTCTCTGCAGTAAAACATATGAAAATTTATATTAAGTGGCCTAATAGCCTATAAATACCTTCATGTCAGTTTAGGTTATGTATTACCACCAAATACGTTTGGATGCCAAACTTTGGGGAAAAAATTTTTAGCTCTCAGGGCTTTTTTAAATTACAAATATGGGATCATGAGCCTGTACTAGTCGTATGACTCTTTTTAAAGGTAATTGAAGAGCTCTTACGGAAGCAAAGGTTGTCAGTACAAACCTCAAAAAGGCATTTGCCCTTTAACCCACCAGCCTTTGCCAGAAAGGGTTGTACGCCCTGTCTTTGGTTGCTCTAACAAAACGCCACAGACTGGGCAGCTTATAAACAGCAGAAATGCATTTCTCACAGCTCTAGAGGCTGGAAGTCCTAGATCAGGGTGCCAGCATGATTGGGCGAGGGCCCTCTGTGGGTCACAGACCTCTCAATGTGTCCTCACACAGGGAAGGGGCAAGGGCTCTCTCTGGGGCCACTTGTATAAGGCACTAATCCCATTCATAACAGTTCCACCTTCCAAAGGCCCCACAAACTAACACCATCACATTGGGCCATGGGATTTCAAAATACAAATTTGGGGGAACACGAATATTCAGACCATAGCAGGCCCCTCTGTCTCCTGTGGGACAGGTATCAATTCCTCCTCAAGTCCCATGAATACAGAGATGAATGTTCGCTTCAGGGCTGCCTGGAGTCCCAAGACTCCTCTGAACCTCTATCAGAGTTGAGGGTCAGTTGGAAAGCTCCACATCAAACAATAAAAAGGCTTGGAGCTAAAGAAGTTATAGATCCTTGGTGTTGGGAACTTTTAGGAACTCCTTCTCTTCCCACCCCTGATGATTCTCAGAACTGAACCTCACTGCTTTCCCTCCTCCTGGCCCCTATTCCCAGTACCCAGCTTCTAGGAGCCAGTCCCATTTTAAACTGCTTTCAAGAGAACTCAGAAGAAAAAATTTTGTACATTTTTAATGTCTACATCCTAGGGCAAGGCCCTATGTACCCTGCACCTTTCTCCCATGCTGATGTTTAATCTCGCAACTTTTAATATTAAAAGGGGATTCTATTTCTCTCCATGTTGACAGGCTGCTAGCAGTGTGAAGAAGGCCTCATGTAAAAGGGGAGGGCTATACAGCTCACAGCCATATCTACACCGGCCACTGCTCTAAGGGACAGCCGGTGACAGCAAGGCTACCAAAACACTCTGAACCTTACTGACCCAGCTCATCCACAGGGAATCCTTGAGATCAAAGCCACAAAAGGCAGCCTTTTTAAGCTCTTTTCTCCTTCAGTCTAGACACTAGGTTTCTTTTCCTGTGGCCCTGAACCTGAACCTGCTCAGTCTGCCAAGGCCCTGCCAGAATGAGGGCGGAGATACAAGTGCCTTAAACAGATGGGAGAAAGCATCAGTCGGGCTTAGGATTTAAAGGGTGGCAAAGCGGGCTGAGTCTCCATGGTGATGGGCTTAATGGGAGAAAACATTATTTGTTTTGCCACCCAGGGTGAAAATGGGAAAAGGGAAGAGATCTAACCCTTCAGTGGGATAGGAGCACCCAGGAACACTTGAAATAAGGAAGAAGAGGCTAGGATTAAGGATTGGCTGGTGAGCTCTTGGTGCACTGGGGGGAAATCTTTAAACAGAAAGAGCAAGCATTAAGGCTGGCCAGGAGGAAAACACAAAAAACGGGTCCTGAGATTTTGCTGAACCCCTGCTTCCTGGCTATAAGCAGTGGAACCTGCTCCTCAGCGGAGACCCTCCTTAAATACACACATTCTGCCCCCAAACTCCTCTCCAGCATGTACCCACCAGGCTCTTCCTTGAGAGGCTCAGACTGGGGCTCCGACTCACTGGCAGCCAGGGGGGGCTCAGCAGCCTGTGAGGTCAGAACTGCCTGGGCAGCTCGCTTCCGGGCGCTTCCCCGGCCAGCGCTTGCCCGGCCACTCCCTCTACGCCTCTTCTCAGATTTGCCAGACATCGCGTAGGAAAAACCTGCCAACAGACAGGAATCTGGAAGTCCACAGCCAGATCCACCTTCAACCCAGCCCCTGACACATGTAATCCCTTCTGGGTCCACAAATTGACCAAGACCCCCAATATCATAATCTCACCTAGAGGTGTCCACGCTGGGCTCCATTAACCACAATGGGCCTCGCAGTGTCCTCCTTTTCCTGGGATATCCCACTTTCTTCAGAGCACTGGGTTAAAAATCAAAGTCAGCCCCTCAAAAGGCATTAGGAATAAATAGAAGTGAAGATGGTAGCCCAACAGACACCCACTAATGAGGGTTTAGAAACCCCTGTCCCTGCCCTGAGGATGAGAATGTGAGACAATCAGAAAAAGACCTACCAAGCTGAGGTGAGGGTGTACGCACCCCTGATCCCTCCACCCCCCAGGGCTCTGGGTGAGGGAGGGCAGGCCTAGGGAAGGGACAACTCCCCAGGCTCCCCACTGTGTCACGTCAATGACGCAAACCAACATGATTTTCCTACGTACCTCCTTTCTTCCCCACGTATCCACCCCTTCAAGGAGGAGAAATGGAAAAAGTATCCTCCTAGCCACATGAAACTTTTACGATTCTCTTTAGCTTGTAATTCCTGAGGGGTAGGAACCTGCTCTGTGGGTACTGAAAAGGTCTCTTAGTATAGTTGACTGAGTAAATTATGTGCTCACTGATAATGGAGATCAAAATCATCTGACTCTAAATGCCCTGAGAACAGTTTGGAAGAAGAAAGGACAAAAGTCATCCAACACTGAATTTTGAATGGTGTCTGGGGGAAAAAGAAATGGGGGATGAGGAAGGCCCCAGTAGCGCCTCCGTCAGAAAAGTACCATGGCAGGAAGCTGGGGCGTCTCCGGCAGGGGGTCAGAATCCCAAGGGCAACGTCTGACTCTCTGGGAATTCCCTCTTCATTCGGCTAAAGCCTGACAGCCACCTGTGGCTTTCCTTCCTCATCCCCACAGGCTGCCACAGGCATTGATCATAGGTTATGAGTTACAAACTTGAGAGATTCGTACTTTGCTCCAAAGAAAAACGTTCTATCAGGCCAACGCATCAATAAAAGCAACTTACGGCAGCCCTGCGAGGCTGGAGCCCCAGGAGCATTCAGCTGACAAGCCTAGGGGCCCCCTTCCCGGGGAGTCCACCCCACGGCCTCACACCACAGGCCCCGGAAGGAGCTGTTCTAGGAGCCCGGCACTCACTTCCTTACTCAGGAAATAGTAGGGGACCCGCCCTCTCCTCACACTGAGTACAAATGGGCAGATTTCCCCTCACGTTAGCTTCCTCACACAACTGCCACAACTGTCCCCGCTTCTTATCTCGACCCCAATTGCCCTTTCTTCTCCCTTCCCCCCGCAACGGCCCCTTCCTCTCCCTCTCCCCAGCGCAACTGCTCCTTCCTTCCCGGCAACTGTCCTTGCTCTCCCTTCCTCCACAACTGTCCCTTCTTACCGCCCCATTACTTCCCCTCCTCCCCTCCGCCCCCGACACACACACCTCACAACAGCGACCCTCTCTCTCCTCCCTAGGCCGACGGATGAGGCACTACAGCCAAGAAGTTGCCCCGCGTGGCCCTCTCGGGTCCGCGCCTGCACGCGTCGCCGTGGCAACCTTGGGCAGGGCGGGTACAAGCAGCTGCGGCGCGAGCCCGCGGAACCGGCCTCCTCAGCGCAGGCGCAGTGAAGACCTTCTCCCTTACCCCGCTTGGCCCTCGTCTCACCCGCAGAGAGCAGGGGCAAGAGAGCTCGGAGGCCTGGGAAAGCCACTTAATCTGGCAGGCTGGAGGGTGGCAGGATTCTGGTCTATTTAATAGGCTGGGGATGGAAACAATGAGCTACTCTCCAAACGGGACACTGAAAAGGCAGGGGGAACCCAAGCACCCGACCCGTCACCCGGCTCTGTGGGCTCCGTCCCGGACGAATCCAGCAGATGGCGCCCGAAGTCCCGCCTGCGAAGCTCATTGACTCTCTAGAAGGCGCTCCAGGATTTCGAGGCAGCCTTGGCTGCAGCTGGGGCCGGGGGAAAAACCGGGGCTGGAGCACTCTTGCCCTCCCGCTTGTACCCGCATCTTAGTTCGGACTGGGGTCTAGGCTCGCCGGGCACCACTGGGCGGGGGAAAGGAGGGAAGAACGGAACTGGAATTTGGGGAATCTAAGGATTGGCTCTGGAAAGCATCGCTCGTTTTGGGGAGAACGGGAGGCGGGGACTCCCTAGGGAAGGTGACCGGGCCGGGGAGGGGCTCGGTTCTCCCCAGAAGAACAAAGGCTGAGTACTGGGAAAGCTAGAGAAGGGTGTGAGAAAAGGGGCAGACCTTAACCGGGGCTAGGGGGCGCTGTCGGCCGGGGCCGCAGGAAGAGGCGCCCAGAAGACAAGAGTGGTACCTGCAGGGAGGAGAAGCTTTAGGAGGCCTGGGAAATACAGGGAGGAAGCCGAGTCAGGGGGATGGGAAGGCACCCTCCCTGCTTCCCTCAATAGTGCCTAATTAAGACAAAGCCAGCAGCGAGCCCACTGATTACATTTCCATGAGGAGCTAAACAGATGACATTTTCTTTGCTGGATGAGGCGGGGGAGACGCTGGCACCTCAGTTCCCCCTTCCTGGCCGGTGTTCACACCTGACAGGTCTCATTATACCAATCTGGCACTGTGAGAAGTGTCCGTCTCTGGTCCTCCTGAAGGTCCACGCCCGGGTCCAACCCTAACCTCACCATCCCACCTATCCTCTCCTAATTTCCATAACCGACAGCCCTTGGCACCCCAGCACCCCATTATCTTTAAAGTGGGTTTCTGAGCTCTGATTTGTCGTCTCCTGCACAGCCCACAGTCCTGTCGCTGTGGTCCTGCCACACCACAAAACCAGCCACACAGCAAGCAGGGCTAAGTGGGTGATCCTGTAACCAAATAGGCAGTGGGTGGCAGAGAGAGGTGCCATGATTGGTCAGATCCCCCGGGGAAAAGTCCCAAAGGAGTGAAGATCTGAGGGAGGTGTGAGGTGGGGAGACTTGCAGGCAGGGCTTATGGCTCCCTCGGGGAGAGGAATGTTGTGTAGACCCCATTTCTTTTCTGACTCACCCCACCCCACCACCACCAACCTTGGCTGTGCCTAGGGATCCCAGCCCCCTACGTTATGCTAAATAGGCAATCAAACATCGCGCTTTGCTAATTACTGCTCAATCCGATTAAGCGCTGCTGAAGCTCATCAACAGAGGTGGAGGTGGAGGGAAGGGATGAGGGGGGCCAACCACAGCTGTGATGGGGGTCTTGTCCCCAGGGACTCTAGGGGACAGCTGACAAACAGCCACGGTAGCAAGACCCAGTACCTCCCAAAAGACAGGGGCAGAGAGTTGTACCCGCAAGACCCTTAGTCTCTCTGCACCCTCCCAGCCTCAGGCTTTCCCTCCCCTACCCCAGACCCTTCAGGACTCTCACAACCCAGGCATCTGGCCATTCCCACAGCTCCCCACACACACCCCTGTCCCAGATTTAATAAGTTCTGTTCTCTCACTGTCAATATTTGATTTCTCAGAGCCATCTCCACGGAGAAAGGGGCCTCTTCCCTTGCTCCCCCCTACCTTGGCCTTCTTTTGCCCACCCCAGTCTCTTTGTGCCCCCAACCTTCTCTGAAGTAGCTGACTTAATGAAATGATATTAAAGTCTTAAGCAACTCCAAAAGAATGGTTGTTATGGTAAAGGGAGTGGGCAGGACGCCTGGGTCCCTGAGGGGAGCAAGAGCTGAGGCGGGGGAGAGTGAGCCAGAGGCTAAGGTCCAGAGGCCTCAGTTCTCAATGGGGAGCAGCAGATTTGGGGTGAGCTGGGGGCCAGACCTTTGGATCTCCGTGACGAGAGGAATGACGCCTGGGGGCTAGGGGAAGGTAGGAAGAGAGGCCATTCAGAGGGTGGGGGGCCCAGCTTGCTGTCCAGAGCATCCATCAGGGATGGAGAGGCCAGCCGGGGGCATCGGGCCTCTGTGCCAGCAGCCTCCCTGCTGCCTGTACCCTGGGCTGGTCCCGTGAGAACCAGAGTAGATTCTTCTTCGGCCCTGACTCATCCCTCTTCCCCCCTGCTCCCCCAGCAGACCCCCACAGGTGATTTGTAGCTGATGCCCTCACAATGGTAGGGGCCAGGAGAAAGTCGGTCCACGACAGGAAGAGCCCAGAGCTTCCAGGAGAGGAGAGAACAGAGGCCAGGAGATGGGAAGCCAAGCACCACCCCTACCACCCTCCACCCATCCTCATCTCACTCCCCTGGGGACCCTGGCCCAGCCCCAGTCCCCTTGGGGTGGTGGGAATGCAAGGACATTTGGCTGGGGCTGATTGATGAGGGAGGCGGCAGCAACTGGGCACGGAGGCTGCTGTTTGCTGAGCACACAGATTCCTCCCCACTCACCAGCTGCTGCCCCCTGAGGCTGCTCAGTCTCCCCACCACTACCACCAGCAGCCACTGGGGTTGGAGGGAGCCGGTGCCTGAGTTTCTGATGACAACTGAGGGAAGAGGGAGAACCGGGATAGGACACCAAATGCTTCAAGTCCCTCTGACAATCAGGGGTGTCTGGGACCTGGTCCCCTCGAACTCCCTACAGGACTCCACTTCTCTGCTACCTTTCAAACATCTCTCCTGCTGCCAAGTTTTCACTCTTTTTTATGCTGCATCCTTTATCCTATTCCCACACTACTCTCTGAGCTCATCCCAGCGAGTCCCCTGTCTCCAAACCACCATGCAACATTTCTCCCAGCTTGCCTACAGATCTTGAAACTCTCTCTAGGGAATGAAGGTGTCCCATGCTCTCAATTCCCCATAGAGTCCCTTAGGAAGCTCCATTTTTCATTCCAACTGAAATTCCAGTTATGATGTCAACCACTCCTCAACAGAAATTCCCACTGCAACCCTTTGCTCTATTTTCCTTTCTCTAAAACTCCCAACATAAGCTCCCCCACCCCCCCACCCCCCACACACACCCCTCAATCTAATATACATCCTGCTTTTGTTTGGAAGGGTGGCAAAGTCTGAGCCTCTACCTGCAGCACAGCCCCCAGGATAGCCTCAGTCCCATGTGGTTTTGTGGGGGACAGCTTTGACTGCTGTGGTACCTAGCCCTCTCAGGTTCTTTACTTCCACTCTGTCTGCCAGCTCTAGGTGCAGAACAGCAGCCATAACACATCCCCACAAAAGCTCAGAACATCATCCTTGCCCTTCAAAACTTAAAATTTTAGTAGAGGAAAATACAACTCATATACACCCAAGAAACAAAAGGGGAAAGAAATGGAAAACAATGTTATATCAACTTCCTCAACGTGGATTCTAGACCCTAAGTGACTTGCTCCCCAACAGGCTGGCACTGGAGAACAGGACACATGTGGAACATATCTGAGGTTGTGATGTCCTTCTTGGTATTTCCAAACACGCCTCTGTGCTTCGTACTTGCTGTTTCCTCTGTCAGGTATACTCTTCCCCATAGTTCCTGCCTTAACTCCACATTACTCAAGGACATGATTAAATGTCCCCTCTTCAGAGGGACTTTCCTGACCTCCTAATCTAAAGCATCTCCCTGTTCCTCTCCATTCTCTTCATCCTGTTACTGTGTTCATATCATTTATCACTACCAGAAATTTTACTATGTTGTTTCCCACCAAAATGTGGACTTCATAAAAGCAGGAACTTGGTCTTACTTACCATGTACTTCCAGTGCCTGAAACAGTTCCTGGAACAAAGTAAACCATTAGTAGGATGTGGAGGGAATGAGTGAACAAATGGATGTCTTCCGTTTGTTTCATTGTTGTTTTACCCTGGGAGCGTGTGTGAGTATTTGTACACAGGAAGAGAATTGGATGGCATGTGTTGTTCTGTGTGGAAGCCACAGTGTTTTCAAATAGCTCAGGAGATACACAAGTCACTAGACATGTGGGAAGCTGTAGGTCTGTGTTGTTAATTGGGGCGGGGAGCGGAGAGACTAGATGCCAGTGTTCCAAGGGGTGTGTCCAAGGGAGCTGTGCAGAATGCGCTGTTCCTCTCCCCAGCTGTGCATCTGTCCCCAGGTGTCTTCCTGTCTCTCAGCATGTTATTATGTCTTGGCTGCTTTGGTGAGCTGTTTGCCATGGAGACTATCCCCGCTTCTCTTCCCTCCTGTCTCTCCACCTGTGCCTCTAGCCATAAGTGTAGTGGGGGATCTCCCACAGCTCCCTTGCCCCCCTCACACACAGCGCTGCCCCAGCCTTGGACCCCTCCCTTTCTCACTGGGCCCTGTTGCTGGGCTCTGGGTTGCCATAGTGATGGTTGCCAAGTCCCTGAGGCTGATAGCCAGCGATGGGGCTGTCGGCTCCATCCACGCGGGAGGCTGAGGGGGGCTTCCCATTGTGTGGAGAAGGGGATGTTGCCATGACAACCAACCCCCACTAAGGGGCAGGGACCAGCCCTTCCACCCCCCTCAAGCCTCCCCACCTCAAGCAGCTCCAGTGTGGGCTTGGAAGGCAGGAGTATATTCCAGACAGCCCACCACCTGGTTCCCTAAAACCGGAGAACCCAGTTTTCAACTCCCCTCCAACAGCACCAGCACCTCTCAGGACCCGGGCATCTTGCTCAGACAGGGGGAGGAGCAAGAGTCCCAGTGGACCGAGGAGGGGCAGGAGGACCCCTTGACCTCCAGGCAGATGGGAGACAGCAGGAGGGGACCTAAAGTCAGGGGAGGGGTGGGCAGGGCAGAGGTTGTGACCCTTGCCGAATGGCTCTGGCAATGCTCCTGAAGGCTGCTATTGTGGTTGGAGAAAGGGGCTGAGTCTAGGGGGCTGGGCACCTGGGCTTTTTAGGGAAGATGATTATGGTTACACAGGGAGCAAGGGGGCAGGCCGTTTGATGCTTGGGTCCCTGAGTCTTCTGGGTAGCCACACCCCTTCTCCCCACACAAGTCCCCAGCAGCAAAAGTTCCCCAGCCAGAGGTGACTTGGGCAGGGGTGGTAGGGGATAGACTTGAACACATGAACATGTTTTTCCACTTCGTTTCTGACGGCAACTTGCCTTGTCTCTGGTGCTTCAGCAAGACACAGGCTTTCCCTACGTGTGAACATATGTTCACATACATCCCCACTGGATCTACTATCAACTCCCACTCCTGCCTGGGCTCCTCTCCCTCTCCTCAGTGGGGCTGCCCTCCTCAGCTCTCCCACCCGGCACATTTTCCCTGCCCCTTGCTCTGCCCACCAGGCACTCCAACCCAACTCTCCCTGTACCCCTTCTCTTTCATGCAGTCCAACCCTCAGCCTGAAAGCCCTTCTAACCACCAGTTCTCTGTCCCAATTCAAATCCAGTCATTCTCCAGCCTCCACATCAACTTTTGAAGTTTTTTATTGTTTTTTTTGTTTTGTTTTGTTTTTTGTTGTTCAAATTTCCCTTTTACAGTAAAACTATGGAGGTGACGGCAATACCCCGCCACCTCCCCCATGGCAATATCAACTTCCTGTTCCCTGGAAGAAGCAATTAGAAAAATCAGGAAGGAGCTGGGAACTACAGCACCAGAGAGATGACTTGACCTCTGGTGAACAAAGCAACCATCTTGGCTGGTGATTGAGGTGGCTGACGTTTTGCCCAAGGGCAGCTCTGATCTAATAAACTGAACTGGGAGGAAACTGAGGCAATACCCAATTGTGCACTAGAGGGCAGGAAAGGGTATAAGCTGGTCACTGTGGCAACAGTGGCAGTTGCTAAGTACCACCATCAGTAGACCAGTCAGTAGGCCACCATTCTGGTCTCTAAGAAGGGAGCTGTGTTGAGTTTGAAGGAGTAGGAAGTGGAGGAGGTGATGAACAAGACAGCCAACTAGGTTACTGGGGGACAACATGTGGGTTCCTGGGGTAGCGTTGTTGATTAACAGAGATTATACTGGGGTATGGAAAGGGAAGAACAAGACACATTGGGCCTGCCACAGCAGATGGCAGTCAACTTAGCTGTCCTACAAGCAGCACAGAGAACAAGGGCAGGGAGATCCTGGGAAGGGCCACTGAATACTGGGAAAACCCTCCTCAGCCCACCCTCTCTTCTTACAGTCAAGTGAGTTCCAGCTTCCTCCTGAAACAGGAAGTTCGTCCTGCTCCCCCTTCTCCACATTGTAAGAACCACCCACCTCTCCCCACCCCGAGACTAAGCCACTTTGAGTTCCAGCCAGACCACTTCCTATTTCAGAAGTGCTACTTCCTGTCCTGGACGAAGGCACTTCCAGTTCCCGCTGCACTGCTTCTGCCACTTCCCAGGCCACTTCTGTCCAGGCCTAGTCACTTCTTGTCTGGAGCAAGTCACTTCCTGTCCCAAGTGGCCCATTCGGCATCAGACCAAATCCACATGTGTACCGACTGGTTCATATCTTGCCCTTGGCCACTGGTCAAACAGGACACTTCTTCTCGTAGTAGCTGTCATGACCCAACCACCCAAAATGGCTGGAGTAAGTATGTAAAGGCCTGGGGCAGGGCAGAGGAGGAGACCCTACTGCCCATGCCCTGAGTGGGGTGGAGTGCCAGAGTCTTCCCCTAAGGCCCCCATTTTTGGCAGACTGAGGGAAGTGGTTGGTAAGAGGTCAGAAGAGGGAGCTGAGGGGAGGAATGCTTTGAGGCCCCCACCCAGGAGATGGGAGAGACATAGGATAAGAAGCCAAGAGGGTAAAAGGAGAGGTCGGGAAGGGGATGCTAGGGAAGAGGAACAGACCTAGAGACAGAAGGCAGAGAAAGAATAGGAGAGAGAGAAAAGAAGAAAAACAGTGAGAGGCAGAAAGAGGTGCCAATCAAAGACTGACTGTTCCCGCCCCTGGCTCTTAGTGGGTGACAGCGACAGGGGTCCCTGGGTCACGGTCAGTTGAGGAGGCTGAGTCTGCTCCCTCCCCCAGGGGACTGGACCCAGGAACACAGAGACAGAGGGGGCACACGTGGCCAACCAGAGGGCAGGAGGTGGCTCGGTGGGCATCTTCAGGAATCCTAACAGTAGAGAAAAGGGCAGCAGCAGAAGCAAAGAAGCTGGGCAGGGGTAAAGGGGGCCAAGGAGATGCTAGAGGCGTCCCTCTAACCGTGAGTTAAACTGGAAGAGCACCCCAAGAAGGGCTGGATCCAGGAGAGTCAGGTGGGAGGAGCCCTCATACCTTGTAGTAGATGTTTGGAGGGCTCTGGGGGGGCCCATCCTGCACGATGTACACAGGATGCCCATAGTCGCCACTCACCTTCTCATAGTGGGGACAAAAGGGGGGGTCTGCAGCCCCACCACCCCGCAGAGCTATCCCTATCTCCCCGGGCTCAGCCTCCCGAGGTCCCATCCCACCTCCACCCCCAAGACCCAGAGACCCTCCCCTCCCGAAGGAGCCAGGACCAGGGTGGCGACTCTCCGAAGGCTTGGCCCGCCGTCTCCGCCAACACATGGCACCCCCAGCCCCTGCCACGCCCAGCAAGAGCAGCGCCAGCCCCCCCCCGCTGCCCCGGCCACTGCGGGCATGCTGGGAGGGGGCAGGGGGCCTTCAGCACCCCGGGAGGTTGCATTGCTGGTGGGGTCACCTGGCAGGGAAGGGGTGAAGGAGGAAAGAGGGGGAGGGGCTGAAGGAGCCACCTGGGCATATGAACACCCAACCCTGGGGGTCCCCGTGGGCTTCCCCAGCAATGCCCTTTGGCGACCCCGCCTCCCCTCCCCCTAGCCCTGCTCAGCGTCCAGGTGTGTCCAGTCCTTCAGCTCCAAGGCAAGCTGTCCTCCCCACTTCTGACAGCACTGATTGAAGCACTGACTTGGCTAATTAGTTCTAATTGAGTCTTCTCATTTGGCTTCCAGTCCCCTCCCACCCTCCCATCCTCTCTTCTCCTCGTTCCTGTATCACCACCCCTAAAACTGAAGATGGGGGAAAGGGTGATGGTAGGGCAGCTGGAGTCCATGAGCAGAGGAGGCTGGGGAAGGCAGGAGGCTGGACCCTGGTTCCTACCTGGCATGTTCTCCTTCCCAGGGTCCAGGCTTCGGGCTGCCCCTCGGTCTCTCTCCATGGGCACTTCAGACACAGGCTTTCGGGGGGCAGCCCCTCCTCGGGGACCTGAAGATGGGGAAGACCCAAGAGAGGGGCTGAGCCAGAAGCCCCTCCCCATGATGGTACTACCCCACCCTCCCCCAGCTCCCAGGATGTGGATTCCAGCCCCACTCACTTTGTCCCACTCGGAGAAGCACCTTCATGCCTCTGGTGAGGCACACACCTCCCTGCAAGCTCTCCAGTCCTTCCCGGGTCCCATCGGACGTGGCTAGGAGAGAAGAGCCAGAGGAAGAGGTTGGCACTCCAGAGGGTAGTCTTCCCCATGCCCTGGCCCCACCACCAGAGGCCATAAGGGGTCTCCGTGGCTGCAATGGTCCCCTCCCTCCTCTGCCCTGGATCTCGGAGCACCTCCCCACTCCACTCTGCCCTCTGCCCAGCAGTACCAATTATGTAGTAATCGTGGTGTGAGCGGAACTCATGGCCCCAGAGGTTAGGGCTATACTCCTGAAACTTGATGGTGAAGCGGAGATCCAGGTCTGGCCGATCACAAGTGAGAAGGAGGTTTGGGGCAGGGGGTGCCTCACAGCGCCGGCCCTGGGCGCCCCCTACCAGGTACAGCTTGTAGAACTCATAATTAGGAGAAGAGTGGGGGCCAGGAGGCCGGGCTCGGGGGCACAGCAGGTCTAGGCGGTCCCCGATCTGAGGGTACAGCACGTAACCGCCCTCTGCCTGGAACCTATGGGAAGGAGGGTGAGGTGGACAAAGAGGAGAGGTATCAGAGGTCTGGCCCCCAGAGCTTTGTCTCCCTCACCCCACATCCATGCAGGACAGCCTTTGTCTGAATGCCAAGTCAGTTGACAGAGAAGGCATGAAGGCTCTGTGAGCCCCCGTCGGAAGCAGCAGGAAGCCAGGCTCAGAGGTCTCCTGCCCCTTGGTGTGCCCAAATGCACTCTTCAGCCCACCCTCACCACATGCACACTGCCATCTCTCGCTCCATCACCAGCCCCGTTGCCATGGCAGCAGGATGCCAGTTACCAAGGAGCTGGCCTCTCTGGAACCACACAGCCCACCCAACCCAGGTGATTTCACTATTCCATGGCAGTCAACCATGGGGGCAGCCTCCCCTCCTCCAGGCCACCGCTGAATTTCAGGAATTTCAGGGCAAAGGGGTGGGTTGTGGAAGGGGGTGTGGAGGGTTATCCAGACCAATGCTCCAGGTAAGCTAGGCAATGTGACAGGAGTTAAATGCCTGGCCTGGCAATGGCCGTAAATGAGGCTAATGAGAACCAGGGTCTGGGGTCCAGCTGCCCAGACATTTCCCGGCTCAGTACTCTTCCTCCCCTAAGTCTCAGACTTCCTAGGAAAAGCACCCTATTGCTTTGTAATAGAAGGAGTTGACTTCTCTAACCACAGCTAACGTAAACCCACATCTCGCCCGGCACAGCATCCACTGGTTGAGCACAGCCGCTGTTTGTCAAGGACCGCAGCCCCTCTCTGTGCATTAATGGCAGACAGGGTCTCAGAGCTGGGTCCCAGGGGACTACTGCTTGCTCATTATTTTCCCAGACTCCCAAGTGACCTGTTCCCTCCCACCCGTCCCAAAGAGCCCATAACACCCTGACTCCCTTCTCTCAACCCTATCAGAATAAGACTAACTTAACATCAAGCTGCACCTGATATTCAAACTGCAGCTGGGAGCTGGCGGGTAGAATGGCGGGTACTCAGGAGACTGAGTAGAGAAAAGACATTTGAAATTATACCCAAAGAGAGGCAGAGAGGGAGGCCAGGACAGGGAAATGTGAGGGAGGATGTCAGTTAAAGAGAGGTAGGACAATAATCCTAGTTCTCCTTTAATAATCTTATATGTTCAAACACCTTACCTCTAATTTTCATAAAAGCTGTATTCTGAGGATACAAACAGCAGAGCTAGGAATAAGACTCAAATTTGATGACCTCCAAAGCCCACCCTCTGCCCCATGGCCTGACACAGCCTCCCAGGGAAGTAGGAAGTTTTCAAAACACAGAACTCCTGTGCCAGTGGGGAGTTGTATCTGCTTGGAGTCATGGGACCCAGATGACCTTCCAAGGATTCTGTTCTACCCTGTGTGGCTTGAAGTTTCATCTGACCCCTGGCCTTTTTTTTTTTTTTTTTCAGAGCAAAGCAAGCATGCCAGGGAACAGAGGGTCTGATGGAAGAGTTTGCAGCAAAGATGGGGGAGTGGAAAATGGAGTTCTCAGGACTCCATATACAAGAGAGAGAGGAGGCTTTAGAGGGCTCCAGGATTCTTCTAAAAAGAAGCCCCCAAGCCAGTAAGGCAGGAATATCTTCTGGTTGGGAACTTGTTCCCGCAAGGGCTCACTGACCCTCTGGCTGTGGGCAAGAGTTTGGAGACAAACTGTGTGAAATGAGTCAAGAAGCCTTGGGAGACTTGTCCCCAGAGGCCCCAGACTAAGCCCCTTTCCCTCCCGTCTCCTGCACTGAGTCCCTCCTGGGAGGAGGCACCCTGCCCTTCCCCTCAGCACCTACTCAACGGCTCTCCTGAGAGCTGACATTAACCAGGCTCCCTCCAAGCCCAGCCCCCGACAGGACACAAGTCTCCCACAAACCCAAATAACCACTCCACTGCTCTCCCAGCGGCTACCCAAGAACTTTCCAATCCTTGCCCCTTTGAGGTCTTCCAACTTCCGACACATGGCTATCACCAACCACATTCAGCTCTGTGTGCGACCTAGGAGTCTGGCTCCCAAGCTCACTCCTGTCTAGTTACCCGTCAGCTTACATCAGGGCACCAGCACGCTCCTCCAACCTCCTCTCAGCTCAGACAACCCAGCCCCCGAAGTCCCCAAAGCTTCCATAGTCCCTGCCAGGAAGGGGTTCGCCCTAACCCCTGTCCACTCACCTTTTATTCGCCGAATTCCAGTAGACAGGCTCCAAGCTGAGCCCAGACACCAGCCCCAGGAAACCGAGCAGCAGCAGGGCCCCGACTTGCACGCCCCCCGGCCCAAAATGGGGGGCCCCCATGACCCCGCCAAGGCCTGGGGGGCGGGGCACCAACTCCCCCAAAGTCGCTCACCCCCTGGGGTGACTGCCTTCGCTGCCCTAGCTATCCTGCCCCGACCACCCGGGTGGCTGATGCCCCCCGCTCCCTGTTCTGCTGGCGCCCCCGCTACAGGGCACTCAGCCCACAACACCCTTCTAAGGGCGGTCTGCAGGCGCCCTGCACCCCGGCCCACGCTCCAGCACCCCGGGATTTGTAAGCGGGCCTAAGTGGGGGACTGGGGGAGCCGGGGGCCGGGTGGGGGTGACATGGGGCGCCGGACGAGGGAGCGAGGAACGGGGCGCCGCGCCGGAGCCCCAGCCTCGCCGGGATTGAGGGCAGCGGGCTAAGGGAGGAAACCAGTCCCGAGCCCAGGAGGGGGGAGTTAAAAGAGAGGAGGGGAGTGGGAGAGGATGGCGGAGGGAAAAACCGGAGCTGGAGCTCGAGGCGGAGCGGGCGCAGGATCCCGCAGCCCACGCCCCCCACACCCCCACACCTCCCTCACCTCGCGCACCTCCCGCCCGCGGAGCCGCCTGGCCCCGCAGCCCCGCCTTACTCCCGGGCGCTGTCTCTCACGCCCCCTTTGTCTCTGCGACTGTCCGTCTCTGGCTCAGTTTCTCCCTGGCTGCCCTCCTGCCCTCGGATCGCCTGAGCGGCTGGAATCTTCCTCTCAAATCCAGAGAGGCTCTCACCCTCTCCACCCCGAGGAACCCAGCCCCTTTCGTTCCGGAGCCGCCTCCTCCCCCCATTCCAAAACACCACCGCTGCTCCGGGAGGTCTGGAGAGAGTATAACCTTGAAGGCTTCACACTTTACAAAGTGGGCTGAGTTGAATGGTCTCCACTACCTGTGTGAAGTGGGAGGGGCAGAGCTAAAGGATTCCCATTGTAATGACGAAGAAACTGAGGCTCCAGGAGGCCCTGTGACCGGCCCAAGGTCATGCAGGGAGTACAGCTGGACACCAAACCCAGGTTGCCCAACTCCCACTCCTGGGGCCTTTTTTGTGACAGGATCCAGGATCCTTTACTGTTATCTGGGGGTTGGGTAAAGGGCAAGAGATTAGGGGGTAAACGTGGGCCCTTCTGGATGGTTGTGGGAAGAAATGGGGCTGGGAGAAGAAAGGGAGTACCTACAACCCCAAACCCGTATTCAGCCGGAAGGGCTGTTTCCAATTATCCTGGGGGAAGGGAAGAGGGTTTTGCGTTTTTGGGTGTAAGAACCCTCGCTTTCAGCACCTCTGGGCGGAGGTGACATTCCTCTCCCCTCTCGATCCGTCACAGGCCTCCCGTCCCTCCCCTCTGACTGAGAGGCCCAAAACCAAATTCCCTGCGGACAGTACCTCTTCAGAGCCCCCTTCTCAGTGTGGGCAAGGTGTGTACGCCGGGGGCGCCACTGCTTCAGACAACATACTCCCCCAGCCTCCAAAGACAGGGCAGATAAATGCAGAAACAAGGAAACCAGAGACGCTGCTACTCAATGGACTCTCACCATCGTCCTCCATCTAACAGGAATACAGGACAGAATACAGGACGTGACGTCTGTTTTTTCAGCACCTTTATTCCTTGATGTGCGTCCTTGACTCTGGCTGCTCAGTTACCTGTCTCCTGGGGTAGTCTGGGGAGGGGAGGCGAATGCTTCTGCCCCTTCCCCCCCCCCAGCTTAGTGGTCCCTCTGCTGCTGGATGATGGTAAATTGTGCTGAGCGTAAGCGGGGGTCTAGTCACTGTCTGCAGTCTCATGGTCACACCCAAGAGTCTGACACACAGCTCCTGCCACTCCAGCTCAGCTATGCTCACCCTGACCCCTGCAGCCCCCACCTTGGGAGGGAGTTTCAAACAGGTTTCCCCCCTTCAGTTTACCTAGTTGCCTAGCAACCAACCAGTCAATGGCCTTAAGCGCCACCCCACTCACTTGACTTCACACCAAGCCCAGCAGCCCCATTGGCTCCCTCCTAGCCCCACCTCTGAACCCTGGTTTCAGGAACAATATGCCAGTCCCTACTGCTGCTGGACAAGGGAGCCCACTAGTATCCCTTCTGGCCTTCATCTCCATCATCTGCCCCCCCAAAAAGACACAAAGACTTTAGTATTTAAAACCTTTTTATATACACTCATCCCCATCTACCTCTGTCCCTCCCTGTCCCTTCTTGCCCTGGTGAGCATCAGGGGTACTGGTATCTGGGCTCCCCCCACACCACCAGAGCTGAAGCTGACATTCAAGGTGGACATGGCGCAAAGAGAGCAAAGGAAGTTCCACCTCCTGCTCCCCCTCGTCCCCGCTCTCCGTGGGTTCTGGAAACACACGCTGCCCAGAGGCTGTGGCCAGCAGAGGCAAGCTAGGGTGCAGGCTGCAGAAAGAGATGGGCAGGGTCTGTCAGCACCCTGAGAGAGAACACCTGCTCCCTCAGCGATTCACTCCCTCCCCAACCTGAGCCCCAAGGTCTGCGGAATTAACTGGTGACCTCACTCCATTGGTGCAGTCCTTCTGGGGCAGAAAACTCAGCACGGGCTCCGGCTTCTCCTCGTGCCCCGCCCTGCGGGTGTCCCACACAGAGACAGCCCCGCCAGTGCTGCCGCTCACTAGGAACTGCCCGGTCCTGCGGGAAGAGGGGAAAGGTTTGCCGGCTTGGCGTCTTCACCCTGGGGCGTCAGGGCCCCAAGCAGGAAGAACCCACAGCCACTCACGGGTCCAGATCGAAGTAGACACGCTGATTGGTGGTCACCTCGCGACTCAGAGACCACAGTGGGCGGGCAGGCTGCCGGAGGTCCCAGCACAAGAGCTCAGCATCCTGAAGACAAAGAACTGGAACCTACAGTCCAGCCCTCTAAGCCCTGCCCCTCCCAGGACATCCCTGCTTCCCTCGTTTACAGGCGCTCCTCTAGCTTGAGTTGACTTTTTCCCATATCTACCCACCCCATCACAGACCTCATTCCCACTCCTGCCTACTGCCCACCCTCTTTGGAATCTCAGGGTGACCCCTACCTTGCGGGCTCCTGAGAAGAAGCGGTTGCCATCGGGGTGAAAGCAGAGGTGGGTGATACCCCCTTGGTGCCCTCCCAGCAAGGCAAGAGGGGAGCCATCGTCCCAGGCATACAGACCCAGGGAGCGGCTGTACGAGCCACAGGCATAGAGGGGCTGCACTGGGCTGAAGGCTATACAAGAGATGATGCCCCTCTGGCCCTGCTTTTTTGCTAGAAAGGGAGGGAAGGAACAAAGTGGGGGAGAGGGAAATGACACCCAACATTAACAGGCTAATCAGAGGTACACCTCTGTCTCCTGTCCTAGGGCCCATGTGCTGTGACTCAATGTCTCCCCCACCCCATCTGTCACAGTCAGGAAGAAGACCTCTGATGCTCCCCATATCCTTCCATCCCCCGCAAAGAACCTAAAATGCCCAAGACCTACTTCTTCCCTTTCAAATCTGTTTTTCCTTGAAGGGATGGAAAGCTGAAGGCTTATAGGAAAATGAAATCAGCTTCATCTCCAATGAATATATATCTTAGACATACCAAGATTTTGGAGATTAAAAGGACCATGCCGACAGAGCATGGGTCCTGGAGAAGCAGCTCTTTCTTTACCCAGCAGGCTGACCTTGGAAGGTTTCATCCCGAGTCTGTTTTCTCCTCTGCCTACTGGGCATGACCTGCCTCCAGAGCTGTACTAAGGATGCTGTGACCCCCACCCCCTCACATGTGGCCCTCTGAACATAGCAGGGCCCTTCTCTCCTCCTCCTTGGAGGCACAGATGCTTACCAAATGTGGCTCGGACTTCACAGTCGCGACCAGGCCGGGCCGTGGAAAACACACGCACAGTCCGATTAAAGCCACAGAAGAGCTGGGAACCATCCGGGGAGAAGCAGAGAGAGTGGGCTGCTGTCAGCTCATCCTGGGGGTAGGAAAGGGCTGATAACAGGCCTAGCAAAGCCTCAGCTGCCCTCAAGGAAGGAGAGCTGGGCCAGGATGAGCCCTGGCGCTGGGCGGGAGCTCCCTACCAGGTGGTTGTAGGCACGAAAGGAAGCCCGGAGTTCTCCAGTGAATGCATCCCAGATGTGAATCGGGTTCTCCCGGCTGCTGCTGGCCACACTGAGAGAGACACGGACACTGAGGCCCCAGTGCTGTCAAAGGAAGGGGAGGAAGGCAACTGACCAGCCCTCTCAGCTCCCATCTGAAGGGTACACCAAGCTTTCCTCCCCCAGAGCCCTGTGACAGTCCATAACTCTCTCTCAGTGAAGGGTCCTCTTGAAATTTGGGAGGCGGGGGAATAGGGAGAGACAAAAGACATTCCTTACTAGGAGGTATCTGGCTGGGTTGAAGACATCAGAGAATACCAGCAGTAATCATAGATGGTGTCGCCTTCCACCATTCGCAGGACAGGGGCCTGGACAGAGATGTGGGAATGCCTGGATCACTAGCAGGAAATGGAAGCTGACTTGCACCTCTAGCAGTTTTAAGCCAGAGGGAGACTGTTGGTCAGCACTTAATCAGGCAGAAGGCAGCTGAGGTTAATATGAAGAAGAGAATCTCGATCCCAATGTTCAAGGGTCAGCTCAGAATTTAGTATCAGATTTAGCCATACAGCTTTATCCTTTTGCATTTAAACACTCAGGAAGAAACAAATAATATCCCAACCTAGACACAAAGAACCAACTAATGATACGAATATTTACTGAGCACCAACTAGGTGCCATTTGATCCTTTAGGAAGTTTATTCAACAATTCAAACCTATAAAGAACTATTAAAAAAAAAAACACCGACTCCTCCACCCAGCTTAATAAATTAAATATACAAAACATGTAAAACCTCTTCCTAGTGAAACCCTCCCTAAGAGGTAAATGCTACCCTGAATTTATCATTCTCATTCACTTCTTCAGGAATATATCCATACAGAGAAAAAAACAATGTATACCATTGTCATGTATGCCTTTCAACTTAATACTACATTCATCCCTTTGTGATTGTGAGATTTAACCATGGTGCCATATTTAGCTCTAATCCAGGCATCTTCACTGCTGTACAGGACGCCACCCAACTACCCTTCTCCACCGACAGCCACTGATGTTTTCCATTTTTTGGCTAGCATTGCTTTTACCATTCTGGTACACATGCAGGAGGACTTCTCTGCTTCCCTCTTTTCTGCTAAACAGGGAAATTACCAGGCTCCATGGCATGCACTTTGCCAACTCTGCTAGATAATGTCATGTTTTTTCCAAAGTGCTCATCCCGATTCACCCTCCCATAAAAGAGTGGCTGTTTCTCTGCATCCTCTTATCACTGCTAGACTTCTAAATTTTTTTCAATTTGAAAGCTGTGAAATGGCATTTCATTATGGTATAAATGTGCATTTCCCTCATTACTACTGTGGGTAGACATTTATCTATGTTTATTAGCCATTTAAGTGCACCTTTTCATAATTTTTGCTCATTTTCCTATTAGGTTGTTGTCTTTTTCTTACTGATGTGAAGGAAATCTTTAAACGATCTCGACACCAGTCCTTTATCAGCTGCTTGCTGCCCTCAGGTGATGTCATCCAGTCATGACTTCAGTTTCCACTTCTCCACTCTGAACCCATTTACCCGGCTGCCTGGTGGAAAACTCCACTTGGTCATCCCACAGGCACCTCTCAAACTCAACCCGTCCGTAATGAACCCAGCATCCGCCACCTTTAAACCTGCTGTTCCCTCTGGGCGCCACATACAATTTCCAAGCCTGAAATCTGAGCACCAGCCTTGACCACGAGTACTCTTCACTCCCTTTCCACTTCTGATCCAACCAACCCAACACCCAATCTTGCCAATTCCCCTCCTAGGGTTCTCTTGTACCTGTCCACTCCACTTTGTTCCCAAGTAAAGCCACTACCCTCTCGCTAGCATTTCTACAACACTCTACATGTTTTCCAGGCCTCCCTGTACCCCCACACCCCAGCCTGTGCATCCACTGTCCACACTGCAGTCACATCAAGGCTCAGCTGAGCCTGTGCCCTGTTGGCTGTGGACCTTGTGTACACTCTCCTGCTTAAAACATTTCAGTGACTCCACATAACCCTCAGTATAAAACCCAATCTCCTTACTAAGCCTTCCCTTACCAGGTGCCTATCCTCTAGCCACCTCTCATGGCTCATCAGTCTGTACTCACGGCTTTTAAGAACTTTACATCCCACTGTTTGACTCTCAGTTCACAGAAGGGGCCAACTCACCAAACTCTCAACCTGTAGGCTTTCACGCATGTAAGTGTCCAAGTCTGGAATAGCTTCCTCCACCTCCTCCTGGTGGAGTCCTAATCATCCTTCAGGTCTCTTAGCTGTTCTTCCCCTGGGAAGACTTCCCCA
Source organism: Phataginus tricuspis (assembly GCA_029783875.1). Classification (NCBI taxonomy): domain Eukaryota; kingdom Metazoa; phylum Chordata; class Mammalia; order Pholidota; family Manidae; genus Phataginus; species Phataginus tricuspis. The sequence goes on along the minus strand of JAQQAC010004778.1, from coordinate 10,220,297 downwards.
ATCCCTTGAGCTGAGCAAGGTGCCCTGCTCCATGTTCCCACAGCCCTCACTCTGCACCATCACTATCTGAAAAGGAAGGAATCTTGTCTGCTTTGCTCACCACAGCTTCCCCAACAAGTAGTGTATAATCAGCAGTCAATAATGTTTTACTGAGCAAATGGAGACAGGAGACTGTTCCAGTAACATAAGGCACAAAATAACAGGACCATCAATTAAAGTCATGGTAGTGGAGTAGAGAGAAGTGGATGGATTAGAACAATTAGGTGGATTTGATGGGATTTGGTCATTAATTGGATACTGGGGTGGAAGGGCGAGGGGAAAACGAAGATTGGAGGATGAGACCCCAGCGCCTGGTTTGGATACGCAAGGTAACCACAGTAGTAGAAGGAGTCGGGGTGCACAGGACTGAGGTGCTGATGACCTCAGTGAGTGAGGGAGAATCAGCATAACCCTCAAAGGGAAAGTTTCTACAAAGAAAAAAAGCAATTATCCAGATATAGCATTTGGGAATGAAGATACCCTGCCCCTGCCCCAGCCTGAGATAGGCTGGGCAGAGGACGCACAGTCTCCCCTGGAGAGGGCCAGAGGGAAGTGAAGGCCTCAGGCATGAGCCACAGGGCAGGGCGAGTACTGGGGCAGCACCAGTACTCAGCGAACAGGTGGGGGAGTTAGGAGTGGGAGGGGGCGGAGAGGGGGGAGGGGGAAGCTCTGTGAAAATGGAGGGGAGGGAGGGAAGGAATGGAACTACAATGGGAAGAAGTATACAGGTATTTGGCAATACCCAAAAATGTCCTCCCCTAATTTTCTCATCTATATAAACTTTATCCATTTCGGAATGCTAAACTTATAGACATTAAAAATGAAAATATATAACAAGTGAGGCTGTGATACTTACATTATCAACAAGTAACAAGTGAGAACTGGGACACTTACATTACCAACAGCAAAAAAAAAAAAAAAAAAGACACAAAAGCTTTGGAAAACAAATTGACTATCTGAATCACAAAAACTTTTTAAATATATTGATTCTGTCTGATCTAGGGTATTTATTACTCATAAAACTTCACTTATGAAAAGAATCTCCATCAATACACATGCAGATATTCACTGAATAATTATGATATAAAAATCCTGGGAACAACCTAAATGTTCAAAATAGGAGAATAGGTAAGAAAATTATCTGTCATAAGGACTCGGTGCAATATCACACACCACTAAACATGCTAACTGTTAAGACTGAAGCACCATGACAAACATTTAGGATCATGATTGCTAAAAAGAGAAAAAGCAGTATACAAACCATCTACTATAGGATTACAACCACATAAAAAGTTTCAGTACTTGTACAGAGCTTAGAAGTACAAAAATTTCAAATGCAGAAAAATTTAAAGGGCTGAATTTGGTAGAGAACTGGGTAATGATGTTTTTTCCCTTTTTAACATTCCCATTTCTCTTAAGCAAGTTTGTGCAATAACTTCTCAACCTCCCACATTTCCAGAGGCTCTTCTAACTATCCCTGCTCCGAACTCTTTCTGGATGGCTGCACCATGACCACCTGGCCCTGAGACACCAGTTTCTGTTCCAGGAACCAGGGCCTGGAGCACCTTGTATCTTGCACTGAGAACTCAAAGGTCTGCAGCCTCCAACCTTACAAGAGCTGCATGTTAGGTAAGCATTCAGGACCATCCCCAGACGTGAGCACCCTTCTTCTTTAAGGAAGCCATTAAGACTTTCTTTAACTTGCAATTCCCTCCCCAGTACCCACCTCAGGGACAGAAGGTAGGTGAATGTCCGCTGTGCTCCCCACTGCCATTTCCAAATCTTCTGACTTCCCCAAACTCTAGCTTCTCTGCAGTTCTTGCCATCAAACTAGCTCCCTGCCTGTTGTCCCTTAGTCATCGAGACCTTATGTCCTGGTTCAGTGACACTCCCCATAGATACTCTTGTCATTCTTGGTGGACTTTTTCACCTTGCTGCTCTCTCTGCCCGGGATGTTCTTCTCCAAAATACCAGCTTGGTTCACTCCCCTCTGACCTTCAGGTGTCTGCTCAAATGTCACCTTAACAGTGAAGTCTTCCCCTACCATCCTTTTTAAAATTGTAGCTCATTCCCCCCATCCTCCTCCCTGCTTTATTTTTCTCCATAGCATTTGTCAGTTATAAATTTTACTTTATTTCTTTATTGCCTGTTCCACACACTAGAATATAAGCTTCATGAGGACAGGAACAATTGTCTGTTTATTGATTGATCCCTAGCACCTAAAACAGAGCCTGGCACATGGAACATACTCAACAAAAAATTTGTTGATCAACAACTCAATTAAAGAATGAAAGAATCTGTCCCAACACCCAGGCCTCTCCCATTCCGTGGCTTCCTCAGCACGCACAGCCACCTACTCCCATAATTGAGTTCTAGGCCTTGTCATCACCACATTCTCTACCATCCCCGACCCATCCAGTTCACCTGCGCTGTTATTTCTACAACGACTCTTCACTTCATCAAAAACACATTTACAACCCATTTCCTTACCCACTTTACTGCTAGTCAACCATTGCACGCAGGCTCCTGTGGACTCTCCCAGCAATCCCCAACGAGGTGGCCTCCATTCCATGCTTACACTAATGAATACAATGACTGCTGGTGTTTACTGAACACTAATCACATGCCAGGTGCTGTTTTAAACGCTTCACATTAATTCTTTCAATTCTCACAGCAACTCTATGAGGTTGGGCACCGTTATTATTACTATCCTCATTTTACAAACATAGAAAACAGTCATTTCACTCTCTAGGGAAAGATGCACAGCCACACTAACTGGTCTTACTTTATTTTTTATTTTATTTTTTTTATTAAGGTATTATTGATATACATTCTTATGAAGGTTTCACATGAAAAAACAATGTGGTGACTACATTTACCCGTATTATCAAGTTCCCCCATACCCCAGTGCAGTCACTGTCCATCAGTGTAGTAAGATGCCACAGAGTCGCTGTTTGCCTTCTCTGTGCTACACTGTCTTCCCCATGACCCCCCACACCATGTGTATTAAACATAATACCCCTCAATCCCCTTCTCCCTCCCTCCCCACCCGCCCTCCCACACCCCTCCCCTTTGATAACCACTTAACTGGTCTTACTTTAAATGGGTGGCAACAAATTTCTAGGGGATGCAGAAAAGGACAGCAATACTACCACATTCCTTGGTGGTTTGGGTTTTTAACTCCCCAGGACCAATTAGTCACACCTTCTGCTCTCTCCCCCACAGACCTCTTCCTTCACCTGATAACCTCCCTTTATGCTTCACTAAGAAGCCAGGACACAGACACACCAAAACCTCCCAACCACCAACCAGCTGCCTCTGAAAGCATCTGCCTTTCCTCCTGCCACAAGGAAAGATTCTGCGCCTGTCAAAGTTAAGTCCTCTCCTGTGCTCTGGATGCTGTCTGAGCAGCCAGCCACTTACAGACTTTGTCACGGGCCCCCTCCTGTGGCAGGCATCAATTCCTCCCGTCTGCTGGGTTACTCCTGACACTACAGAAACACCCCATTAATCCTTTTTCGGCCCCACATTCCCTCTGGTCACCATTCCATTGCTCAGCTCCCTTTCACAAGAAAACTTTCCCAAAGATTCGTCTTTCTTTCGTCTTCCACACACTCTAGTTGGCTTGTGCCTCCATCACTCCTGTGAAGTGCTCAAGGTCATTAATGTACTTCTTGGGCCATTCTCTAAATATGTAGCACTTGTGACAGCATGAAACATGACTCTCTGCCTACACTTTTGTAATTTCTCCTGCACTCCACCTCCACATGCCGAAGCCTTCTCCTCCATCCACACTCTCTTGACTCTGAATCCATTCTCAAAACACAAGATACCATCTACATGCTCTCCCACTTCTCAAAGTACATCCCCAGCCCCAATTTCTCCCTTTACTTTACATTTCACAATTAATGTATTTAAAACCCTTGTTTGTCCCAATACCTCTTCATATCCCTGTTTCCTCCTCTGAATAAATTGTACTGTCAACCACCCAACTGAAAAAACCTGGACACCACCCTTCATTGCCTCTTTCCCTGCACCTCCACATCCGATTGACCTCTGAGTCCTACAAAATATACTTCAAATCCATCCACATCTCTCCATCTCTCCTGATAGCACCCTACCTCCAGTCACCATCATTTCTCACCTGGACTGTGATATACATATTCTAATCAATCTCCCCAATTTCACTCTTGCCCATCCATAATCCATTCTCTAAACTTAACCCATCATTTTACTCTTCTGTTTTAAAATTCTCCCATGGCTTTCCAAATAAACCCCAAATGCCCTATCCATAAGATGCAACATGAGAGGCTGCTGGCCACCTCTCTAGCCTCACCCTACTTTCCCCTCATTGGCCTCAGCCCAGGCGCACTGGCCTACTTTCTGTTCCTTAAACACACAAAGCCCTTTCCCAGCTCTCGGTCTTTGTAGTATCATCGCCTGTTCCTGGAATGCTCTTTCTGCAGCTCTTCACAGTACTGATCTCATCATCCTTCAGGTCTCAGCTCTAGCACCTCCTTTTCAGAGGGCCCCTCCCATTGCACATAAAGTGGTATCATCTAGTTAGGTCTCATTCTGTTTATTTCCTTCGTAGCACTTATTACAATCTGTAATGAAAGTTGGTATTTATTGGCTTAGGTGTTTGTTGTCTATCTCCCACACCAGCTCTTCATCTATCTCACTCACTACTTTATTCCAGCACCAAACACAGTAACTGACATAAAGTAGTCATTCAATGACTATATGCCAGTCAATTAAATACTGCCATGAGAAATCCACTACTCTTTCATGGAAAATACATATTCTCAACTAAAGGAGAGATAAACCTCTCTTTAAATTACTTCAAATTCAGGGAAGTAAATGCTACCTATAGACGCTCATGTTGAAGAAATGTCCTGATTGTGATCAGATAGTACTTTCTCTCTACAGGAAGAACTTTATGTGCAGTGTCTGACGAAGGGGCACAGTTAGCCCTGCCCTTACCATTTCTGCGTATTCCAGCTGCTCACCCTCACTGTACAGCTCTGGGGGCAGGTTATAAATCCGCAGGATGTTATCAGCACTATTGGTCAAGATGCAGGAACCATCAGGGGCCCTAGGAGTAGGTAGGAAAGAGAAACCTGGACAGATGCATATTTTCCAAGTGTACAGCTAGAGCTGAGCCCACCTCTGGGACAAGTAAGCCCCCCAAGACTTGCAGGGAGTAGAAGACACACAATCTTAGATGAAATTTAAGCTCAGTCCAAGAGGGATTCTTCTGTCCTCTGCCACCTCTGGTGGGCGTTTTTAGGAGTTTTAGGGTGAAAACGCCGGATGTTTATTCTCCTTGCCCCATTATCCTCACTTACCACTTACAGCCTTTTAAGAAGTTCTCAGGTTGGGTGCTGAACTCTGACCAGGAACCACTGAGAAACCGAGGTAGGTGGGAAAAGCTGTACTTCCAAGTGCTGGAAGGAAGACGGGGGGAAAAGATACCTAGGTCGCCAAAGCAAAAAGGAAATGGGCCTGGAGAAGAGGGGCTGAGGACTGGCGGATAAGAAACATCTCACACTTCCAATCTCCTCAGATTCCTGAGTCAACTGCCGCAACCACTTACGTGCATCCCTCATCTTCTGGAGCAGGCTCCTCAGACACACCTTCCATGGCTTCTCCCGGCTCCAACTCTGGCCTGTTCGTTCCTTCTGAAGGGAGGCTCACATTTTCAGAAAGTTCTTGCTCCTCGATTCGAGGGCTCAACTCACTAGAAGTACCAAGCCTTGTTTCCAGAGGGCTGGAGTGAGAAGCTCGGTCCCCCTCCCCCAGCTCCTGGGACTCAGGTAAGCCAGCCACGGAATCTGGGGACATCCGGGGCGGATCATCCTCATGGCGTGGCGATGGCCTGAGTTCTGGATCCGCATTTTCATCCATGGAGGAAGCCTGAAGAGAGAGACGGGCTGGAGCTGGGCTCTGGTCGGAAGGAAGGCAGTCCGGAGCTAACGGCGGCTCCTCCGGCGTCTTCATACTGCAGAGGAAGCGCGGCACACATAGGTCTCAGCCAGGCAACCCTCTTCCCGCAGGCTACCAGCTTCCTGCCTGCGAAGCGGCCGACTGCTTCAAAGTTCTTACGGGTCGGACCGCAGAAGAGGGAGACCCACCTGCGCCTCCCTTCTCCCTCCGGGAGGGGGCAGAAAACCCCGAGAGGCGAGATTGACTGGGTAATAAATACCAAGGCTGAACGCAGCGCTTTCTTTAGCCCAGTAGTCGCTGTGCGCCACGTGCTCTCGCGGGACTTGGACCCACTTCTCCATTGGACCTCCGCATACCGGATCAGATTTCGCGGGCGACCCACTGGAGGGGCGGGACAGGGACGTGACAAGTCAATCAAGCCATGGGGCTCCTGGGGCTGCTGGGAGTTGCAGTCTAAAAGCTTCTGCCTGAGCGAGATGTGCCTGAGCTCCCCCGCGGTTATTCTTAAAGCACCCACTCCCCAACCCTCACCTGCAGAGGGCGCTAAGCGTTATATTTGCGTTTAAAGGTTTTGGGCCTCTCCTACATCTCCTTTGCTAAATTCCTCCGACCTCCATCTCTTTTCATTCATATTGAGCTCTTACTTGACACCCAGTACTGTACTAGGCACTGGAAAATGCAACATCATCTACTAAGATAGTAGTCCCGGTTTCTGTCGTCCTAAGGCTATGTACTGAAGGCAAGGAACAAATCTTTTGAGAAAGTAGAATTAAATCTTTTGAGAAAGTGTGCTATAGATTATGGGGGAATACTTCAGACTGCGATATTTAGGAATGCTTTCCTAAAAGATGACGTTTTAGCTGATAAGAAAAAGCTATCCAGCTATCCGGGAAAAGAGTGTTCCAGGAAGAGGGAATGGCAAGTGCAAAGGCTTTCTTTCTTCCTTCATATTTGATACAGAGGTAAAACTCTTCCAAAACGGTGTCCCCCATTTCTGCCCTCACGCTCTGGCTCGCCAAACTTCCCCACCCCAAAATTTCAAGTAGCTACCGCACCAAATACTGCGAGAAGCCTGTCTCTTTCCGAGCCCTCCCCTCCCACTCTCCACTCCCATCGACTCAGCTTGCAAATTGCTTGCCCTTACTTGTCATGGCGACTGTCCAGCTTTGTGCCAGGAGCCTCGCAGGGGTTGCTGGGATTGGGGTTTTCCCCTCCCATGTGCTCGGACTGGCGCTAAAAGTTTTGAGCTCCTCAAAAGTCCAGAGCCATCATCCTGAGTGCAGGTGGTCGCTGGGCTCCCGGGTTACCAGGTGTCCGGCCTCGGAGCGTGCTTCCCAGGACGGTGACACGCTTACTTGAGGTTCGGGTAAGCTCTTGACTGAGCCTGATGAGTCCTCTCTGAGTCATGGGCTCTCGGCTCGGTGTATTTTTCAGCTTGGGAGAATCGTGGGGTCTGGGGGTGGGGCATTGGGGACTTAGCGATTTGGGGGATGGAAGTTTAGCTGGGGTCACCAACACAAGAATGCAACGTTGAGAGGCCTGAGGGTAGATGATGGAGGTATTAGGACCAGCAAATCGAACACTTGGGCAGGGAGGGGACTTAGGGGAACACTGAGCCGACCTAAGGGTTTTTTCCGTACCCCACGCCCCATCCCCCATCCCAGTGCCAGGTGTGGGCAATCCTGAAATTAACGCACAAAGCATCACAGGCTGAGATTTTCGGATCTCGGAACTTTGATAACCCGTGGCTCGAGATTTTTGAGCCCTTGGCATCCTGGTGGAACCTCGGGCTCGATTCCGAAATGCTCATTCGGTGTAATCCGGGAAGCCAAGTTGCTAAGGTCCCGAAACTTCCGGACCTTTGTCCTTCCTGGAGTGGTAGTTCCAAACTGGCCCCTGGCTCCGCTAGGTTGAAAAAAAATCCAAAGGCTGTCCATCATGGAAGTGAAAAGTGCTAAACAACAGGCTTGCCGGCGAAGCAGGGGAAAACCATTCCCGGTGTGAGAGGCCCGGGAGCTCTGTTATTGTTTGGCTCTAAATTTACATTTCTGCCTCTTGAGGTAGCATTTCCGGTTTTTTTTTTTCGGAGCAGCTCAATATTCATCCAGTAAGAGGGAAGTAGACAGGGAGAAATTCTTTTAGACGGGTTCCTATTACTTGCGGAGTGATGCTGCTAACCCTAACTCTGCTGTCTTTTGTTTTTTTTCCCCCTTCTTCCTGAATTGCAAAGTTAGTGCTTTGGGGAAGGAAGGGGTATTTGTTTGGGTGCAAACCTCAATCCCTCCCCTTTTTGAATGGTATGTTCTATTCCGGTCTGCAGCTATCTAGGCGGACGCTACCATTGCGTGGGACGGGTTTTTTTAAGTGTGCAGAAGGCAAACCCTGGGTATTTTAGAGAATGGGTACATTTGAGAACTAAATATTGGAAGAGTATAACAACGGGTGGTTTGTTTGTGGCGAAGAAACAATTTCTCGTATTTGGCTTTGGGCTGAGCCATTCCAAGTTCGGACGCAGCCTGAACGTCGTGAAGCGGAAGGGGCGGGCCCCGAGGTCCTAAGGGCAGCCCCCGAGGTCCTAAGGGCAGCCCCCTGGTCCTGGCTAGTTCTCGCCTGTGGGAGGCGGCGGAGCCCGCGTTGGGCCCCGTGAGAATCTGTTTCTCCCCCATCTTCATCACTGAGGTGCGGTTATTTCATGCAGTGGTCACTTACCACGCACCTGTTAGGTACCAGACACTGCGTGGTACTTACGTGCTTTTTTTTTTTTTCAAAATTGAGGTAGCACCTACACCCACTGCAACTAGACGAGTTTGGCAACTACCGTGTAACGCCTGTCAAAATGCAGAACATTTTCATCGCCCCAGAAAAGTTTCTCATGCCTCTTCCCAGTCTCTGACCCTCATCTTTATTTTGATTTGTGTCACCGCGGATTACTTTTGCCTGGTAGAGAACGTCATAACAAATGGAATCATACAGCATGCGCTGCTTTGTGACAGGCTTCCCTGCGGCATAATGTCTGTGAAATTCATCCATGTTACTGCATGAGTCGGTATTTTGCTCCTTTTTGTGTAGTATATTCCATTGGATGAATGGATCACCGATTGTTTATCCATTCTCCATTTGATGGCCGTTCGAGTTTCCATTTGGGGGTTATTTTGAATAAAGCTGCTGTTAACATTCTTGCACAATTCTTTTTGTGGTCATATGTTTTCACGTTTCTTGGATAACTAAGACTGGAATTGCTAGGTTAGAGAGTAGATACATATACTAACTTCATACAGAGATAATTTTTTAAACTGGTGGTACCATTTTACACTCCCGTCAGCAAGATCCTTCCTCATATTTGGTTGTCATTCTTCTAACGTGGTATATCATTATGGTTTTAATTGTTCACTCTGTTTAACAGTTCATCGGGGTGCTGCTTATTGGCTATTCCTATGTCATATGCCAAGTGGTGCTTCAAGTCTTTTCCCCTCTCTTAAAATTGGTTTATTTGCTTTTGTTGTTTGTTGAGTTCGAGGAGTTCCTTATATATTCTGGATACTAGTCTTTTGGCAGATAACGTGTTTTTTTTTCTCCTGACCTGTTGCTTGCCTATTTGCTTAATAGTGTCTTAGAGGAGGAAAAGATTCATCTTCTTTTAAGTATTTGCTGTGACCTGTTTAAAATCTTTACTTACCCCAAGGTCATGAAGATCCTCTAGTATATATTCTTTCAGAACCTCTATTATAGAGTTTTAGGTTTTACACGGAGCTCTTATGAGCCATAATTAATTGATTAATTTTAAAATATTTTTTTTCATGATGGGAGGCAGAGGTCAAGATTATGGGGTTTTTTTTTTTTCATATATGGATATCCAGTTTTTCTAGCTCCACTTGTTGAAACAGCCTTCCTTTCCCCACTGAACTACTTTCCATTGAAGTGCTTGGTCCATTTCATTTAACGCAATTATTGTAAGGTTTGGGTTTAAGTGTACTCTCTTAGTGCTTCTTTCTATTCTATTTCCTCTTTGTTCTTGTTCTCTTCAAACATTTGAGGAAGAAACAATACCAGTCTTCCACAAATTCTGAGGGAATATCGAGAAGGTAACATTCCCCAATTCGTTTTATGAAGCCAGCATAATACACCAAAACAAGACAAGGACATTACAAGAAAAGAAAATTTAGACCAGTATTCCTGCTAATATTAGCAAAGACCTCACAAATTCTAGCAAATCAAAACTGATAATACGTAAAAATGATAAAGATATCCTGACCAAGTAGAGTTTATCCCTGGACTGCAATGATGATTTAACATTCAAAAATAAGTCAGTGCAATTTGTCACTTTAACAGATTAAAGGATAAAACTCCTATAATCATCTTAACAGATGCCTAAAAAGCAGTTGACAATATACACCTATTCATGCTTTACAAAAAAAAGAAAGACCAACCTCCCAGCAAACTAGGAAAAGGAAAACTTACTCCATCTGATAAAGGGCACCCCCAATCAAGTTACCATTCACAACATACATAATAGTGACAGACTGAATGCTCTTCCTCTTAAGATCAGGCACTAGAAAAGGATTTGACTCTCACCACTTCTGGAAGCATGAGCCAGGAGGCAAGAAAAAGAAAACCATGGGAAAAGAAAGAAAAATGTTTTATTCACAGATTATCAGAACAAATCAGTGATTATAGCAAGGTCACAAGATTCAGAGGCAATATATGTAAATTGCCTTTTTATGTAATTCCAACCATTGAATCTGAAATTGGAAAATGAATTTTAAAAGCAATGCCATTTATAATAGCATCCAAAAACATGCGTGTTCGGGGATAAATATAACAAAAGATGGGCAAAAACTCTTGAAAATTATTAAATATTGCTGAAAGAATTTAAGGAAGATTTAAATAATGGAGAGATGCCATCCATATTCGTGGATCAGAATGCTTGGTGGTAAATTGGCAGTACTCTGCAAAGTGATTTAATTCAGTCCCAGTCAAAATACTAGCGAGCTTGTTTGTAGAAATTGACAAGCTTGTTCTAAAATGAAAGAGTAGTATAAAGTTGGAGGTTTTAAACTACCTGACATCAAGATTACAATATAGCTACACTAGGACAACAACCAAGGAACATAATAGAGCCCAGGAAAAGACATACTAAGTGTAGCCAGGTGATTTTTCTACAAAGGGCCCAATGAAAATCAGTGGTAAAGAGAGTCTTAACAAAACTGCTGAACATCTAGGGTGGGAAAATGGACTTTGACTCCTACCTCACCATACACAGTCATTGAAGGTGGGTAATAGACCCACATGTAAAATAAATAATTTTTGGGAGGGGTGGACACAGGAAAATACCTTTTCTTGGTAGGGGTGGGTCACAGTTTTATCAAAATTTGTCAAATTTTATAATCAAGGCAGTAAGATTTGTGTGTTTCGCTTTAGTTTTGCTCAAACATCTGTGGGGTTGTGGGAGTGGCTAGAGGTATTCAAGCTCTTGAAGCTGGGTGATGAGCTCATGGGGTACATTATTCTCTTTACCTTTTTATATGTTTGAAATTTTTCTATAATAAGTCTTACTTTTCTTGTTTAGATATTTTTATTTTGGAAAAATACAAGTATGACACAATACTCATTCCTACCAAATAATTATAACGTTTTGTCTTATTTGTGTCCGCATTTTAGTTACACAAGTAATGTAAGTATACCATCTTTTCTTATTTTTGTTAATAAAGCTAAAAACTCATTTGACTCTATTCCCAGTCCCATGAACACACATGTATCCCCCTCTGTCTGGGACCATCACTATCATAGTTCTGTGAATTTTTATCCTTGCCTTTCATTGATGCTTTTACATACATACGTTAATAAGGAATCATCATTTTCTCTCTTTAGTTTATGTAAACTACTTATATTACCGTGTTTTGCTTTTTTCCCGCAAGTTGCACTTTTTACTCAACATGATTCAGAATTATATCTGCTTACACATATATAGATAAGTTCATTTCCTTAAACTGCTCTGGTAAATTTCTCTTGTGAGCGAGTGTACCATCTTTCATTTAGTCATCTTCCATTGATGGATAGTAATGTTTCTTTTCACTTCCCATTAGGAGCAACATGACATGTGCCCTGCACAATTGTTTTCCTAGGGAGTCTACCAGAAGTGGTTTTGCTGAGTAGTAAGGTGCATGTATTTTCAGTCTTACCAGATGCTGCGTTACTACTTTCCAGAATCAATTTTTCCCCCAATCTCATATAGCTTTCAGCCCGAATTTTTTTGCACCAGCCTCTGGATGATGCCATGGGAGCATGATTATTTAGAGCTTGGGTGCGGCTTCAGACAGTCCAGGTTCAAATCCCTGGCCCTGCCCCTTAGGAGCTTTCTGAACCTGGGTAAATGACTTAATTTCTTTACCCTCAGTTCCCGAAGGTGATGATGTTATCTACCTTACTGGCTTTTTGAGAGGACTGATGAGATAAACCACTGAAAGCAGTGGGCCCTAAGAGGGCCTCTAAGCAGCTAGTGGCCTGCCCCTCCTTTGAGTCCCAGCTGAGTTTATTGCCTTCCCACCAGGGCTGCCTGTATGTCCTGACTCCTCAACCTTTCAGGTGGTCTATTTCAGCTTCTGACAATTCAGTATCATGGCCTCCCGATGCCCACACCCATGGGAAGTACCTGCTCTGAAAAGTTTTCCTGGTGATGACTGCCTGCTTTTTTGAGGAAGTTAAACATTGAGAATGTACTTGATACCATGGACAGAGAAGTAGACCTCCTCTGTCCGTGGGTCTGTCTTCCTCCCAGTGGGATTGAGGCTCGGGCCCACCATCCCAGGACAGCCCCTCCAAGCATGTTTACTGAACAGAGTCCCCTGGAGGAAGTGAGCTAGCATTAATGGGGGCAGTGCTGCAAATGCCCCACCTATTCAACATCGCAAAGTTCTTGCTCTGGAATTACAATACAGAACAAATGAAATGGAATGATCATATAAAGAAACATTTGTTGAGCTCATATGCCAGGCACTTTTCTTTTTACGTGTCCCATAATATGTAGGGTACAATTTTATAGCAAAGGACACAAAGGTCCAGAGAGGTTAAGTAACCTCCCAAAGTTAAGCTATGATTAGAATGTAAGCCTGGGATGCAGGCCTAGCCTGTCTGCCTCCAGAGCCCAGGCTCTGCCACAGCTGCCCCTGTTTCTCTGCCCCTGGGCCCTTTGCACTAAAAACACAAAGATGAGTAAAACTCAACTCTGTATAGGAAGAAGCCAGAATGTTAGCCCCTTGAGATAGGTATGGTAATGCAGCAAATTTAAGTAACATAACAATGTCAAACATAGGACTTTGACTTCTGGGCCCCCTCCAGGGCAAATGTGGGGATCACTCCCACTGCCGCCCTCTGTCCTTCCTCCATGCACATGCATAGTCCAACTCCCACCAATGTTGGGAGCTGTGATAAGTAGCCCTTTGCCAATATCTCATTTGAAGGGCTTACATCAGCCAAAATCTGCATCTGTAGCCCTAGCTGATTACAAAAGAGCTCTGCAGAGTAGTCGGATGAAGCAAGCATCTTGCTCCTAGATGGCTGAATGGTCATTTTTAATAAAACCTCATTCACTTACCTATGTTTACTGTGGGTCAGTTCCCTAACCTCTCTGAGACTCAACTTCCTCACCTGTCAAGTGGCAGGTGTGGTTTTGGGGACAAATAAGATAAACCACGTGAAAGAATTTTGCTAACTCTAAGTAGGTAAGAAAGCACGTCCTATATCAACATGAAGGTGGGGTGAATGTTCTAGAGATTAGAAAGAGCCACTAGCTAGGGGATGTTTGTCAGTGCCGTGCAAGACACAAGTTTAATGAAAGGGGATGTTTGCAGCATGTTTCTTAGCAAAGCTGATGACAAATTTGGCATCAAGGAAGATGGTGTGATGAAGCCATTTGAAAGCTGGCCTGGGAGCCAGTGAGATGACAGCACATAGACTGGCTGAGGACCCGGGCCCAGACAGGAGCCACCCCTCTGGCCTCCTTGCTCCTCTGACCGCTCACAACTTGCTCGTGGCCTAGGCTCTTAATGATTCACCACAGTGAGCCCAGCCAGATACACAGCATTATGCTAATTCTGTGATGAACAAGAAAGGTATCAGATGGTAAAAGTACCATGAGAAAAAAAACAGGATGACAGAGTTTGGCTGGCAGCCTTTGAGTGGTCTGGACAAACATCCGTGAGAAGGGTGTGATGTTCAAGACTGAGGCCTCAGTGAGGAGCCTCCCCTGCAGCAGTGGCAGGATCAGCATTCCCAATAGACGGGGCCGCCGGATGAATGAACTGGGGAGCAGTTGAGGATCAGAGAAGAGCAGCCTATGTAACTGGAGTATCGAGCACTGAGGAAGGGAGAGTGCCCGGAGGTGGGACCAAAGAGGGGCTTGGCACAAGAACAGACCCACAGACCAGTGGAACAGAATAGGACGTCCAGACATTAACCCAAACATATACAGTCAATTAATATATGATAAAGGAGCCTTGGATATACAATGGGGAGATGACAGCCTCTTCAGCAGCTGGTGTTGGCAAAACTGGACAGCTACATGTAACAGAATGAAACTGGACTACTGTCTAACCCCATACACAAAAGTAAACTCAAGGTGGATCAAAGACCTGAATGTAAGTCATGAAACCATAAAACTCTTAGAAAAAAACATAGGCAAACATCTCTTGGACATAAACATGAGCGAATTCTTCATTAACATATCTCCCTGGGGAAGGGAAACAAAAGCAAAAATGAACAAGTGAGACTATATCAAGCTGAAAAGCTTCTGCACAGCAAAGGACACCATCAGTAGAACAAAAAGACATCCTACAGTATGGGAGAATATATTCATAAGTGACGTATCCGATAAGGGGTTGACATCCAAAATATATAAAGAATTCACGCACCTTAACAAACAAAAGGCAGATGGTCCAATTGGGAAATGGGCAGAGGACATGGATGGACACTTCTCTAAAGAAGAAATTCGGATGGCCAACAGGCACATGAAAAGATGCTCCACATCGCTAATCATCAGAGAAATGCAGATTAAAACCACAATGAGATATCACCTCACACCAGTGAGGATGGCCAACATCCAAAACACAAACAACAATAAATGTTGGCAAGGATGTGGAGAAAAGGGAACCCTCCTACACTGCTGGTGGGAATGCAAATTAGTTCAACCATTGTGGAAAGCAGTATGGAGGTTCCTCAAAAAATTCAAAATAGAAATACCATTCGACCCAGGAATCCCACTCCTAGGAATTTACCCTAAGAATGCAGCAGCCCAGTTTCAAAAAGACAGATGCACCCCTATGTTTATTACAGCACTATTTACAATAGCCAAGAAATGGAAGCAACCTAAGTGTCCATCAGTAGATGAATGGATAAAGAAGATGTGGTACATATACACAATGGAATATTATTCAGCCATAAGAAGAAAACAGTAATGTTGGGGGGGCATGGGGAGGGCTGTACAACTCAGAGAAGACAAGTAGTGATTCTATAGCATCTCACTACGCTTATGGACAGTGACTGTAATGGGGTTTGTGGGGGGGACCTGATGAAGGGGGTAGTTTAATCACCATAATATTGCACATGTAACTAGGTTAATGATACCAAAATAAATTCTAAAAAAAACAAAAAACAAAAAACAACTTTTTACTTTGGCCCTAATTTTTTCTCTAATAAGACTTACTAATTGGTTCAGTCGTAATTACATTTCATTTATTCATAAACCAAGCGTTTATTAAATCCCTGCTGTTGGCAGGAATTGTATATGCTGGGTTTTAGGGCTTCAGAGAAGATCGATTCTGGCCTGTCAGGATTTCCTAGTCAGGTGGAAAAGAAAATAGGTTATGAAAACATGAGGGAGGATAGTGTGATAAGTGCATACTAGAAGCACTTACAAGTTATTAAGTAAACAAGATAATTCCCACCTGGGACACTGGGAACAGCCTTTGGAGGTAGGATGGTTTAGGCAGCAGTTAATACCGGGCCTTGGAGGCCCAGTGGGAAAGAGAAGATCTAGGTACATTTTTTTATTCATTCCTTCCAACAGCTCTGTGAAGAGATTTGTAGTACTCCATTTTACAGATGCAGAAACTAGTAACTAGAGTCAGGACTTTAACTGTTGTGAGACTTCAAAGTTTGTGCTCTTTCTTTATGATGTCCAGGTCTATTTAATAAAAATTTTTTTTGCTTTAAAAAAAAAAAAGAAATACAAATGCACAGATATGGAGAAGGCATATCTTGAGCCCTATTCTAACCAACTGTTAACGGCTCAGGCAATCAACTGAGTAGGGATGGAGAGGGACAAGGAGGTGGAATGAAGGGAAATAAAAAAATAAATAAAAATTAATACCCTAACTCCTATTAGCAGCCAATATACTCAATTTATAAAGCACACATTTTTTAAACACAGGACAGGGATCTTAAAGATGTTAATCTTTAGTTGGATCAAGCAAGCTGAAATCGAGGAAATGCTTCCTTAAAAGAACTATTCATTTCCTCCAAATTAAACTTGGTTTACCAAAATCAGTCAACAAGTCAGTCATCCATGTTGTGGATTGCTTAGAGCAAAATTCTAGCAAGAAATACAATATACGTTAATTCATTCAACAATAATTTATTGACAGGGTACCATTATAATTGAGATTACAGGTTGGAAAATAATGTTGCATTCTACTTTTGAGACTTGATAAATATCGAACACACACACACATACACAGTTAACATTTTCAGTATCTACTGATGTTTTAAGTTAAAATTTGGTATTTCAATTTTAAATGTTTCAAAAATATTAAAATGTTATGAAATCAAGTAAGTAATATATATATATATATATATTGCACATGTAATTGTAGATTAACGATACCAAAATTAATTATTAAAAAAAAAGAAAACAAATCCTACCATTTGCAACAACATGGATGGAGCTAGAGGGTATTATGCTCAGGGAAATAAGCCAAGCCGAAAAAGACAAGTATCAAATGATTTCACTCATGTGGAGCATAAGAGCAAAGAAAAAAAAACTGAAGGAACAAAACAGCAGCAGACTCACAGAACCCAAGAACGGACTAATAGTTACCAAAGGGAAAGGGACTGGGGAAGAAGGGCGGGAAGGGAGGGATAAGAGGGTAAAAGGGGCGTTACGATTAGCAGACAGAATGGTGGAGGGGGGCGCGGGGAGAACTGTACAACTCAGAGAAGACAAGTAGGGATTCTATAGCATCTCACTACGCTGGTGGACAGTGACTGTAATGGGGTTGGTGGGGGGGACCTGATGAAGTGGGGAGTTTAATAACCATAATGTTGCACATGTAATTGTAGATTAATGATACCAAAATAAAAAAGGGGCCTGGGCTGAGAAGCCAGCCCAAGGGAGTGTGGGTGGGTGAGGGGTGAGTTCACCATGAATGGATCAGGTAGGGAATGTGGAGGTCAAGGGCAGTGCCCTCCCCCAGATGGAGGGGCAGAGTTACTTCATCCTTGTGGGAAGGAGGACAGAGGTAGGGTACTTCTAGGAGGGCTTGTGGACTCAGCGGTGGGAAGGTCGGAAGTCCCTCTCTGGTTATCTTTTCTCCTCAAGGATGTGTGGGGAGGCTGGTGGGGGGGGGGCAGGAGCAACCTGGACTGGGGCAAGGAAACGGTTTGGAGAGAGGGTGAAGGCCTGCCCTGCTCCTCAGGAAGTCGGGAGACCGCTGCGCCTCAGACCTGGAAAGGCGCTGATGCTGGGGGTCGCTCCTGCCTCGGGTGGGTGTGTCCCGCGCTGGATCCTCACCTTGCCCCTCCCACAGCAGCCACGCTGCCTTCCGGGGAGCTGGAATGGAGGATCAGCAGTCAGAACTCAATGTTGAGCCCCCTCTGAGCCAGGAGACCTTTTCAGACTTGTGGAAACTGTAAGTGGAGACCCCAAGGGAGGGGCAGGTTCGCTGCCAGCCTCTAATAACCACTGACCCTCCCATCCCAATCCCAGCCCTCTCGCAGAGGCCTGTGGGCAGTACTGACTTTCTGCTCTTGTCTTTCAGACTTCCCGAAAACAATGTGCTGGTAAGAACTGAGGTGGGACCAGGGGGTGCAGGGCCAGGGGCCTGGGACCTGGCCTCTCACTCTTGCTTCTCCACTCCACAGTCCTCTGAGCTGTCCCCGCTGTCCCCAGAGGTGGACGAACTGCTGCTGTCCACAGAAGACGTTGTGAACTGGTTAGGAGAAGGTCCAGATGACGCTCCCTGCATGCCAGCAGCTCCTGCACCAGCGGCCCCGGCACCAGCCACCTCATGGCCCCTGTCATCCTTTGTCCCTTCCCAGAAGACCTACCCTGGCAGCTATGGTTTCCGTTTAGGGTTCCTGCATTCCGGGACAGCCAAGTCTGTTACCTGCACGGTCAGTGGCCCTGCGGGCTGGCTTCCACCTGACTATTTGAAGCCCCACTATATTCCCCCTGGGTTTTCTGTTCTTGGGACTCCTCTTCACCCTTTGGCTTCTTGTCAGGCCTTCTTCATTTTTACCTATTCAGTCTGTGACCTTTGGCCTCTCTCCTGAAGTAGAATTTCCCCCTTGACCTTAGGCTTTCATCCTTCCCATCCCAATGCTCAGCATCTGTCATGGAGCCATGGAATTTTTCTTCTTTTTTTCTTCACTCACATTCATTTGCTGGCTTTTGTAAATAGGCTTCTGGCACGTAGAGCCCGGCCCTGCCATCTCTGGCCACCCTCTCCACACAGCACGTGGCTTCTAGTCGGTGCCTAAGCAGTGTTTGTTCATTTGACCCCCTGGGCACTTGTCCCCTGACTGTCCTTTCATTCTTCCCCCTTCTTTCCCACCAGTACTCCCCTTCCCTCAACAAGCTGTTCTGCCAGCTGGCAAAGACCTGCCCGGTGCAGCTGTGGGTCAGCTCACCACCCCCGCCCGGCACCCGTGTCCGCGCCATGGCCATCTACAAGAAGTCAGAGTACATGACGGAGGTTGTGAGGCGCTGTCCCCACCATGAACGCTGCTCTGACTACAGTGATGGTGAGCGGCTGGAGCCCCAGATAGGAGATGGGACAGGGCCCTATCTCCTATCCCCAAGTCCCTAAGCCCCTAATTCTTCCTTTACTGCCTTCAGGTCTGGCCCCCCCTCAGCATCTCATCCGGGTGGAAGGAAATTTGCGTGCTGAGTATTTGGATGACAGGAACACTTTTCGACATAGTGTGGTGGTGCCTTATGAGCCGCCTGAGGTCTGGTTTGGCACCTGGGGTCTCTGGGAGGAGGGGGCTGGAGGGGTTGGTCAGTGGCCAGCTGGCCGGAGATAGGGGTGGTTTTTGCTAATAAGAAGGTTCTCCTGCTTTCTTGTTTGACGTCCCCGTAGCATTGTGAGGTGTGCAGAGCAGACAGGCTGTCCCCACACCATAGTTGAGAGAAATGAGGTTTACAGAGGCTGCAGGTCTGCCTGAGGCTGGGTGGCCTCACCTTGTGCCTATCTCCCAGGTCGGCTCTGACTGTACCACCATCCACTACAACTTCATGTGTAACAGTTCCTGCATGGGTGGCATGAACCGGCGGCCCATCCTCACCATCATCACACTGGAAGACTCCAGGTAAGGACCCATAGGCCCCCTGGCCCCTGTGCTCTCTCCCGCACTACCACCCCTTCATCCCACTCGCTTCCGTCCCGGTGTAGGGAATCTTCTCTGCCGCTCCCTCCCAGTCTGCTCTAGCCTGAGCCCCTGTGTCACCTGCGGCTCCTCGGCATGCCTAGAGCTGGAGCTCAGGCTCCACCCAGGGTGAGGGTGGTTGGAAGGAGGTGAGGCCCACCCTCCTTACTGCCTCCCGCTTTCCTTCTTCTTACCTGGGTAGTGGGAATCTGCTGGGACGGAACAGCTTTGAGGTGCGGGTTTGTGCCTGTCCTGGGAGAGATCGACGCACAGAGGAAGAAAATTCCCGCAAGAAAGGGGAGCCCTGCCCTGAGCCACCCCCTGGGAGCACCAAGCGAGGTAAGCAGGTGGGGGCAGAAGGCGGAGAGTGTGTGGTGTGGTTTGGCCCAAAATTCACCTTTTTCCTCCCTTTCCTTACCTCTTTCCCAGCACTGCCCAGCAACGCCAGTTCCTCTCCCTCACAAAAGAAGAAGCCACTGGACGGAGAATATTTTACCCTTCAGGTACCAAGCCTTGCCTGATCCACCGCACTCTTCCCCTTCTGTGGGACTGAATGAGAGAAGGTGTAAGTGCAGCAACCAGGAGCTTAGGTCTGTTTCTTCTATCCATCCTTTCCCCTGTTCATGGCCTTGACTCTTACAGTTAATATTACTGGGTCGAAGATTTAAATTTCAAGTCAACACTCAAAATACTATTTTTCTTATTGACTGCTTTTCCTACAACGAGGACATCTGCCGTCAGGGCAGTGGTATCCGGAGACAGGGGCTTCCGGTTCTGCCTAACTTCGGAATCCCAACTGGCCCCGTACCATACATTTTAGAGAACCATCTTTCAAAGAGAAAATTGTTCAAAAGAGCATAAAAATGGTTCTCTGACTTTGCCTAATACTCCTTTATCGCCCCCCCCCCCACAGATCCGTGGGCGTGAACGCTTTGAGATGTTCAGGGAGCTGAATGACGCCTTGGAGCTGAAGGATGCCCAGACTGGGAAGGACGCCGGGGGGAGCAGGGCTCACTCCAGGTGAGCGTCTTGGGTGCCCTCCCAGCCCCACCCCCTTGCCTTCCTATGTTGGAAAGTCATGGGGGTCCATCCTAATCCTACCTTCAAGGTTAAAGACAACTGACCCCCCTCTCAGTGGGTCCCCGCCCTGCTCAGACATTCTTTAGTCTTCCAGTTGTATCTTAACAACCGCTTTCCTGCCTCAAGGGGTCCACAAAGCCCTCAAGCCCAGGGATGCTCATGGATATTTCTTGCCATTTCTAGCAACCTCTAGCTCAGCTAGGGTCTCAAAATAGGGGCCCTGTGATTGTGTCTAAGTGTTGGACACAGCCAGGGTTTAGGGTCAGATCCATAATCCTGCCAAGTACTGGCAAGTCCTGCGTGGGCTTGTTCCTTTCCCTCTTAGACTCAGTTTCCTTGTTTGTCAAATAGCGTAGGGGAGGGTGAAGAGAGAAAGGCACAGGAGCACCCCGAGGCGCTCGGTAATCATTTCTGCCACTGGTGACCATTTTAGCTTAAATTCCCCATGCTCCAAGCCCAGGGTTTCTCACTCATGCAATGTCATCTCCTCCTCTCCCCCTCTGCCTCCCCACAGCCACCTGAAGTCTAAGAAGGGGCAGTCTACCTCCCGCCATAAAAAACTGATGTTTAAGAGAGAAGGGCCTGACTCAGACTGACGTCCTCTGCTTCCTGTGCCCCACTGACCTTCGCCGCCCCCCTTTCCTAGTGCTTGAACACATCTGCTTGGTGTGTTACTCTGCTTCTTACAGGTGTGCCTCAGAAACCCCCTGGAATCCTTTGGTTTGCCCTGGCCTGGGGCTCTGCTAAAGAAGTTGGCCAGCACTGGTGGTTTTTAGGGGGAGGTGGGAGAAGTGGGGGCATTCCAGCTTAACTTTTAAGGTTTTTACTGTGAGGATCACTGGGAGAGGTAGGGAAATGTTCCTACATGTAAGGAACATTTTAGAACCAGCCATACACTGGGTCGGAAGCCCAGTTCTCTGCCATACTCATTAGTTGTCCTTCTGTCTTCATTGCCCACTTTTATGAAATACTGAGGATCATACCTACCTCACCAGGTTTGCTGTGAGGGTTAATGAAATAATGCATGTATGTCGGGCCCCCAAATGACCATTCATTCCATAATGTCTGGGGCTTGGTGCCTTCCTGGGCGCTAGCTCCCGGTGCCCATTAGTGGATGGGTTGATTGATGGTTTCTCTGACTGGGCAGCTGTTAAGGGAAAGGAATTTCCAAGTCCCTTCCCTGCCCATCTAACCTCTTGGTGAACCTCAGCACCTAAGAGGAAATCTTACCCCATCCCACATCCTGGAAAATGCTGCCCTTAGTATAGGATCTGTGTCTACCAAGATCTGTTTTACTGCCCCATGCTCAGGGTCGATCTCTTCTGCTCTCTGCAAGGTTCGTCTGCATTTGCCACCCACATCCCTTCTCTTCCCTTTTATATCCCGTTTTTATATTGATTTCTCATTTTACAATAAAACTTTGCTACCACCTGTGTGTCTGAGGAATAGGTGCCGGTGCAGGATGCTTGGGGCTGACAGTACAGGGGCGAGTAAGGAGGGGACATTGGGTGGCAGCCACCTGAACCTCCAGGGAGTGTGGGCTAGGGGGCCCAACGCCGGGATTCCGGGAGGAGAACAAAAGCAAGAGACTGGGTCAGTCCACAGGCTGCATGACAACAAGGGAGGAGAGGACTCCATTCATAACTCAGGAACCCACTGTCCCTCCTCCCTCCTGCAAGGGCTGGCACAGGGTTCTCTCCTGCCCCTGCTTCTAGGATTGGGCTTCTGCCCCCTCGGCAGTCTCTCACCAAGGATTGTGGGATTTAAATGTCTGACAGAGTAAGCTCGAGTGTCTGGGGCGGCCATCTGCTCCATAGGAAAGGGACAATACCTGAGTTCCCAAGGGGAAAGAAGGTGGGTGGGTGCTACTGGATGAGGGGAGAGAGCTGGGGAGGCCTGCCAAGACTAGGTCCCAGAAAGTGGGGGTGGCTAAGGTGAGGGCTGGGCTGTGGGGCTGGGGCCTTCCCGGCATCCCCTCATCCTGGGCCTCATGCCAGGTAGCTGAATGAATTGAAGCTTTAGACTCTGCCAGGAAAACCTTTCAAAAGGCTTCTTAGGGTAGGGAAGGGAGCCGAGGTTGGGGAGCTGAGCACCCCCTACCCTCTTGTTCCTCAGCACTGCTGGCTCCCAAGGTGGGGGGCTGGGACAAGCTCTCCCCATCTCCCACGGCTGCCCAAGCCAGTGCTTGGAGGGGTGGTCAGAGAGAGGGGACATGGCTCGTACCACCTCATCACTGGGGATGGAGGGAGGGGTGCTAAGATCCAGAGGGGCTTCTGGGGCCACTATCCTCAGCCTTAACCTGCATAAAAGTGCCCGTGGGCGTCCCTTGGCTGCCCAAAGGATTCCAGATGGCTGTGAAGTCACAAGCCTCCCTGGCCTCAAAGCTACCTTTTTTTCTCTTTCTGGGGAATGCCAAATACTCCCCAGAAAAACTGGAACCACCTCTTTTAGAGACCTTTAACTTCACCATCTCTCGCCGCTCACCAGGGCCTTGGGAAACCAGAGCTCTTGAAACTCATTCCCTCTCTCTCCTGTAGAAGGGTCACCATGAAGCTCCCTTTCTGACCAGCATCTCGCCCCTGGCCCTACATTTCCCTAGATCGTGTCCGTAGGCTGTTTTCACTTCTGCTATGCTTCAGAGAGCAGATCTTTCTGGCTGTGTGATACCTCTGTGAGCTGATGGATTCCTGGGCTAATTGTGAGGCCTAGGTTTTCAGGCCAGTTCTACTATGAGCGGCATGACCTTTTGTGAGTCCCTAACCTCTCTGGTGGCACCTGCTCATGTCCCTCTGGTTGTGTTCATTCAGTCATCTGCCTAGTCAGCAGACATTCACTGGTAGGTCACTCCATGTCCAGCACTGTTCTGGGCTACAGGGTCCTGTGGCAGGTATGACCCTTGCCCTCAAGCCCAAAGAGCCCTACACCACTGAGATTTGGAATTAAAAAACATCTAGTTTATTTCAGGAACAGAGGGTCCTCAGATCTGTGAGACCCAGCAAAGTTGGACTCTGAGGACAACGTATACATATAAAAAAAAAGGAACCTGGCATGTACTGTAAAAATTAAAGACAAATTATGGAAAGAAAGCAAACTCGGTTAAAAGGATAAATCCAGAAGCAGGGAATTTTTTAGTAAGTACATTTAAAAGAGCTCAAGAGCTTGAAAAAAGAAAACAAGGACCAGATGGTCCAATGTTACTATTCTGGGCCATAGGAAAAGAATGAAATCGCCCATTCATGTAAAACTACTGTGGACCATTAATATTAAGACCTGATAAAGATACTAAAAAGCTAGGAGCCAAATTGATAGAGATGCAAAAATCCTCAAAATAGTTAATGAATCAAAAGGATATTAACACTATAAGCAAGTAGGGTTTATTCCAGGAACAAAAAGTTGGTTTAATAGAGCATCTATCAACATAATTCATTACATTGACAAATTAAGGAAGAAAAATAGGATCATATCAACATGCTCAAAGGAATTTGATTAAATTTCAACAGGCATTCCTTTACAAAAATCTTAATTAAACCAGGAATGTAGTACCGGTATGTATTATCCAAATGGTTAAACACAGGGAATTTCAATTAAAATGAACTAAAGAACTATATAGGGATGCCTGCTAACATGGTCTTAGAGCATTCAAGAGGATCCCCCCCCCAAAAAAAACTGGTGAAAATGTCTTTGCTTTTTTGATCATATGACTACCTAAAAACTCAGAGACCATAAAAGAGATCTGATGGAATTAAAAGATAAGGTAGAGAGTAGAGAAATATTTTTTTATCTTCTTGCAGAAGTACAGAAAAGAATGGAAAAAATAATCCATTCAAAATAAAGCAATACAATATTAAGGAGTAATAATAAACAAAAATAAGCCCCAAGAAAATTAATAAGAGTTGCGCACATAAAAAATAATGGTCCAAGACAAAATTTATAGATCCTTATTTAAGGACATAAACTAAGCTTCAAACCAAAGGAAAGAAAGTATTTAGGTGGGAAAACAATATCCTACAAAAGTCAATTCTCCCCAAATAAGATAAAGAATGCAATCCCAAATAGAATCCCTTAAGTTCTTGATGGTTTTGTTCTTGTAAGTTGGATGAATTTATAAATTTGTAGAGAAGACTACATGCTCTAGAAAAGCCAACAGTTGTTTTTAAAAAAGAATAGGGTGAACCTACTTACCTTAGCAGATATCAGAAAACAACACTCTCAGATTCAGATCACTATGACTTGGAGCATGAAATAGTACACAAGCTAGGGACAGCAAGTAGTGAGTCCAGAGTGATTGTAGTATACAGGAAATTTCATTAGATGGCCAAAGCTGGCATTTCAATATAATGAGAATAAGTGACGTGTTCTTAAAAAAATTAAGCTGACACACCTGACAAAATAAAACGATTCCTACTTCACACCACAAACAAAAAGTAAACCAGATGAATTAAAATGAAGGTAAAAATATGAATGAAACTAAAATCCTGCTCCCCCCAAAATTCCAGAAAATATGAGAATATTGAGCAGAAACCCAGAAACTACAAAAGAACTAAGTATGTTTGAAAGCCCAACACTTTTTAACAGTAAAAGAAACCACAAACTTGACAGAAGAGTCGACTGGGGGAAATTTTGCAATGTAGAAAACAGTTTATATACCTACAACTGTCAAGGAGCTCTAGCAAATTAAGGAAAGAATGACCCAGTAGAAAAATATCATGCAGCCACTTTTAAAAGTGTTAGAGAAACTATGAAGTGTAGTGGACTAGAGAAATTTATCGAGTGAAAAAGATGCACAGAAGTGTGTATAACATCCAATTTTGAGGTCCATGACCAAAACCCAGTGATTCGTGTGTGCGTGTACTATGCCTTAATGATAAAATTGAGTATGTGTATATATATACATACATATGTAGTAAAGCTATTTTTTAAGGCAAATACTAAGACCAATTCACTCCAAACAAAAATAAGCCCCAAGAAAATAAAAATTAGCTCTAAACCCATCCCCATATCACATTGTTATGTAGACCTATACATCTTTTTTCTATGCTTGTATGTACTTTTACACAAAACTAAGATCATACTGCTTGTATTTTGAGATGTTTCTCCAGTCAGTTGTTCTCATGTCTCTATAGGCATTTGCTGATGCTCTCCTCTCTCACCCAACCATCCATCCCTCAAGCCTCTCAGAAACCTTCCCTTCAAAGCCCACAACACAGTAGAGGACCCCTCTGAATTTTGTCTTCTCTCCCCTTCCTGGAAGTACATTGAGGTCTACCTTGTATGAGTTTCTCATGTGCTCCTCACCTCTCCGGTTAAGCTGGGGAGATCCTTGGGGGCAGGAACTCTGCCTCTTTCATAAGTGTGTCCTCACAGTGCCTAGAATGCACATAGGCACTTTTTAAGTTAAGCTACACAACAGGTAAGAGGCTTCTTGCATCTCTTGCACTGTGCTATCTTGAGATGGTAGAGGCGAAGGCGTAATCTAGGAGGTAGATAGATGCTTGAACACTGGACGGAAGAGGTCAAAGCCAGGGAGCGGTTCCCAAGGCCTGGTAACCCCTGAATCACCCCAATGCACCTTCTACCACCTTCCCGGGACCGTTCCAAATGCTCAGAAAGGAACAACCTGCACGCAGGGCTTCGTGTATGATATATATTTATATATATACTCGCTCTGATTTTATTGTACTTTATCCTCTTTTTACAGTAGATATGACACAGGCATTAAATAACCGTAGAGAGGCCACAGGGGTGAGGGGAGTGCAGGAAAACATGGGGACCTGAAGGGAAGAGAATCGGATCCAGGGAGAGAGAATGAGGGGGGGGTCTATCTGTGGGTAGGGCGTTGGGGATGCAGCATCAGAAAGAAAGGGAAATTAGAGAGGTGAGGACGTGAAGGGAACTGAAGGACATTTAAAGAGTTAAAACACCTTTATAACCAAGAACACAGGCGGCCCCTCGGTTAATGTTCTATGGTCACTATGGGGTTCTTCAACAGGGCCAAGGGGTCTGTGGGAACTGGCGCCGAGACATTCAGAGCCTGAACTGAGGCAGTATTTGCCACTTTCTGGCTGACATGCAGAGGAGAGGTGAGTCAGGAGTTAGTGATTAGTGGATAAGTTGGCTAACAGAAGCCAGAGAGGCCGGTGGGGGCGGCACTGGGCCCTAGGGAAGAAGGCGGAATAATCCAGCTATTTCCCAGGTGGCCACAGGGGACCAAGCCAAATGGCTGCCCCTTCCCGGGGCTCCTGGAAAGCGGAACCTGGATATTCTGGGAAAGAGAACAGGGGAAAGGGAGCCATTGGCAAAAACAAAGTGGATATCCAGCCTAGGTCAACCCCACCCCTCTGCGGAGGGCCTGCTGGGGTGATTTGGAACAGAAAGAGAATTTTCAAGAACCAACTGGGGCTTCTCTTCTAGACCTTCATTCCCAGTTCATGCAGTCACCACAGGGTTAGAAGCTGAATATGCCAGGAAATAGGGAAAAGGCCACAGACCCACCTTGTCCTCAAGTACAAAGGGCTGCCTTGTCAGAGAAGAGAATGGGGATGAAGAGGAGGTGGGGAAAGACCTGATAAGTCAAAATCCACAAAGACAGCAACTGTGTAGACAAGGCAGAAAGTGTGGGAGATAAAGTGAGTGCCACACTGGTGTCTGAAAGCTAAGCAGCGAAATGACACGTGTGTGTGCGTGCGTGTATGTGTGGAGGTGGGCAGGTAGGCTTTTTCTATAGCTCTTGGGATAGGAGGGCTGCAGAGGTGAGTAGCTGTGGGGACACCCCTCACAGCTACACCAAAACCAGAATGGCTCCTAACTCTTCTGTGACCATCTTCAGATCCCAACTCCCTGACTGACTGATCTTGGGTGAAGAGATGGTGGAAAACGTATGAAGGTAGGGAATTGCAATGGACGTCAGGCTGGGTTCAGAAGTAAAGGAAAAGGGTGTGAGGCTCAGACAAGTCTAGCTCTGTTATAAAAAATACCTTTGGGGTGGGTGAGGGAGGGATCAGGCAGGGTCAGGGACATTCCAGGAGCATCCATAGGAAAGAGGTGGGGGCAGGAGGAAGGGGCCTCAGGTTTTGTCGATGCGGAGTTTGAAGGCCACACGGCCAGCAAACTTGTCTCGCTCATCGTCTGTGGCGATGTTGGCAGCATTGATGCGGCATTCCACGTTCACCTCCACGTTGGGGGTCACATTCAGGAACTTCACAGCCACCAGGGGCTGCGTGTAGTTCACCTGGGCCAGAAGAAGAGCGAGGGTCCAGGCCCATGGCAACTCGGGCTCCTCCCCAAGGACCCATCCCCTCAAGGAGCATCAGCCCTGGCCTCCCATGGGACTTACGTGGAACTTTTTGCCATAGTAGGGGAAGTACATGAGGTCGATGCTGCCATTAGCAGGGAACATGACAAAACCGCCCAGATTCTCAACATCTTCGTCTCGCTGTGGGGACGCAGGAGGTTGGGGAAGAGCATGTCAGGGATGGCAGGAGCCCTGAAGCTTGCCAGACTTCTCTTTGTTCCTTCACCCCAAATTACTGTCTCAAATGGGTTTCCCATGAGCTGGGGGGGGTGTGTGTGTGTTTGCATGTGTGCAGAAGGAGTCCTGTCTGTGTCATCAGACTGGGAAGTCCCAAAGGGCACTAAAGATTCTACAGCCTCCTGTTGGGCTCCCACCCCAAGTTCTTACCCCATCTGCAGGAATCGGTTTCTGGAGCAGAGCCAAGACAGAACAGATAAATGAGTAAGGGCTCAGTGGGAAGCCAGGAGAGCGGGTGAGTGAAGAGGGGCAGGAAGTTTCTAGAAAGGACAGAGGTGGGGGCAGCAGAGTTCCAAGGACAACTTAGTGGTGGCAGATGGTACTAACAGATCAGCAGCTACCAGATACCTAAAAAGAACTGAGAAGCAGGCAAGATATGGGAAGGAGAGCAGAAGACATGGTTATCAGGGAGTAGAGGAGAAGGTGGAAGGGCTAGCGGACAAGCCAGAGGCCAAGGCTTGGGTGGAGTCAAGGAGGCAGGTGTCTATCCACACAAGAGCAGGGTTCTAGATTCTAGAGAAGCTAGAGGAGTGGGGGCCCCCTTGGAGGCCACTCTTACCCCCTTGTCCCTATAGTGATGGGGCCTCTGGGAGCCAAGAAGTTAGAAAGAGGTGAGTGACTTACGTGGAAACGATGAAGGACAATCAGGTGGGCCAGTGGCAAGGCCCCACAAACTCACCTTCCCCACACAGGTAACATTCATGCTCTGATTTGCTCCTGCATAAAAGTTGATGACCTGGAGTGAGGGGAGAGAGGTGAGGGTTAGGGAAAGAAGTTGTCAAAGACACAAGTATCCGGCCTTCCACCCATGCGCCCCAGGCTCCAGTGGGCCCACCTATTCTCTCAGCCCCTCAACCAGCCCAAAACCTCTCTCATGCCCATTAGCCCCAGTGAGGGCAGGAAGCAACTGCCAGCAGAGGGTGGCCCCAGCTCTGTCCTCCCTTTTCCCTTGACAGGTACCCGGTTCATCTTGATGAAGACACAGGGCTGCCCAGTGCTGTAACCATAGTGGGTCGGGTCCCCGATGCCGGAGCAGTCGCCCAGCTGGGTCCTGTTGAACTGGCAGGCACGTTTCGGGTAGTTGAGGACTCCATTATCTGGCTGTTCATAATAGCGCCCAGGGCGGCAGGCATCATTCTTTCGAGCTTGGATGGAATCGTTGTAAGCTAAGGAGGTGAGAGAGAGAGTCAAGGGCCTGATGTTCCACTTCCAGGGTCCCCAGTCCCCTGCGCGAGGCCCTGCACAGCGACATCGCAGTCCCACACTCACGCTCCAAAAACTTATTGAGCTTCTGAACATGCTGGTCCCAGCTTTCATTGTCACTGATGTTGACGATGACATCAAGGTTCTCAGTCTTGGGGCGAATCATCAAGCCTATAGCCAACAAAGGCAGAAGTGGGGAGCATATAGAAGATGAGGGGTCACATACAGAGGGCAGAAGGCAGACACGGGAACAGCAGCGTGAGGGACAGTGCGGAGATCTGAGATGTCATCCTGTGAACACGTGCCCCCTCCCCAGATCGCAAAGCCCTCCACTGTGGGAGATGGGAAAGGAAGGCAGACTTCCCTACACAGAGTGATTGGTTCATGAGAACCAAACCTCTGAGAACTGTGAGTTCTTCATAGCCTGTGAGCTCCTTTGGAGGCTCATGGACACAAGAGAAGTTAGCGTGGCTGGGGGGGCCTCACCACTCACCCGGTGTAGCCAGCCGGTCCTGGTACTTGGGGGTATGGTCAGAGACAGTCTGCAGCATCACCCACATGGTGAGGGTGAACATAGCCGTAAGGAAGCCATAGAAGACGAGGTAGAAGAGGAGGATAAAGGCTAGAGAGGAGGAAACGGGGTCAGCAGGTTCGAGCCCCTGTGATGACCTCACCTACCTCCACCTCCCTCTCCCACTCAGAGGTTCTGCACTGGGACAGGTTGCAGAGCCTTGGGGACATCTTAGAGCCTTCCCCAGGGAGCAAAATGAGACAGTCTGGAATCAGGCAGTGTGGCTGGCTTCAGTCCCGACTCCCAGCCTCTTCCTGGTGAAGTCCAACTCTGCGGAGGCCACACGAGACTTAAACTGTTGTTGCTGGGCAACCCCAAGTATAGGCCCCAGTTATTTTGCCTCAGATTACATTCCCAACCTCTCAACCATTCATGGGCCTGAAAAGGCACATCTGTTGTCACTATATTGGTGCTCATGCTTAAAGCTGTCTAGCACGATGACTTTTTGAGTTGGCACTGGCCACCACTCACAACCAAACTCTCATCCTATCCCTCAGAGTGTGGACTGTTACACTCAAGTAGCGAAATCTTCTCTCTCCTGGTGCCCCACAGAAGCTAAACCTTGAACACAGCTCCTTCCTAGCTACAAAATCAGACACAGCGGTCCAGAAGCTCAACAGCCACTCCACCCCAAACTGAACACACAGCACCCAGGGCAGAGGCACGGAGTAAAGGCAGAATCTCCCCACAGCTTTCCTGGCAGAGAGCAGGTCCTTAGTGGATGTGACATGTCACTCTGCTGCTCCTCAGCCTAAGGTAAGGGCCTGCCGTTGTTTCCACCAGCCACGACCCCCCAGGCCTTCACCTCAGAAGACAGTTCCTCTAGGAAGCCTCCTCAGATTCTCCCATGCAATCACGGACATCCCCCAGTCCCATAGACTGGCCTTCGAGGTCCCTGAGAGCAAGGACTGCACGGACCCACCTCAAGGGTGGGTTGACAGGGGCAGTGTTCAGTCAGTGTGGATGAACTGTAAATTGTGTCCTCTATGGGTCTTCTATGCTTTGACTTCCCAGCTTGACAATCCTTTTTGGAAGAATGCCACCACCCCTCACCTGCACCCATGCCCAGTATAGACAGACCCTGGACCAGACACAACTCCCTCCACACCCCCGCCCGAGTGCCGCCACGGGACAGGTGGGTCAAGTCCCAAGCCACCCCAACCGCACAGGCACACTCTGCCGGGTGATGTACGCAGCTCACCACTAGTGACCACTACTTCCCCCGCTTGCGACATCTGAGCCAAACATCCAGCCCTGAAAACCTCACAGTGTCACCCCTCTCCAACATCCCCCACCCACAAGCCGCCGCAGAAAGCTCCACGCTGGGCAGTGGGATGCAGACAACTTCCGCTGTGAAGAACCCACCCCCACTTCCCCACCTCTCCAAGACCCGCCCCCTCCTGCAAGTTCCCAGGGTGCAGGGGATGGGCCTGAGCTAAAAATAGATGGGTTTGGCTAACTAGTGAGAGCCGGAAGGGGGAAGGGGCGCTCTTCTGAGGAAGGGGATTACGACCGTGTGCATCGAACCTGCCCCGAGGGAGCGCGAGCGCCGCGGCGCCTACAGGCACGCAGAGCCCGCGACCTCCCGCGCGAGGGGGCTCCGCGGGGGGGCGGGAAGGCGGCAGTGACCTACTTTCTCCGCCTCCGCAGCGGCCGGCCAGGAAGATTAGACCGGCGATTCGGCTCCCTCCCCGCCTAGAGCCTGGCAGGGGGGCCGGACGCCAGGGACCCGGGAAGGCAACTGCGGCTGAGCCGGCGGGACCTTGTGCCCCTGGGGCGTCGCCCCGCGGATTTCCACCCGCCCGTCGCGCGTGGCCAGCCCCGCGTACCCCAGCTGGTCCCGGTGCGGCCCATGAACTGGTGCGTCCTCGGGTTCCACACGAACTCCTTCCACTCCTCAACCACCTGCCCGCAGCTCTTCTTCTCTTTCTGTATGACCATCTTGGCGGCGGGAGGCGAGTCTCGCGCAGTGTGGGGGGCTGCGGAGAAGCTGGGGTGCGGCGCACTGAAGCCCCCCTAGCCCCGAAAGCAAAGGCAGCGGGGGCAATAGAGACCCTCCTCAGATATGTAGCTGCTGCAGATTCCGGGGCGCTCGGCCATGCGCTGCTGGGTCCTCGCAGAGCAACGGAGGATCACTGATCCTAGGCCCCACCGACCGCGATGAAAAGGGGGGTTTCAGAGCAGAGGAGGACGAAAAGAGGAAGGGGTGCTAATGCAGTCTCACCCTCCAGATCTCCTAACGAAAATGGATGCACAAATAGACGGCTGCAAAACCTAAGCGAAATGCAGAAAAAAACGGGGTACAAGGAGGCAGGGAGAAGTGGGGGAGGGGGCCGCCCCTAAAACCGAGATGCAGAGAGGCTGTGGAGAGGGGCCAGGTGACCGCTCAAGGCTCTTCCACCAAGTGGAGACCACCACACAGCTGGTGGCTCGGCCGCGGGGGTGGGGCAGGCACGCGCAGTTGGGGTACTGCCGGAGGAGGGGGTTCCGGAGGCAGAGGCTCCGCTCCTCAGCAGTGCGGAGCCGCTTGGCTCCGCGCGCAGTCTTTATACTCGGCGGCTCTGAGGGTGCCCGCCCCCTTCCCACCCCCAGAAGCCCCGCCTCCTCGCCTCTGGCCCGGGCGACCTCATACATATGCAAATATGGAGAAAGTGATTGGGCCCGCCACCTCCTCTGGACCAGAAGGTCTCTTCTCTCCCCCACCCCCACCCGATACTGGACTGGATCAGGGTAGGTGGAAGGAATTGAGGGCGTGTCCGGGCGGAGTAGAGGGGAAGATAACATCGAAGAGGTACAGACACGCTGAGGGAAGCAGACGAGGCAGGGAGTTGGTAAGAGACTTAAGATCCAGGAGACAGACAGGGCCGAATGTGAGAGGAATAGAGAAAGAGCCAGAAAGCAAGAACAGAAGAGACCAGCCGGAGCGCTAGACCTGGAGGGACAGAAGCTAGACCAGGACACATAGAGATAGGCATAGGCCACCACAAGGGGGAAATATACCTGTGGGAGCTGCTATCACTGCCCCCAACACCTCCTTCTCCAGGTCCCACAGTCCCTCCTCCCACCACCTGCTTCTCTCCAAACCCAGACTTCCGGGGCTTCCTGCCACATCTCTCAGTGAAGCCCTCCCAACGCCACCATGTTCCCAGCCCCCAACATTAGAGACCTGAGCCCTCCTGGAGCCCCCTCCCCCATTTTCATCAGCAAACATTTACCGAACACCTACTGCAGACCTTGTGCAACTCTAGCCCTGGAGAAGTAAAGTCAGTTCTTACAGTCTAGTTCCTTTTCACTTTTCCTTGGAGAGATTTTTCTTCTTTCAACTCTCACCTGAAATCCGTAGCTCTAGTCCTTAAAAATTCCTGTTCTGTCACTTTCTTCCTCAAACTCTCTCCCTCTAGACCAAAGCCAGCTTCACTGACTTGGAATCTGCTCATTTGAACAAGGCCTGTGCCCAGAATGGCCTTGTTCTTGGTTTAGTGCTCTGCTGCCACCATCTTGGAATTCTTAATGATTTTATCTTTGAACTTGTGCTTTGGAAGTGAAATCCAATGGGACAATAAAGCATGCATGTGAAAAGAGGAGATATGTATGCATAATATGCCATTTGTGATGTTCCATGAGCACAGAACACCTACCATTCGTGGGAATTCAATGAGACTCAAATTGACTACAAGATAAGTGTTATGTCTATACCTGAATAAGTTGGGGTGCAGACAGCTAGGAGGCCCTTGTTTTCATTTGAAGCAGAACTTGCTTTGAACACAGAAAGAAGGCAATGGCCTTGTAGGAGACATGGATGACTGAGGTGTCCTATTATATATTTTCTCCATCTTGTCATTTCCCTGATTTAGCCAACCACTTCTGCTGGCAATGATCACAGAGAAGGAAAAGGAAAGCTGAAGTAATCCATAATTCCTTATTCTTTCAGTCCTTCTGTACTCGTCAGTAAGCTGAAAGTAGAAAGATGTTCATTTTTCTTTAGAACAATATTTAAAAACACCATGCAAAGCTGAGAAAAGAATGATGGAAGAAAGGAAAACAGTTTACATTTTAGTACCTTGAATGGCCCTTGTTGCCTGGTCTTTTGAACAAGGGATCCCACATTTTTATTTTGAACTGCATCCTGCAAATTATGCAACTGGCCTGGCTTCAGTCCTTCCTACAGCAGACTGTAGATAAAATTTTCTCAAAATATAGTTTTAATTAGGCCACTCCTCAGCTCAAAAGTCTTCAATGGCTTCCTGTTACCCTGTAGGATGGAGTCCTGATTCTTCAGTTTAACTTTCAGGGTACTCTACAATCTAGGCCCAACCTGTGTCCCCAACCTCCTTTCCCACTAGGACCCAACTAGTCCTTGCTGGAGCTGAGCCAGCCACTCCCGGGACAGGCTGTGCTTACTCCTGACTTCACACCTTTGTCCATTTCGTTCCCTCATCCTGGAAGACTGCCCACCCTCAGAGTCCAGCCCCAATTCCCATTTATTCAATGTGTATCTAATAAGCATTTGCTTAGAGCCAGGTGCTGTTCTAGTCCCTGTGCTCCCGGGGCTCCAATTCCAGTAAACAATAAAAACAAGCAAATGAAATAATGTAATATGTATAATATAATGCAGAAAAAAATAAAATAGGGTGATATGCCAGAGAGTATCTGGATAAATCAGGGATGGCCTTACTGAGGTGACTTTTAATGTGAGACCTAAATGACCCATGGACAGCCATGAGAAGATGTAGCAGAGCCTTTCAGGAGGAGAGAAATACAAATGCAAAGCCTGGACTTCAATGAAGGATTGATACAGCAAGAGATCTGAGAGGTGGCCAGGGGCCAAATCATACAGGTCCTTGTAGGCCAAAGGGAGTAGTTTGGATTTAATACAACCATCACAGAAACAATTCTAGGGTTTTAAGCAAGGGAGTGACATGATTAAATTTAATGAAAATCACCATGACTGCTGTGTAGAGAGTGGACTAGTTAGGGGGGCTTTGCAGCATCCAAGCAGGAGATGCAGATGGCCTGGACCACAGTAGCAGGTTTGAAGATTTTGTTTGAAACAAAAGGATGGGTTCCAGATCTATTCTGAAAGTAGAGTAAAAACTCTTGTGTATTTTATCTTTTCAACCAGACTGTAAGCATTTTGAGAGCAGGCCTTTGTCTTGCTCTTTGTATATATCCTCTATACCCAAGCAATTCACAGAGCTACTGAAGATAATGTCTAGTTGCCAAATTGGGCTTAAACATGAAATGGCTCTTCTGCAAGAAACCTCAGGGAAGTAACTTGCCTTTTCCTTCATCAGGCCAGGAGCACTGAAGTGGGCCACCATCAATCTGGAGAGACGAGGCCTAGCTACCTTTAACACACACAGCTTGGCAAACATAGGTCTAGGGTGGCCCCCAGACTGCTGGCCAAGAAAGAAAGAACAACTGTCTTCTGTGCATTTGGGGGGTTCTGGGGTAAGGCTGAGATACCTGTCGCTCCCACCCATGCCCCCTTCTCCTGTAGGTGAGGATCAGCTTGAGGGTAGGGAGGAGGGGGCGCACTCTAAATGCAGCACTGGCGTTCACAGGATAATGAGCTAAGGAAGGGGTGGGGAGGAAGGGCCATTACAAACCTCAAACCTGTTCGTGGAATCCAGCCCTCCCTCCCGCATCTCCTGGAAGAAGGATGGGCATAAGAGGCCCTACAACTCTCTCCATATGCAGAGGTTTGTGCTTTTATCCTCTTCCTGCCAAATCCTAGGGACCCGGCTGTTTGGGTTCCCAGCAAAAGGGATCTTCGCAGAGATAAGAACAAGGAAAGAGCTCCAAAACACAGATATGGAGGGAAGGTATACAAGGGTTATTATTTAATGGGGACAGAGTTTCAGTTTTGCAAGATAAAGGGTTCTGGAGCTGGAGACGAACAACACTGTGAATTTTAATGCCACTGAACTGTACACTGAAAAATGGGCAAGATGGTAATTTTGTGTTATGCGTATTTTACCACATTTTAAGAGAGAGAGAGGGAAAGAGGAGAAGAGAAAGTTCCCAAGAAATAAAAAGTTCCTCTGCTAACCAGATCAAGCCCCAACTACTCAGCATACATACAAGGGAAGGCCTCTTGCTGTGTGGCCCAAAAGCCTCTCAGTCTGCCCTCATTCCTTCTCAGCCTGTCCCTGGTTCAGCCACATCACAAACCCTTCCTCACCTTTTATACCTGATAGGCTTATGTATTTCAAGATCCATGCACGGGATTAATGATATCAACAAAAGCAACCTCTCTCATATATTGAGCACTTTCTGTATGCCAAGCACCGTGCTAGGCATTTGACCTACAAAATTCATCAAATCATCACAGCCAGCCTATGAGGAGGGTAACTTCCTTTTTTGTAGATGGGGAAACTGAAAGTTCTAGAGGTTTAGTCATTTGTTCAAGTTCACACATCTAATAACTCACGTCTTTGATGATCCTTGGAAGAACCTGCCACCAGTTTGTCTGGCCCTTCACAGAGATCTCTGCTAAAACATTCTGCATGTCTCTCTCTCTCTCCTAAGATCCCTGTTCTCCAAGGCCAGGGCCAAGGCTTGACCATCTTTGGAGTCCTGTGGACCACCTAACACAGTATTTGGCATACTGTCAGCAGCCAATAAATGTCAGTTGAAAGAAAGAAAAAGAGAGAGAGAGAGTGTGTTTAAGTCCGGGGAGAGGAAATCTCGGGGCAAAATAGTTCTAAAAACCGAAATCAAAGGGAGAAATAAAGTTTAAAACCCGTTTATTGCCTACAAACAGCAGTCCAGGGCCATCTCGCTCCTCTGCTCTGGAAAAAGCAAGCAAGCAAGCCAGCCCCTCCCCTTAAACTCTCAGGTTCAGACACACCCTCAGTTGCCCAGGTAATTACCCATTGACATGGAGATGAACTTCTCACCACCCCTGAGGATATGCAAATGCACCAAAGCCAGGGGAGATTATCTGGAAATGTTATAATTTTACCCACAGGCCACCCCTCCAGAAATCTCGCCTTACTTTCTGCTCGTTCCCCTTCTTCCGCCATGATCCCTGGGCAAGAAAACTGGAGCATCAGACTAATGACATAAGAATAGCAACAGCAATAAAATTATGACAATCCTCAAGCCAGAGGATTCAGCTTGGTTCAAAGTCTTATGCAGAGTAAGTCCATAGCTCGTCCGTTCCATAGGCAGGCAGTAACTGAGGGTTCAGAGCAATCATCATGCGCAGCTGCAGCCAGGGGGCGCACTCAGGCCACAAGGACTGTAGGAGAAAAGAACCTTAAGGGTGATAAGATACATGTTTTAATGATACCAGCAGAGGCAAATCTTGTCCATCAGGTAGGATACATGCAAGAGAGTGGTCTTGTGATAACAGTGGCAGGAATGGGATCTGGTCCTGGTTTAGTATACCAGACTTTCACCCCCCTCCCTGTGGGAGTTACAGATGGGTCAATATATAGGGCTACATACTGGCCTTAAAGATAAAACAAAACTTCCCCACAAGATGTTCTTACCTCCTGGATGTTTTGGGTACACTACCCCGACCTTTGGGGGCCATTTAGCTGTTACTCCAGGAATACACATGAGGCCAGCTTCCAGGCCTTTCCCCCAAGGTGTAAGAGGGGCCAGCCATCGCTGGTCCATGTGTCGAAATGTCCAGGGCCAGGTCCATTCAACAGTGTCTCCAGGGCATAATGCAGTGGGGCTGGCAGCAGCTCTGCTGGCCGTATCCTGATTCCAATAGCTCTTCTTTGGTTTGGATGTACAATTGTATAGGAGAGGAAGCAATGTGTGTGAGCATATCCACAGGGATTAAAGCTCCTTTATGTGGCTTCTCATTCAAATGCTGCAGCACCGTCCATAGGCGAACTGACCAACCTGTAGACTATTGGTGTCTAACTTCAGGCCAGATTTCAACGAGCCGTTGTACCTCTCTATCATGCCTACCCCAGTAGGATTATATGGTACATGAAATTTCCACTTTATTCCTAATTGCTGCACCCATTCTTGTAACACATGTCCAGTAAAGTGGGTGCCTTGATCGCTCTTAATCACCTGCGGGTGGCCATAGGCTGCAAAGAGACGCTCCAGGCTCCTTTTTGTGGTTTGCTGATCTGCACGATATGCAGGAAAAGCAACCAATAGTTCAGTAGCTGTGTCCACACAAGTCATGGCATACCGATATCCTTCTGATATGGGCAGAGGCCCAATATAGTCTATTTGCCACCCGACAAGGGGTATTGGCCCCCTTACTATTGTCCCATGTTGCTGTGGGACTTGGTGTAAGTCCCTGTTAGAGCACACAAGGCACTCCTTCCAGGCTCTGCTGACTTCTTCAAAGGTCAAAGGCAAGCCCCACTGACAGGATACAGCCCACATTGTCTTTTGCCCCGCATGCAATAAACACTGGTGCAGCCATTGGGCCACATCAGAAGCAGGCTTTCCTTGTAGCATCTGAACCAATGTGTCTGCTTCATCATTGCCTGGGGATGCCAAAGGAAATGTCCAGTCACACGATATATGGTAACTGTCTTAGTCTGACCAGAGGTGCATAGGTCTTGCCACAACTCTTGCCCTCAAAGGGGCTAGTGACCAACCATCCAGTTGGCATGATACCATGTTAGTAGCCACAGGGTTGAGCCCTGATATACGGCCCAGCCGTCAGTGCAGACAACTATGGGGGAAGGCTCCTGGGTGATCAGGAGACATACTGACGGCACTCAGCCCATTGACTGCTCTTCCCCTCTCCATCCTCCATCCATATTGTCTGTCTTAGGATGGAAAGCCACAGCCCTCCACTTCAGGGGCTGCCCATGACTGGAGCCATCTGTGCACCAAGCATCTTCAGGTATAGGAGCTTTTCCCTCCTGATGAGGAGTCTCAGCTACCAAGGGCTGAAAAGCAAGTTCTTCCTGCTTTCCACTGGTATAGGTCACTGGCCTCAATAAGTGTTGGACTTCTCCACTTAAGGGGCTAGTAGAGAGTGCGCTGCACTGCTGTAAATATGCACCCCATTTGGCCAGTGTAGGTGTCTGTGCCATGCCACTCCATTGCCTTTGGGTCCAGTGTCACACCCACCCCATGATGGGATAGATGGCTATTAACTTGGTCGGAGCTGTTCCGGCGATGGGCTCCGTAGCCAGCAAGGCATGGTACACGCAGCCAGTTGCTTCTCTATCAAGGTGTACCGGACGTCTGCTCCTTCCCATAGTTGTGACCAGAATCCAATAGGTTGGCATGTCATCCATAACCATCTTGGGTTATATGAACACCTAGTTCACAGGGCCTTGATGAGTCCATTACATTCAAGGCCTATACAGCCTTGACTGCCCACTTGGCAGTAGTAAAAGCAGCTGCACGTGCCTCACCCAGTCCCAATTGATGCCCTTTCGTACCAACCGGTATAAGGGCTTCAGAATTTGTGCCAAGTGCGGGATAAACACTCTCCAGCAGCCCAAAAGACCCAAAAAACTCGGGTAATATTGCCACAGTGGTAGGGGTGTGGAAAGCTTGGACCTTGTCTATAAGTGCTTCAGGAACAACTTTAGTTTTACCCGACCAGACAACCCCCAAGCATTTCACAGACAAACCAGGTCCCTGAACCTTGGTGCTGGTCACAGCCCATTCTTTCCCCTGTAGATGTTGCAACAGTCTAGGAACTGCCCCTTCTAAATCTGAAAGAGAATCAGATGTGAGCATAATATCATCAATGTAGTGATACAACTGCACTATTTGCAATTTCTTCCATGTGGCCAAGTCCTGGGCTATAAGTCCATGACAGATGGTGAGACTGTGGAGATATCCCTGTGGAAGGACAGTGAATGTCCACTGCCGGCCTTCCCACATGAAGGCAAACTGTTCCTGGCTTTCCTGTGCTATGTCAATAGAGAAGAAAGCATTAGCAAGGTCTGCTACGTAATGATACATTCCC
The DNA here is from genome assembly GCA_029783875.1 of Phataginus tricuspis. NCBI lineage: Eukaryota > Metazoa > Chordata > Mammalia > Pholidota > Manidae > Phataginus > Phataginus tricuspis. Next base: position 10,180,376 of record JAQQAC010004778.1, on the reverse strand, counting down.
AACTCGTGGCTGAGGGTGTCCAGAATGTCTGCTATAGAGGGGACAGCAGCATCCAAAGGGGGTGTGACTTTATTCAATTCCCTGTAGTCTACAACCATACACCAGGAGCTGTCTGGCTTTCTCACTGGCCACACTGGGGAATTAAAAGGACTATGAGTGGGCTTTATGATGCCCACCCTCTCCAACTCCTGTAGAGTTTCTCCAATTTCCTTGTGCCCCCCCAGGCAATTTATACTGATTAGTATTTGTCACCCACCGAGGTACAGTAAGAGCTACAGTTGGGTGCTTAGCATGTCCCCTCAATAATGCCTTTACCACATGGTACCATCAGTCTGAACTCACCTGTAGTGGTCTGTAACCACAGGCCCTGCAGGATATCTACCCCCAAAATATATTCAGGGATGGGAGAAATGTACACAGTGTACTCCTCTGGGGGTAAACGCCCTATCGCCAATGAGATTTGGGCTTTCTTCACTCTAATTGCCTTACCCCCATAGCCATCTATCACAGCAGGGGTCCCGGGAAAATGCTCAGGGTTGCCATGAATCAAAGAACACTCAGCTCCTGTGTCTACTAGCGCCAGGACACATTGTACATTCACAGGGGACCAATTAATTGCTAATTCTACATGGGGCCTCTGGTCCCTACCATGTCCCCGAACGTGGGGACTTTGAACACCCCCTCAGTCAAACCGCGATGCCCAATCATCCTCCTGTGGGGGTGAGGGCTCAGGTGAATCCTGAGTACTGTCCCCCATGAAGTTTTGCAGTGACACAGACCTTGACTCTGGTTTCCATGTCCTGGACCTCAGCTGCTGGAACCACTGCTCTGGCTTTAATTGGTGCCACAGTTCTAACAATATTCTATTGGGTTGCCCATCAAGTTTTTCTTTCACTACCCCAGCCTTTATCATATCAACCCACATCTGGGTCCTCGAGACCTTCACAGGGCCTTTTGCACTTCTCCTTATAGTCTTGGCCTGTACTTCCCTCCGTGCCCTTATTGTTTCAACCTCCCCCAGATCTGCTAAAGTACGAGTAGCCTCACTTATGGGTTGCCCTAGGTGGGGGCAGGAGTGTTCACTAGGGACCCAAAGAGAGATGTGGGTGCAGCACCAGGTTTCTCAATCCTATAGTGAACATCTCCTCATCAGGGCCCTGGGGGTCCATATTATCGATGATATTTTTCATATCCAATTCCCGCAGTACCTGTTGGAGCTCTGCATACGTTTTCCAACTACTGGGAAAATATGGTAGATCACCCTGATCAGGCCAAACTGCCCTGATGGCAGCTGTCAGCCATTCCAGGACTGTCTGATTCCCTGAGGCGTGATGGGCATTTTGCAACCGCTGCTGAAGGGAAGGGTGAGTTGTTAGGGAAGCCATTCTACTCATCTCAGTACCCGACACAACAATGTTTTCCACACCCATATCCCAGAGATGTAAAAGCCATGTAGGCAGAGATTCCGATGGCCTCTGCCTATACAGGACGCTCATGTCCACCAGCTCATCCTGGGTATAGGGGTGGACCATGGAGTGCTCCACAACCTGGGGAGGGGGCTGCTCCTCCCCCTGAGGAGCCCGCAGTTGTTCCATTTTTCTTTTCTTAATTACAGCTGGGCGGGCCTTTAAAACCGGAGAAGATGGTACCTCCGGCAGTGGCCTGGGTAGCGGATATGCCAATGGCCCCGCCTCCTCATCTTCTCCCTCGGGCTTCTCCACCGACGGCCCCTCCACCATTTCCGAGGCTGAAGGCACTACTCTTTCCTCCCCCTACCCCATGGCCTCCTGCAACGCAGCTTTTTCTGCTGCCTCCCCCCTTGCTACTAAGGAGTCATCTAGGAGAGTGACCTGTCTTTTCAGTAACTGTCTCTCTTCTTTAATAGCATCGCATAGGTTATCGTCCAGCTCCTCCAAGCGATGCTGAAGTGTGTCTCCCACCTACGTCCCTCTCTCTCCTCGCTAACCTGGTCGGTAACCCTCTCTCTCCTGTATAACAATTTCCACTATCTCGGTGAAAAGAGACCCTACAATGCCAGCCGCTACACGGCCCCCTAAGGTCTCCAAGCAGTCTTCCAACTCACGGAGGGCTAATTCTGCAGCTTCTGGTGTTTCCACCCTTCCCCAGTTCTGGGGAAGGCCCCACCCCTCCAAGAGGTACTTTACCCTAGACCAATTCCCCACTAGGGGTTCCCAAGTTGGAAGCACCACAGCTGGGGGGATAATAACAGGTGAAGCGGCACCCTCTGCCGCTACATCCGCTGGCCTCCCCACCACCCACAGGAGCAACCCTCCCAAAGGTTGCACCCATTATGACAGATTTCGGGTTCAGAGGCACCCTGCCGACTGCGCAAGGTGTAAGTCCGGGGAGAGGAAATCTCGGGGCAAAATACCTCTAAAAACCGAAATTAGTCAAAGGGAGAAATAAAGCTTAAAACCTGTTTATTCCTTACAAACTATAGTCCAAGGGAGTCTTCTCTGCTCCGGAAGAAGGAAGCAAGCCAGCCAGCCCCTCCCCTTAAACTCTCAGGTTCAGACACACCCTCGGTTGCCCAGGTAATTACCCATTGACATGGAGATGAGCTTCTCTCCACCCCTGAGGATATGCAAATGCACCAAAACCAGGGGAGATTATCTGGAAATGTTACAATTTTACCCCGAGAGAGAGAGGGAGGGAGGAAAGGAAAGAGGGAGGGAAGGCCAGAGAGAGGCAGAGGATAGGGTGGAGTGAGTGGGTAAACTAGGCCTCGAGGCTGCAGGACATGCTTGGCCTTCGCAGACTTGGACAAACACTAACAAAGTTTCTAACAACTCAAGGCTGAATCCCTAGATGCCCCCAGCCCCCCTTAAAGTGCCTGCCTGAGAAAGCTCAAGGCTGCCTGTAGAATTTGCTGTTTGTTCCAGCCAACACCGGAGGGGGGTCCTGCCTCCCAGCCTGTGAGAGCCGACTTTGGTAAATCCAGCTAGCAAATCCAGATGGGTTTCATGGGGACCAACCTCTCACTTCCTTTTTGTAATCTTTCACAGATACCCTGATGCCTGCTCCCTGTGCTCTCATTCTCCCTTTGAAATGTCTGACCACCGAGAGATTCAAGGTGGCGGCGTGAGAGGTGTGACAGAGAACTCCCAAAACCACATATAGTACGAAAATATAGTTAATACAACTAACCCTAAAACAGCAACAGGAAAGAAGGCCACACCAGATTGCATACAGACCTCACCGAACAGGATCCTAGCACACAACTCATCAAACTCTTGTAATTTCCTAGGTGGTAAAAGCAATAGGAAAATCTTTTGTCATATTTGTTTTCTGACTCAGCCTCTTGAAACAGCTCTGGAGTGGTAAAGGTGAAAGGAGCGCCTTTTGATATTCACAATAACCCCTTTTAAACACACACACAGACACACACACACACACACAGACACACACACACACAGACACACACACACACAGAGACACACACACACACACACACACACACACACACACACACACACACACACTCTGATCACCTCTTTAGAAATCAGTTCAGTTCATGATGGACTCTTTCCCCCATACTATTGCAACAATGTATCGCTGATTGAAATTTGTCTTTACTGCTTTAAGTAGCCTCTGGCTTGTTTATTTTTTGACAAGGGGAGGTATGGAGATCAGCCTTTTATTTGTTTTAGTTAATTAATTAGTTACTATTATTTTTCAGGATAACTTCTGAAAAAAGTTTATTTTTCACAAGCTCCAAGTGTTTCTCCAGTCACCTCTGGGGATGAGTGCATGTCATCCACATCCAGTATCTCATCTGTTTTCCAGCTAGAATGACACCTTTCCAGGTTTCTGACTTAGCTAGCTCTTTTACAAAGACTTGAACACCCATAAGCCTACAAAAAAAGTAGGATACCCCAAACATATACAGTCAACTAATATTTGTTAAAGGAGCCTTGGATATACAATGGGGAGATGACAGCCTCTTCAGCAGCTGGTGTTGGAAAAACTGGACAGCTACATGCAAGAGAATGAAACTGGACTACTGTCTAGCCCCATACACAAAGGTAAACTCAAGATGGATCAAAGACCTGTATGTAAATCATGAAACCATAAAACTCTTAGAAAAAAACATAGGCAAAAATCTCTTGGACATAAACATGGGCAACTTCTTCATGAACTTATCTCCAAGGGAAACAAAAGCAAAAATGAACAAGTGGGACTATATCAAGCTGAAAAACTTCTGTACAGCAAAGGACGCCATCAGTAGAACAAAAAGACATCCTACAATATGGGAAAATATATTCATAAACGATGTATCTGATAAGGGGTTGACATCCAAAATATATAAAGAACTCATGCACCTTAACAAACAAAAAGCAAATAATCCAATTAAGAAATGGGCACAGGACATGAATAGACACTTCTCTAAAGAAGAAATTCAGATGGCCAACAGGCACATGAAAAGATGCTCCACATCGCTGGTCATCAGAGAAATGCAGATTAAAACCACAATGAGATATCACCTCACACCAGTGAGGATGGCCAACATCCAAAACACAAACAACAACAAATGTTGGCGAGGATGTGGAGAAAAGGGAACCCTCCTACACTGCTGCTGGGAATGCAAATTAGTTCAACCATTGTGGAAAGTAGTATGGAGGTTCCTCAAAAAACTCAAAATAGAAATACCATTTGACCCAGGAATCCCACTCCTAGGAATTTACCCTAAGAATGCAGCAGCCCAGTTTCAAAAAGACAGATGCACCCCTATGTTTATTGCAGCACTATTTACAATAGCCAAGAAATGGAAGCAACCTAAGTGTCCATCAGTAGATGAATGGATTGAGAAGATGTGGTACATATACACAATGGAATATTATTCATCCATAAGAAGAAAACAAATCCTACCATTTGCAACAACATGGATGGAGTTAGAGGGTATTATGCTCAGTGAAATAAGCCAAGCTGAAAAAGACAAGTATCATATGATTTCACTCATATGTGGAGTATAAGAACAAAGAAAAAAACTGAAGGAACAAAACAGCAGCAGACTCACAGAACCCAAGAACGGACTAATAGTTACCAAAGGGAAAGGGACTGGGGAAGATGGGTTGGAAGAGAGGGATAAGAGGGAAAAAGGGGCATTACGATTAGCAGATGTAATGTTGGGGGGTACGGGGAGGGCTGTACAACTCAGAGAAGACAAGTAGTGATTCTATAGCATCTCACTATGCTGATGGACAGTGACTGTAATGGGGTTAGTGGGGGGGGACCTGATGAAGGGGGTAGTTTAATCACCATAATATTGCACATGTAATTATAGATTAATGATACCAAATTAAATTATATATATAAAAAAAAGAATGAGGTCTCCCAATACTTTTATAGGAAGATATCTACCATACACTAAGTTATAAAACAGGATGTCTAAAAAAAAAAAAAAAAAAAAGGTAGGATACTAGAATCCCTCCGAGTACAGGTGGGGTCTTCTCACCATGCCTGTAATACGGAGGATGCTGAGTGGCACTGGTTGCCTCTCGACACCAATTTCTACCCCCTTCTCTGCAGGTGCTGGAAGCCCAGGAACCACATTTCACAGATTGCCCTGACAGTAGAGTTCTGCCAATAAAAATGTACTTGTGTGAAATCTGGAGGGTAGAAAGGAGGTGGAAGCCATTCTTTCCTCCTCTGCAGCGGCAGATGTAAGGCTGCATGTTGGCCTCCATACTCCCCCACCAGTCACCAGGCAGCAATGACCTCAGCAGTAGTTTCCAGAAGTTTCCTGAGTTCTGAGTAGCAGCAGCAACTGCGAGTCTATGGAAAGCAGCTACAACAAAGTAAACTGAAAGCTAGTGGGAGGCAATCCCCCAACCCTCAACTTTCACCACCACTAGCCCCTCCAATGATAAGAATCAATTGCCTATATACAAGCTTTTTCTTTTGCTTGAAATATCTACAGTGGTTTCTGTTTTCCTGTCTCTGGTAACTGTAAAATATGTCTGCAAATTCTTTGACTCTTCTTTCTTCAAAAGGTTTGAACATCAGTTGGATTTAGTGACTGACTTCTAACTTCTCATGTTATGTGACAGAAGTCAGGCTATGTGTTTTCTGAGGCTAGGTCATAAAAAGGGTAATTTTCATCTGTTTCTCTTAATTGTTCACTCTGAAGGAGGCCAGCCATTATGATGTGAGGACATTAATCACATAGCATGGGGACAGGCCCGTATGGAGAGGACTGAGACTCCCTCCAACAACCAGTAGCTGTGTAAGTGAGCAGCCCCCTTGGAAGCTGTGTGAGCAGCAAACCACCTTGGAAGTGGACCTCCAGCCTCAGTCAAGCCTTCAGATGACTGAAGCCCTGGCAGAGATCTTGAGATCCTCATGAAAGACCCAGAGCCAGAACTGCCCAAACTACTCCTGAATTCTTGGCTCACAGAAATTGTGAGGAATAATGTTTATTGTTATTTTAAGCCACTATTTTGGTGTAATCTGTTACATAGCACCAGATAATCAATACACTGTCTGATACAGGGGTTGAGCCAGATAGACTTGAGACTCTCTGAGCGGGTGTAGTAAGAATGATGCCCATGGGTGGTTGGGGACTTTGGTTCTAAGCTCGAGCTCTTCTCTACCATATTTGCCTGGGCACAACGTTCCTTGACCTCCTGTTATGTAAAGAGGACAGTAGTAGCAAATGTGCAAATATAAAGTGTGGTTTTATTGTTTCTCAAGGAAACTTACAAAGAGAATGGTAACAGGGAATTAGGCCAGACTTAGCTGAACCATGTGTCCATTGGCTAGGGGTCCTGTAGGGAGAGAGCCTTCCTGGAATGTATCACATTTATAGGATGGCAAGGTAGGGAACATCTATACCACTAACAGTGGAAACTGCAGGATGAAAGAAATGATCTCATTAGAAAGGTGGAGTCTGTTTTTCCATTGAGCTTGTTGGTACCTGCTGAACTAGCTCTCTGCTGAGCTGCTGAAAAGGAAATGAATCTCCCAAGACAATCCATCTGGCTTCACCTCCTAGATTCCTGACACTTCACTGATCCCCATTCCTAGGTGATACATGGCCCTTATCATCACCTAGAATTCACCATAAATATAACCAAAGTCCAATCGTTCACTCTCTGAACATAAGCTCTTGTCCTTCCAGTT
>JAQQAC010004778.1:10157221-10172733 GCA_029783875.1 Phataginus tricuspis | reverse complement strand
CCCCAAACCAGGGCAGACTGCAGTTGAGCTGCCAAGGGGAGTCAATCTTCTTCAGGAGGTCATAGGGGAAACCCTGGATGATGGCCTGCATGTGAGAGGTGCAGCACTGCATGAACTCCACCATCTGCAACACACTAGAGATGCTCAGTGCTGGCGCAGCTAGGGGCTACCTGGCCTTCACTGGCACTGGAAGGGTCTAAGGACTCGAAGCCCCACAGAGGGAAAATCTCAGAAAAGGGAAAGATCCGAGTGATTTTGTAAAGGTATGAAACATTATCAGGGAGATGATTTGGCAATAATTTCTTCCAACTCCCTCCTTCAACAGATGAGGAAACTAGGGAAGGAGAGTGAAATCACTTGTCCAATGCCCAACAGCTAATGAACAGGAGAACCAGAGAGCAGAAAGAGAGGACTCTGCCCATCTCCCCCTTCCTTCCAGGTGCCCAGGACTGTGCATGCCGTTGGGCTTCACATTTGTTATATTTAGTCCTCATTAGAATACATCACACCTGGCAGTGTGTGACCTCAGCAAGTTAATGTTGGTGGGCCTCAGTTTCCCCATCTGTAAAAATGGGGGATAATAACAGTACCTTCCTGAGAAGGTTGCCATGAAGATTAAATTAGTTAATATTTAACTATTTAATTCAGATTGTCTGACATGCAGTAAGTGCTAATTAAAGGCTGGGGAAAATTGTAAATGTTCTTCCTCCCCATTGAATGAATGACGAGAAAGTTTCACTAGACTTGCCCAAAGTTTTATCACTGGTTAACTTCCTACAACCCAGTCCTGCATGTCCAGTGCCAATGGCAAGGCCACCGCAAGCTCTGTGCCATCCCTGGAGCTGGCCCCTGGCCTCCGGAGTCCCAGCTAAGCGCCCTACCTGGGATGTAGCCTCAGGGGGTCCTTACCGCAGTGCTGCGCTCCTTTCCTGCTGTCAGGGCCCAGGTCTGTGGGTTTTGACCCTTCTCATTGTGGAGCCGAAGGTCACCCCCTGCATCCTGCAGTTTGCTGAGGATCCACTGATTGCCTGAAAAGGCTGCTGCAAGGACAAGGGTAGTCCCATCAAAGCAGCAGCTGGAGAGAGTAGTGGAACGAGTGCCCACAGCATGGGGTGGGAGAGCCAGTGGTTGACACACACTCTTCCCAGAAAGTAACCTTTGGTGACGAGGATTCTAATACCACCATTTGTGAGGCCCCTGGTCTGTGCCAACAGATTCATATACATCTGTGGGGAAGTTGGGGTTCCTAGGGCCAGAATTCTCACTGAACTTAAACCACTTGATGATGTAACTGGCCTGTTGCTAGGCTACTGCTTTCACACCCGTAGGCAATAAGCTATTTGCACTGTATGGAGAGCTCAGCCTAGTGCTCTGGGTGGAGGCAGAGATGCTAGTGCCCGACCTACAGCTGGGAGAACAAGCCAGGTAATAAACCCTTTCACCCCAAAGAAACGTTCTACTGTCATTTCTTTGGTCACACTGAAATCATAGTGAACTTGCCAAGGGCTGAAACCCATTGGCAAGACAACATCCCACTTTTCTACCCTTACCCCTGCTCTTCAAGGTGGTATCATTTCCCAAATTATAGAAGACGAATCTAAAGGGCAAAACAGACTCATTCACAGACAGGGGTCTGGTTCCAAATTGGGTGTTCTTTCCCTCACTGCCCCCTTGATACTGGCTGCCCTGAAACAATTTACCCATGTAATAGCATGTCCAAGTCAGGCTGGTGAAGATGGGTCATGTGAAAATGTCTCTCTCTCCCAAACCCTGTGGCTGAGGCCCACAAAACCTTGGCATCAGCAATCTGGTCAAGGATCTGTGATTCAGAAAAATTTAACCAAAGCTCATAATCTGAGATGTGAAGGGATGGCCTTGTTGCGTCCAGGATAGTGAGGTATGATATGTAGTCATGGTTTCCTAACCTGGTTGTAAATCAGGATCACCTGGAGAGCTTGTTTTCTTTAATTGAAAAAGAAACACAAGTGGCAGAAGGAGAAGGGAAGAAGAAATAAAATGAAGAAGGAAAAGAAAAGAAAGAAAAAAGACTCCTAACTTCAGACCCGCCCTCTTGCCCAGAGGCAAGTACTCTTGTAAGCTTTTGTATCCTTCAAGAAATTCTCTATGCATATACAAGTAGGAATAAGAATATGCTATATAAACTACTCTGCATCTAAATTTGATTCACTTAACAATATATCTTGGGAGAAATTTCCATGTGATAAACATATAAGCCACCTCAGTTCATCACTTCATAGTATTCCAATGTAAGGATGTACCATTATTCACTTAATGAGCCATTGGGATATCTGCCAAAAATACAGATTCTCAGACTATACACCAGACTGAATCAGGATATGCAAGCCCGGGGCCCAGGAATATGTACTTTTTACAAGTGCCTCAGGTGCTGCCAAAGAGGCTGGCCTGCACCCAGGGCATCTGTAAATCAATGGAATATCTCATTGTGAGCTCTCTGCTGTTAGGTCAGATAAACAGTCCAGCACATTGCACTGTGGGAACCATAATATCCTCCTGGAGATTCAATCTGGAAGCCTACAGACTGATCTGGCTACCTAGAGGCAGGTTTTACTTGGTCCACAGAGTGTTTAAAAAAAAAAAGGAATTTAAATAATGGACAGTATTTAACATTTGAGAGATTTCACACTAAAATTTGAGATTTCCAGCCTCTTGGAAATTTGGAAGATCCAGCCTCCATGAAGCAGCAGGTGCCTGACCTTCCTTAGATAGAGCTTGACCTACTCACCCCACTTGGTCCCATAGGCATCTGACTTTGTGACATCAATAGGCCCAGACTATGACAGCATTTCCACTGAGTACTCAGAAATACAACCTCCTCCCAGAAATTTCCCCTTCACCTCAATCAGAAGATATTTTTAAAGTCATATGAAAATGGTCCTATCACAAAATATGAAGCCATGGGGTTTGCCTTTCTTCCCTTGACGACGTCCTTCTCACCTCCCCCTGGCATCATGGGGAATTATAAAAAGGGAATTTCAAATTCTAGGTTCTTCGAGGGCGGGGCTCCTGGTCGCGGCTTTATTATTAACATAATGCACCCCTATGGGCCAGCCACTTAAACTCTCTAGGCCTCAGTTGCCTAACCTAGAATATTAAAGGTTTGAATGATTTGATGTTTCAAGAACCCAAGCTCTAAGCCTCCACAAAACAGATGAAACTGCAGATTAACTGGAAATTGTTGCATTTCTGCTGAGGAAGTCCAGGGGGTCCCAGTATGGCCTCCCTACAAAGCCGTTAACTTGCAAACATCAGGTGAGCTAGCCCTTTCTTTCCGAGCTTTAAAATTAAACATTAACACTGCAGAGACATGAGTGTATGAAAGTCTAGAAAAATTCAGGAAGGAAACACATCAAAATGTTCACTGTGTTTAGTTATATTTGGATTACAGAATTCACATACTGATTTTTTTTTTCCTTTATACTTTTGCAAGCTTCCAAGTTTTCTCCCACTTACAGCAAGTGGGAGAAATCTTGTAAAAAAAACAATCTTGCAATTTTATAACAAAAAACAAAACAAAAAAACCCCAAATCTATCAATATCAATATATTTTTTTAAGTACATTAAGCAAAGTCTCCTTATGTAAGATGGGAAAGCTATTTTATGACTGTTCACAATCTAATGTTTCCTATAAAAATTAGTTGTAATGATGTAAGTGCTCAAAACTTGTTCCTGGTTCTGTGAAATTGGAGCTGTAAAAATATTTGCTGTTCCCTCCCTGTCAAGAAGGTGGTTGTAAGGATTGAGCTAGCAGGTGTCTGGGGAGCGATACCCAAGGAAGAGGGATGTTCACATGTAGACTGATCCACTCAGTGTGTTGCTGTTCCATATCAAAATTTGAACGGAACTATTAGATTCAGCAGATTCTTTTAAACCACAAGAGCCAGGCAAAAGTCTTCATAACAAAATGAAGCCAAGAATATTAATTAGTGAAGAACTTGGTTGAAGGATATTGTTAAATTGCATAAGCAAATCATACAAATTATAACTTGGAGTGGAAATATTCAGACTGTGCTGTTAATGACTAATTAATGACTAGTAAGTTCCACTAGTAAAATTGCTTAGAAAACTTTTTTTTAGTAATTAAAAGTATGTTTCAACATACGTACACAACTGCATTTCCTTGATATAAGTTAGTAAAGGTTCTTTTAATATCTCATCAAATTATTTTCCAAATGCTCCAACTCATCTTAAGAGCATATAATTTATTTTCTAGATAGGGATGTTATTTACTTACTGATTTGGATCTGATCGATAATCCACCAGAACACCCACTCACTTTCTAAGGCCTAATAATGCCGCAAGGAAAAAGTGCAGTCTGGCCCAGGTGCTTAGCACCATCGACATAAATTCCTACAAAGCAAGTACCAGGATCAATGCAACTATCAGGGAGTTTCCTAAGATAAAACTAGGGAAACTCAAATTAGAAGAAAAAGTTAAAATTCCTTTATACAGTACTTTCAAATATTACCATTGTACTTAAAAAAAAAACAAAGAAAGGAAAGCCTTCCTTAAGGGCCACACAAACACAAAGGATACAGATCAACTAGGAGGCAACCAGCGCCTATACAACAAAAACATTTACAGCAAGTTGCATTAAAGCGTTTCACCGCACTCTAGCAAACTAAAAATGGACTGCAATAGTTCTCCCCCTTCGGAAGACATAAGGTTAGGGGATTTAATAATACTTTGTGTTGGTGAGGAACTCCCTTTTGAGCAGAAAACTGCCTTTATGCCCCATTAACACACAGACTTGACAAAGAAAAAAAACTAAGGAACACACCCCAAACATTTCAAGAAGGGAGAACAAAGAAAACTCAGTTATAAACATCAAGCACCAAAATAACAAATCGGGAGTAATCAATAACTTAAAACCAAAAGAACCTTCCTTTACTTTACCTTCCAAGTTGTAAAAATCATAAAACAGCCCTAAAGTAGAAATTTTAAAAACGTAGCAAAATAACACGGAGAAAAACCTCGACACGTTGTAAAACACTATAATATCCAGACCCACACACATAAGCTCGTCTGTACTTTAACCACCGAAAAAGAAAAAACCACTCAGATTGTGTCCTCTTCCTCTCACTCCTCCAAAAGGAAGAGAAGAACGATCATCAATGGCAGTTGGTTGTTGCAACTACAACACCAAACGCCAGCTTCACGCTCAGAAGAGAACACTACACCTCCTCCTCGTGGTTTCGGGTGCTCTACACATTCAGAGAAACTTCTCTAGTAACGAACTATAGAAATGATCCCTGAAAGTATAGTCTTAATAAAAAATTCTCTACTTTTCCAAACTGGATGAAACCCACACATATTACAGTGACGGTGAGTATTTCTTGCAGCACTATTTTTCCCATATGTACACTAACATATGTTTTCTAAAGACACTTTACATTAAAAAAGCTCGACAAAGCATTTTGAACCCTCTTGCGTTTCCAAAGTTAGTTCAAGCCGTCACTTTAATTAACATACAGTGGCTGAACAGCCAACCACAGGCCGATTATTTCGAATCCCAACCCCTCCCGGCGACAGTTCAGCAGCGCCAGGCGTACGTAGAATGCTGACGACCACAGAGCGCGCCACAGCGCCAGGACACGCCTCACTTTGGGGGAAGCGTGGAGGCTTTCCGTGAGGAAAACGGAAAAGAAAAAAGTGGGTGGTGAAATGTTGACCCCAAAGCCGAAAATCCCGGATATATAAATGTTCTTTCGTATTTCCCAAATCAAGTTTTACTTACTTAAAACATTGTGCAATGTTTAAGTAAATGGGTTTAAACAAGCAGGACAATACACCATTCCCGTACTTAAAGGTTCAGCAGTTTCCTTCCCAACTCTGGGCTTGTTTGTCCAGGGAGAGGAAATCCCCGGGCAAAATACCTCTAAAAACCGAAATCAGTCAAAGGGAGAAATAAAGTCTAAAATCCGTTTATTGCTCACAAGCTGCAGTCTGGGGCCGTTTCTCCCTGCTCCAGCAGAAGCCAAAAACTGGCCCTCCCCCTCACCTCTCAGGTACAGATAAGCCCTCCTTGCCCAGGTAATCACCCATTAATATGGGGATGAACTTCTCTCCACCCCTGAGGAACGATGCAAATGCACGAAAACCATACTTCTTTCCACCACTGAACGCCTATTGATATGCAGATGTACTAAAGCCAGGCAAGATATTCTGAAAATGTTACAATTTTACCCACAGGGCTGAACACAAAACCTCTACAAACTTACAAGGCCCTGCGTTGTCTAGCCCACACCCACATCTCCAGCCTTACTTTGTACAAAATTTCCCCCCACTGTAGCTATACTAAACTTCTTACAGGTCCTGATACTTGTCATGTTCCCTTCCGCCACAGGGCCTTTTACACAAACTGTTCTCTCTGCAAGGAATTTTCCTTCCCTCCTTCCCCAACTTAATTTCATCATTAAGACATCTGTCCAAGTATCATTATCTCAGAGCACCATTCTGTAACTTCGGCCGGGGGAGGAATTTTCCCAGCCCCGAGCCCGAGCAAAATACCTTTGAAACCAAAATCAGTGAAAAGGAGAAATAAAGTGGGAGAAACCTGTTTACTGCTTACAAACATTCATCCACTTCTGCTTTCCCATGTCTCTTGCTACCCAGCTGCAAAAAAGGGACCCCAACCAACCTCTCCCATCCAGATGAGACAGGGACCATGGGTGTAGTCAGAGTAGTGTAAGGGCCTCCGGAAAAAGCAAGGCAAGATATTTACAGTCAGAGCAATGTAACTACATGCAAGGAAACCCCCTGCCAAAACTGTGTTAAACATTCAGCTCTAGAGTCATTCTTCAGTGAGACTGTTAGGCAGAAAGACAGAAACGAGCGGGATGGAAAGGAGAAAGGGCCCCCCAAAGATGACTCAGGTAGTTGATCAAATAGAACCAGAAAGCCAGAAATGACTCAAAGAGTTAATCAGATGAAGCCACAGGGTCCAAAAGTGACTCAGGAAATGTCCAGGGTCCCCAGATAAAAAATATCAGAGGCACAAGCACAGCACAGCCTCTGTCCCCATTTCACCAATCAGAAAAAGCCTAGAGAGCTGACCGCTGTCAATCAAGGACTTCTCTGCCCTGCCAAAACCACATAAAAGAAGGCTCAGAATGAGCATCCATGCCTGCCTGTCTTATCTTAGGCAGGCCCGCTCTGCTACTCTGTGCAGAGTTGTATTAAAACTTACTTTGCTTTCTCACTGTATCTAATTTCCTTGCTACACCCTGCTGAGATCTTTCCTTCCTAACAAGATCAGTTAACATTCCCCAGATCAAGAGTAGCACGTTTTTATTATGCTAATCACTTGTAATCATGTGTAAGATTCACTTTAGCATGCTTTTTAAAAGGCCCAGGCCTATGTGCCTCCTTCAGACCTGATGAGGTGATTTGCAATCTGGGCAATAAATAATGGCAAGTAAACCCAGCCATAAACAACATAGTAAAAGGCAGGAAGGATTCCACCTTAAAGATAAAATTGCATTTTAATACCCAGGAAGTTAAGAGGTAAGATTCTTAACTTACTCTAGCAAACAGACAATCTCAGCCCACCTTGGGGGCTGAGCAGGCAATGTTTGATATGCTCCCAGACCAAGACACCGGTATCTCAGGGAGAAATCAGAGCAGGAAGTTCCTTGTGTTAGTTAATTCTAAATATTCAGGGACCACTTAACAAGTCCACACCCTTAAGCCTTTTTTCACTTTCGCAAAAATCCTCAGCTGCCTATAAAAACCCCTAGACAACGCACCAGTACGGGCTCCCTTATCCTAAGCCAGGAGCTCTGTCTTCTCACTGTCTCTCTAAATACAAGTCTCTCTCTGTCTCTCCTACCTTGGGTGTTTGCTAAGTTGATTCTTTGACTCTGCAAACAAGAACCCCGGCATCACAGATATGCCCTTGCTCTCCCTCATAGTTACCTATTGATACAGACTTGGACTACTTCTCTTCACCCCTTGGAAGCACCTATTTACATGGAGATGCACTAAGGCCAGGTGAGGGATTCTGGAAATACTGCAATTTTGCCCACACCTTCCCTGACCTCCTTACCAGATCAAACATCTTTTCTGTGTGATTATCTGATTAATGACTGCCCCCTGCATAAGACTATTTCATAAGGGCAGAGACTTAAATGGCTTTGTGTATCCACAGTATCCCAAGCACCTAGTACTAAATGAATGAATCCAAGCAAAGGTGTCCATTGTACAGAACTGGGCAAGACAGGAGTCATTATCATTGGCCATTTTAAACCCCACAACTTCCATAAACAGCCGTTTGGTGACTTCTGGTATTAAAAAATATTTCATTCATTCATTCAACAAATATTTATTTCAGGCCAGTATTGTACCCATGTGGGGGCTGATATAAAAGTAACTAAAATAAGTCTCCCAAAAAGTGCCTAAAGGAGCTTTGATCAAAGACTGACCAAAAGGGTTAAGAGACGGGTTCAAGTGTTAAAATCCAAATGAACACCTTTTTTTAAGCCTGAGGCCTACATTTGGGTCAGTCACCTAACCTCTGGGCCTCTTAGGAGGCAAAACCTGATATTAATAATTATGTGTGCCAGGCACCCATCTAAGTCAATCCTCACAACAGTTCAATAGGTTAACTATGGTTATTATTGTTTCATGGAGGGAGAAACTGAGTTATAGAGATATTAAGCAATTTGCTAGGGATCACAAAGTAATGTGGCTCTGTTAGGCAGGAAAATAGATATGAGCAGGGTGGAAAGAGAACAAGGTCAGTAATACATGGTAGTCGTGGCCGAGTGGTTAAGGCGATGGACTAGAGAGCAAGGTCAGTAAAGCCCACTAGAAAGGACTCAGTTAACCAGTTAAAACTAGAATGCCAGAAAAGACTCAGAGTTAATCAGTTAAAGGTCAAAAGGTCAAGGGCAACTTGGCCTTGAATGTTTGAATATTCCCCAGATAAGGAAAAGCATCTGAGCACAGCTCATGTCTTCATTGTGTGATCATTGTAAGATTTACTCTAGCTTGGTAAAATGCCCACCTATAAACAGCCTAACAAAGACAGGGAGGAAAAAGGGACAGATTCAAGATGGCAGTGAGAGAGATGAGACAGAGAACTCCACCCAAAACCACAGATAGTGTGAAAATATAGTTAATACAACTAACCCTGAAACAGCAACAGGAAAGAAGGCTGCACCAGACTGCATACAGACCTCACAAACAGAGCAGACCTCATGAAACAGGGTAACATGCAAATGCCTTGATCTGGCGGGACCCGAGCTCTTCCCCAACCCCAGCTTATCGACGGGAGGAAGAGAAACGGAGCTGAGAAGGGGGTGGAAGCCTGGGACTGCTGAACACCTAGCCCTGGAGATCTGCTTTGCAAGGAGAAACCTACATTGTGTGGTGCTCTGGAGAATGGGGAGTTGGGACAGGCAGAGTGATTGAGAGACAGATTCTGGCCATTTATGGAGGACGGGATCCACACCTGGCCGCTCTGGGACAAGGGAAAGGCAGGCAGTCTTACAGGCTTCATAGCAGCGAGAGAGCTACTGAAGGGGCGGGGTTTGCACGGAGCTTGCTGCGCTGGAAAAGGGATAGGGGGACAAGGTTGTCTAAGCACCCTCTGCTCAGCAGATTGGGAACTTTGGAGAGCCTCAGGTGCTCCATCCTGCTGCTGGCAACTCAGCTCTGAGGCCCCCCACTGTGATAGGCAGCCTGCCGAGCCTTCCTCCTTACCTGACAGCACCAGGCAGGCAAACCAGCAGTCACTGCTCTGGCTTCAGGCCAGATAGAGGGAGGCCCCACCTACAATAGCTAGAGACGCCAAGCAGACAGGCTTACACCTGTGTACTCGGCCCACTGGCTCTGATACGGGAGACAGGCAGGGCAGACGGGAATCAGGAAACAGATCTTTCCTGCCCCCAGGCATCAGCTCTGCTCCCCTATGAAGCCCAACCTCACTCTAGGGGCTAAGCAGCTCCAGAGACTGGAGCTTCTGGACACTAGAGGGCACCACACAGAAATATGAAACATCAAAAGAACATGGTCCAGACCAAAATCTCACAAACCCCAGAAAAAGTGCCAAATGAAACTGAACTCACCAATCTTCCTGAGAGTTCAAAATAAAAATCATAAACATGCTTATGGAGGTACAGAAAAATATTCAAAAGCTCAGGAACTAATTTAAGATGGAGATTCAATCATTAAGAAATTCCATATCTGAAATAAAACATAAAGTGGAGGGATTTAAAAGCAGATTAGATCTAGTAGAAGAGACGGTAAATGGAACAGAAATTAGAGAAGAGGAATACAAAGAAGCTGAGGCACAGAGAGAAAAAAGAATCTCTAAGAATGACAGAATACTGAGAGAACAGTGTGACCAATCTATTCACATAAAAGGGGTCCCAGAAGAAGAAGAGAGAGAAAAAGGGATAGAAAGTGTCATTAAGGAGCTAATTGCTGAAAACTTCCCCAATCTGGGGAAGGAGATAGTCTCTCAGGCCATGGAGATGCACAGATCTCCCAACACAAGGGACCCAAGAAAGACAACAGCAAGACATATAATAATTAAAATGGCAAAGATCAAGGATAAAGAGAGACTTTTAAAAACAGCTAGAGAGAGAAAGAACACCACATACAAAGGAAAACACATCAGGCTATCATCAGATTTGTCAACAGAAACCTTACAGTCGAGAAGGGAGTGGCATGATATATTTAATGCAATGAAGCAGAAGGCCTTAAATCAAGAATACTCTACCCAGCAAGATTGTAATTTAAATTTGAAAGAGGGATTAAACAATTTTCAGATAAGCAATAGCTGAGAGAATTTACCTCCCACAAACCACCTCTACAGTGCATTTTGGAGGGACTCCTATAGATGGAAGTATTCCTAAGACTAAACTGATGTCACCCAAGGGAAGACAAAGAGTACAGAATATGATACATAACATACAAAGAATGGAGGAGAAAAAAAAAGAATCTGTAGGTTGTGTTTGTAATAGCATATGAAGTGAGTTAAATTAGACTGTTAAATAGTAACAGTATTAACCGTGAACCTTTGGTAGCCACAAATCTAAAGCCTGCAATGGCAATAAGTACATACCTATCGATAATCACCCTAAATGTAAATGGTCAGAATGTACCAACCAAAAGACGTAGAGTCACTGAATGGATAAAAAAACAAGACCCATCTATATGCTGCCTACAAGAGACTCACTTCAAACCCAAAGAAATACACAGACTGAAAATAAACAGATGGAAAAAGATATTTCATGCAACTAATAGGGAGAAAAAAGCAGGACTAGCAGTACTTGTATCAGACAAAATAGACTTCAAAACAAAGAAAGTCACAAGAGACAAAGAAGGACATTACATAATGATAAAGGGGTCAGTCCAACAAGATGATATAACTATTATAAATATCTAGGCACCCAACACAGGAGCACCTACACATGTGAAACAAAAACTAACAGAATTAAAGGGGGAAATAGAATGCAATGCATTCATTTTAGGAGACTTCAACACACCACTCACTCCAAAGGACAGATCAACCAGACAGAAAATAAGGAAAGAGACAGAGGCACTCAACAACATATTAGAACAGATGGACCTAACAGACAAATCTACAGAACACTTCATCCAAAAGCAACAGGATACACATTCTTCTCAAGTGCACATGGGACATTTTCAAGAATAGATCATATACTAGGCCACAAAAAGAACCTCAGTAAATTCAAAAAGACTGAAATTGTACGAACCGGCTTCTCAGATCACAAAGCTTTGAAACATGAAAAAGCCCACAAACACATGGAGGCTTAATAACATGCTCCTAAATAATCAATGGATCAATGACCAAAGAAAAACAGACATCAAGCAATATATGGAGACAAATGACAACAATAATTCAACACCACAAATCTGTGGGATGCAGCAAAAGCTGTGCTAAGAGGGAAATATATTGCAATACAGGCCTACCTCAGGAAAGAAGAACAATCCCAAATGAGCAGTCTAAACTCACAATTAATGAAACTAGAAAAGGAAGAACAAATGAGGCCCAAAGCCAGTAGAAGGAGGGTCATAATAAAGATAAAAGGATAAATAAATAAAATCGAGAAGAATAAAACAATAGAAAGAATGAATGAAAGCAGGAGCTGGTTCTTCAAGAAAATAAACAAAATAAATAAACCCCTAGCCGGACTTATCAAGAAAAAAAGAGAATCTACACACATAAACAGAATCAGAAATGAGAAAGAAAAATCACAATGGATACCACAGAAATACAAAGAATTATGAGAGAATACTATGAAAAATTATATGGTAAAAAACTGGATAACCTAGAAGAAATAGACAACTCTCTAGAAAAATACAACCTTCCAAGGCTGACCCAGGAAGAAACAGAAAATCTGAATAGACCAATTACCAGCAAAGAAATTGAACTGGTAATCAAAAAACTACCTAAGAACAAAATTAAGGACCAGATAGTTTCACTGCTCAATTTTATCATACATTTAGTGAAGACCTAATACCCACCCTCATTAAAGTTTTCCAAAAAGTAGAAGAGGAGGGAATACTCCCAAACTCATTCTACAAGGCCAACATCACTCTAATACCAAAACCAGGCAAAGACACCACAAAAAAAGAAAATTACAGACCAATATCCCTGTTGAACATAGATGCAGAAATACTCAACAAAATATTAGCACACCAAATTCAAAAATACACCAAAAAGATCATCCATCATGATCAAGTGGGATTCATCGCAGGGATGCAAGGATGGTACAACATTCGAAAATCCATCAACATCATCCACCACATTAACAAAAAGAAGGACAAAAACCACATGATCATCTCCATAGATGATGAAAAAGCATTTGACAAAATTCAGCATCCATTCATGATAAAAACTCTCAACAAAATGGGTATAAAGGGCAAGTACCTCAACATAATCATAATAAAGGCCATATACGACAAACCCACAGCCAACATTATACTTAAGAGCGAGAAGCTGAAAGCTTTTCCCCTAAGATCGGGAACAAGACAAGGATGCCCACTCTTCCCACTTCTATTCAACATAGTACTGGAGGTCCTAGCCACGGCAATCAAACAACACAAAAAAATAAAAGGCATCCAGATTGGTAAGGAAGAAGTCAAACTGTCACTGTTTGCAGATGACATGATATTGTACATAAAAAACCCTAAAGAATCCACTCCAAAACTACTAGAATATCTGAATTCAGCAAAGTTGCAGGATATAAAATTAATACACAGAAATCTGTTGCATTCCTATACATTAATGATGAACTAGCAGAAAGAGAAATCAGGAAAACAATTCCATTCACAGTTGCATCAAAAAGAATAAAATACCTAGGAATAAACCTAACCAAGGAAGTGAAAGACCTATACTCTGAAAACTAAAAGACACTCATGAGAGAAAGTAAAGGAGACTCCAATAACTGGAAATCTAGCCCATGCTCATGGAAAGGTAGAATTAATATTGTCAAAATGGCCATCCTGCCCAAAGCAATTTACAGATTCAGTGCAATCCCTATCCAAATGCCAACAGCTTTCCTCAATGAACTATAACAAATAATTTAAAAATTCATATGGAACCACAAAAGGCCCCAAATAGCCATAGCAATCCTGAGAAGGAAGAGTAAAGCTGAGGGTATCATGCTCCCTTACTTCAAGCTCTACTACAAAGCTACAGTTATCAAAACAATTAGGTACTGGCAGAAGACCAAACCCATAGATCAATGGAATAGAATAGAGAGCTCAGATATAAATCCATGCATATTTGCTCAGTTAATACATGATCAAGGAGCCATGGATATACAACGGGGAAAAGTCAGCCCCTTAACAAACAGTGTTGGCAAAACTGGACAGCTACATGTATGAGAATGAAACTGGATTATTGTCTAACTCATACACAAAAGTAAACTCTAAATGGATCAATGAACTGAATGTAAGTCATGAAACCATAGAAGTCTTAGAAGAGAACATAGGCAAAAATCTCTTTAATATAAGCATGAGCAATTTTTTCCTGGACACATCTCCTCGGGCTAGGGAAACAAAATAAAAAATAAACAAGTGTCACTATATCAAAGTAAAAGGCTTCTGTACAGCAAATGACACCATCAGCAGATTAAAAAGGCATCCTACATATGGGAGACTATATGCATAAATGACTCTTCTGATAAGGGGTTAACATCCAAAATAAATAAAAAACTCGTATGGCTCAACACCCAAAAACAAATAACCTGATTAAAAAATGGGTAGAGGACCTGGACACTTCCCCAAAGAAGCAATACAAATGGCCAACAGGCACATGAAGAGATGCTCTACATCGCTAAATCATCAGGGAAATTAAAACCACAATGAAATATCAACTAACACCAGGTAGAATGGCCTTAACTGAAAGACAAGAAATAACAAGTGTTGGCAAGGATGTGGAGAAATGGGAACCCTCCTACACTGTTGGTGGGAATTTAAATTGGTGCAACTGCTGTGGAAAGCAGTATTGAGGTTCCTCAAAAAACTAAAAAATAGAAATACCATATGATGCAGTTATTCCACTTCAAGTTATTTACCTGAAGAAAACATAATCCTTGATTCAAAAAGATATATGCAGCCCTATGTTTATCGCAGCACTATTTGCAATAGCCAAGATATGGAAACAACCTAAGTGTCCATGAACTGATGAATGGAGAAAGAAGAAGTGGTACATACACAATGGAATGGTATTCAGCCATAAAAAGAAAAAAAATCCTGTCATTTACAACATCGTGGATGTATTTCGAGGGTATTATGCTCAGTGAAATAAGCCAGGCAGAGAACACAAATACCATATGATTTCACTTATTTTTGGAGTATAAACACAAAGCAAAACAGAAGGAACAAAACAGCAGTAGACTATCATAGACACTGAGAAGTAACAAGCAGTTACAAAGGGGGAAGGGTTGGGGTAGGCTGGCAAGGAAGGTGAGGGAGATAAAGGAGCACAATAATTGGCTATCACAATATAAGTTTGTCACATGGACAGTAGGACAACATGGAGACCACAGTCAATGATTCTGTGACATCTTTATATGTTGACAGTTAGTAACCTCCCTGGAGGGGGGTGAGGATTTAGTATTATGGATAACTGTTGAACCACTGTGTTGTACATGTGAAACGAACATGAATGATGCTTCAATAAAAAAAATAATTAAAAAATTAAAAGAAATCAATCTGTATAATTCATCAAATGAATTGATTAAGAAGTAGGTGCAGAAAAATTAGTTAATAAAATTCCACAGCCATTTATGACTAAAAGAAAAAACTTAGCAAGGTATGATAGCTTCAGAAATATTATCTACAAAAATCCGTTAACTAAGGAGGAAGAATAGGAAGGGAGAGATAAAGAAACATCAGACGGCGTTCACAATAACTTAACAAGAAAGTTAAGTTAGATTTTCAGATAGTAAAGAAGCAACCCTTGAACCTTTGGTAACCACGAATCTAAAGCC
>JAQQAC010004778.1:10121231-10149889 GCA_029783875.1 Phataginus tricuspis | reverse complement strand
AAAAAAAAATCCGTTAAGTAATACACTTCATGGTGAAGACTGAATGCTTTTCCCTCAGATTAGGAACAAGAAAAAAATATGATTACTTTAAACATTTTTATTCAAAATTGTACTGGAGGTCCTACCTAGAGCACAAGGCAAGGAAAATATGAAAAGCTGTAGTTTGGAAGTAAAAACATCTTTATTCACATATGACATGACTGCATAGAAAATGGCAATGCATTTACCTAAAAAATCCTATAAAACTCTTAACTAAATTTAGCAAAATCACAGGATACAAGATTAATACATGAAAATCAACTGTATCTAGGTACTAGCAATGAGCCCTTAGAAAATGAAAAATTTAAGTCAGAAAAAGACAAATACTGCATGATGTTGCTTATATGTGGAATCTAAAAAACAAAACAAAACCCAGAGTCAGTAGATACAGAGAACAGCTTGGTGGTTGCCACAGGGGAGGAGTTAGGGGGTGAGTGGATGTAGAGTATTAAGTGAGAAGTACAATTTCCACCTATAAAATAAATAAGTCATGGAGATGTAATATAATGCATGGGTAACATAGTCAGCGATATTGTATTAGCTTTGTAAGATGACAATGATAACCAGACTTATTCGTGACCATTTTGTAATGCATACAAAAGTCAAATCACTGTGTTGTACATCTGAAACAATATAATATTGTATATTAATTATACCTCAATAAACAGCAAAAGAAGAAAATGAAATTTAAGAATCAATACTATTCACAAGTGGTAAATACTGCACATTTTCTTACCAGTAACATTTCTCCCTGCCCTTTCTTCTATCACCCCACAGTATTATGTAAATTATATGTAAAACAATATAGTCTACAACAACATTAATAAATCAATTCTTTTTATGGGTGGAAAGGGCAAAATCATAACATTTTCTTTTAAAACCCCAAAGCCTTGTTAATATACCCATCTTTTCAAGTGAGGAGTCAACAAGTAATAAAAGGATATAACTTAAAGTTAGTAAGGGAACTGACTGAAGAACTAGAAATTGTTCCATAAATGTAATAAAAGGACAGAGGAGGGATGATACTGGGATGGGGAATATCAGCTACACCTTTAGTATAAATACCAGCACACACGTATTATTTATTGAGGTAAATGAAGAAGCAGATGAAAGAGTTTTAAAAATAGTGCTCTCAGGAGAGCGGATGGGGCAGGATGAGAAAGGGTGGGTCGGCTGTTATTTTTCAGGTTGAGCCCTTCTATATGATGTTTTTAAATCATGAGCACACTACTACTTCAATAAAAAAGTTATTTTGGGAAAACAAAAACAAAATGCAAGTCTAGGAGAAAACACAAAACACAGTTATTAGCAGAGATTATATTGTAGCCCAGTTTCTCATTTTGGGGGAAATTTAAGGCAACAGCTCATACGAGACATACTTGAAAAGGAGTGAAAAGCCCCTGTGAAATCAGAAAGCTCAGCTCAGGAAAGTGTAAGTGGTACATTATAAACTCCCAGATTTCTGGTAAGTAGGCCATCGTTTCACAGTGCTACTCAACAAACTGAAGACAGTCCCTTAAGGTTTTCACCACCTTTTACCTGTGCCCTACGTGCATTCCTTTGCTCAATCTTCCCCAGAACCCTCTTCTTTTCCCTACACGTCTTGGTAACTACAGCAACAGATGCAGAGCTTAAGGTGATGCAGTCAGCCCTCTAGCGGTCGGTAGAAAAGAGCACCCAATTCCGCGGACCAAGCAAGCAATAAGGATCACCCACAACAAATTATACAACAGCTATAAAGGGGAAAAAAGGGCTATTACAATTAGCACACATAATGTAGCAGGGGTGGGGGGGGGGAAGGCAGTATAACAGAGAAGACAAGTAGTGATTCTATAACATCCTACTACGCTGATGGACAGTGACTGCAATGGGGTATGTGGTGGGGACTTGATAATAGGGGGAGCCTAGTAACCATAATGTTGCTCATGTAATTGTATATTAATAACAGCAAAAAAAAAAAAAAAATTCCTAAGAGCGCGACACTGCAGGAAGGTGGACCTTCCATAAAAATACCACAGCTTTGTTGAGCTACTGGGGCCTGGCTTCCTAAACCTGGATACCATTTTGAAAGCCTGACTAGAGAGCAAACTGCATTAAAGAAATCTTAAGAATGATGATGAAAACCATAATTACCAGCAACTCACGGGTGAGAATAAGTTATGAGTAACACATAATTGTATAGCTACAGAGTTGACTACTTTCTTAAGACTCCATTGCCAATGAAACAAAATTCTAAACACCACGGATTCATTTCACTGAGTTTGACCAAACTAACTGAGGTGATATTCCTGAATATGTTAACATCATCTCTTCTACCCCTGCCTGCTTTATAAGCAAAAAGCTAAACTCTCCCAGCGGACATTTGTGTAATGCCTACTGTGTGCCCAGATGTGGAACATACTTGAAACTAAGCAGTATACTGAGCGGCACACAAACCACATTTTGACCGGTCCTGCCAGATTTTCCTTGACCTACCAAATGAAGGACAAACACTTGTAGAATTCAACTCCCCACCCGCCACACCAAAAGGGTCTCTCAATTTGGAGGTAGCTTGCGATAGAAAAAAGGGTACAAGCGTTTGAGTTTGGCTTTAAGAAAACTGTGCTCTGAGCGTCTATGTCCTTATTTTCCTCGTGGCACAGTTGTATTTGAAATGGGTGGCATTTGCTAAAGTGCTCGACGTGTTTGCTTCCTTAGATCTTACGTATTTAAAGGACTCTGATTTGTAATATTTGGGGAAGTCCTGTACACTAGAAAGTCAAGGGTAAGAATCGTCGCGAAAAGTAGCGAATGTGTTTTCCTCGAAAGAAACCACCTAGGCGAGGAAAGACATCATAAACCACCTTCCTAACCGCCTCTCAGCGCCCCCAACATTCTCTGTTTTAGAAGCCGCCTCTTTTCAAGCCTGCGTCAGAGCAAGAGCTCTTGCGCAACCCAACTACCTCAGCACCGAGGGATCCCATCCCCAGCCCACTATGGGGACATTACTTGCTTACCTTTTCAGGTACTTCTTACGCTAGGCAGGCCGTTAAGAACTAAAAATCTCAGAAACCGTCGAGCTCCAGGCTGGACTCGCGGGAAGGCGCGGGTGACTGCGGGAATTGGGCGCCGAGCGTTCCGCGGGGCCGTGGATGTGGGGCGAAGGTGGAGGGGGCTGGGGAGGCTGGCCCACAATCCCGCGCGAGGGCGGGAAAGGCGAGGAGAGCAGCCGGCAGAAGAGCCAACACCGCAACCCTGTAAGGAGGATGCGGGTTAATGCTTATATGACTTATCTATACTCAAAACCCGTAGCTGGCCACTGTGTGTATGTTACTCCCTCTCGGGGAGATCGTTCCTATTCACAAGCCATTAGTTTCCACCTTCGAGCTAAGGCTAAGGTGAGGAAATGTGCAGTGTACGGCCTGGTCTCCATCCTGCGGTCTCCAACCATCTTTTTACTGTCAGGATGTACGTTTGATGGGGAAACTCTAACGGGACATGGGAGAATCACGAATGAAAAAGGTGTCGACGTGGGAAAATGCCGCATGCTTTCCGCACAGCAGCAGAGCCCGAAGCCCCCCGCGGCCAGGCCGCTGGCCACACCCCTTCCGCCTTACGTCAGACGGAAAGGACGCGGGCGCGCGGCGTTCGGGCTTTTAGCCTCTCGGGGATTTGCGCGGCTGCGATCGCAGGCCGCCAGCTTTGAAATGCAGCGGGTTTTAGTGAGTTTCCGCCTGTCTGCAGCGTTGCGGGTGAAGCTGATGTCTGCTGGGTTCCGGACAGCTGAGAAGCTCCTAGAGGTGAAACCCTCCGAGCTCAGCAAAGGTAACGACTCCTGATGGCAAGCTGAAGCGTTGTGCCCGCCGTCTGGGCCGCTCCGTTTTCCTTCTCCCGCCTCCAGGCGTCGGCCCAGGCTCCGCCCGATTCTGCGACCGCTTCCACTGCGCTTGCAGTGTGAAAGGGCCTTGACTCCACGTAAACAGAGTTTCAATGGTTGCAACTGTGGTCTTCAAAATATTTACTAATTGCTTTATCAGTGCCTGTAGAGTGATCTGAGAATTATCTCATTTATAATCAAAGGAATCCCCTTAAAGTGGATTATTATGTCCAACTTGTAGATTAAAGGAACTGATGCTCGGGAAGGTGAAGTAACTTTCCATGATGACACGGCTAGGAAGTTGTGGGGCCAGGATTGGGACCCAGACAGCCTGCCTAACTTTAGCTATTCCAAAACCCAAGGGGCAAGGTTAAATGTGAGAAATGCAGGGTTTGATATTAAAGGTGAGAAAGGGAGAGTTTCCAGAGCCTGGAGAAAGCTGTGGAAAGACAACAATGCTTCCTTTATATAATTCAGTGAAAAAAAAACGCCCAACCTCACATTCCAGAACAGAGTAGAGTGAGTATAGGTAGATGGGAACCACTCCCTCCTGAGGTATTAAAAAAATGAAGCTGTCTGCAGTTAGTCTCACTGAGCACATTCCACTACGCTTTGCCCAGAGCTGTGCTAGTAAGATAGAACAGAATTTTAAGTTATTGTCCTTAGCAGTGGAAAATAAGGTTTCAACTCAACCACTCAAGAATAAATGTTTTAGACCTAATGTTAACTATTCGTGTTTTTTTTTACAATTTATTTTATTTTAGTATCATTAACCTACAATTACATGAGCAATATTGTGATGATTAAACTACCCCCTTCATCAGGTCCCCCCCACCAACCCTATTACAGTCACTGTCCATCAGTGTAGTGAGATGAGAATCACTACTTGTCTTCTCTGAGCTGTACAGTCCCCCCCCGTGCCCCCCCACCGTATGTCTGCCAATCGTAATGCCCCGTTTACCCTCTTATCCCTCCCTTCCCACCCATCTCCCCAAACTATTCGTTTTAAATCTTTCACTGCACTCTATGTCTTCCAAAGTTTGATAGACCATTTTTCTTTTAATAAGTTTGTTTTACAGAAAAGAAATAAGAATCTGCGTAATAAGAATAGCTTAAGACTTATTAGAATTTTGGATGGCCCCCATATTCTACCAAGCTTTTTAACACTTAATGTCTCATTCTGTTTTTCTAGAAGAAAAAATATGAAGCAGAAAAAGTAACTTTTCCCGTACAAAGTGACTACATAGTAAGTGGTGCAGTCAGGATTTACAAACCCATGTAGTTCCACTCTAGTTGTTCTCTTAAACTGGATAGGATTTTCATTTTCTTTTTTTTTTCTTTTTTTCTTTTGGTATCATTAATCTACAATTACATGTGCAACATTATGCTTACTAGACTCCCCACATCATCAAGTCCCACCACATATCCCATTACAGTCACTGTCCTTCAGCGTAGTGAGATGCTATAGAATCATTACTTGTCTTCTCTGAGTTGTACAGCCCTCCCTGTGCCTCCCCTACATTATGTCTGCTAATCATAATACCCCCTTTCCCCCTTATCACTCCTTCCCACCCATCCTCCCCAGTCCCTTTCCCTTTGGTAACTATTAGTCCGTTCTTGGGTTCTGTGAGTCTGCTGCTGTTTTGTTCCTTCAGTTTTTTCTTTGTTCTTATACTCCACAGATGAGTGAAATCATTTGGCACTTGTCTTTCTCCGCCTGGCTTATTTCACTGAGCATAATACCCTCTAGCTCCACCCATGTTGTTGCAAATGGTAGGATCTGTTTTCTTCTTATGGCTGAATAATATTCCATTGTGTATATGTACCACCTCTTCTTTATCCATTCATCCACTGAGGGACACTTAGGTTGCTTCCATTTCTTGGCTATTGTAAATAGTGCTGTGATAAACATAGGGGTGCATATGTCTTTTTCAAACTGGGCTGCTGCATTCTTAGGGTAAATTCCTAAGAGTGGAATTCCTGAGTCAAATGGTATTTCTATTTTGAGTGTTTTGAGGAACCTCCATACGGCTTTCCACAATGGTTGAATTAATTTGCATTCCCACCAGCAGTGTAGGAGGGTTCCCCTTTCTCCACATCCTCGCCAACATTTGTTGTTGTTTGTGTTTTGGATGGTGGCCATCCTTACTGGTGTGAGGTGATATCTCATTGTGGTTTTAATCTGCATTTCTCTGATGATGAGCGATGTGGAGCATCTTTTCATGTGCCTGTTGACCATTTGAATTTCTTTGGAGAAGTGTCTGTTCCGGTCCTCTGCCCATTTTTTAATTGGATTATTTGCTTTTTGTTTGTTGAGGTGCGTGAGTTCTTTATATATTTTGGATATCAACCCCTTACCAGATGTGTCATTTATGAATATATTCTCCCATACCGTACGATGTCTTTTTGTTCTACTGATGGGGTCCTTTGCTGTACAGAAACTTTTCAGCTTGATATAGTCCCACTTGTTCTTTTTTGCTTTTGTTTCCCTTGCCCAGGGACATATGTTCATGAAGAAGTTGCTCATGTTTACGTCCAAGAGATTTTTGCCTATGTTTTTTTCTAAGAGTTTTATGGTTTCATGACTTACATTCAGGTCTTTCATTAATTTTGAATTTACTTTTGTGTATGGGGTTAGACAAAGATCCAGTTTCATTCTCTTACATGTAGCTGTCCAGTTTTGCCAACACCAGCTGTTGAAGAGGCTGTCATTTCCCCATTGTATATCCATGGCTCCTTTATCGTATATTGATTGACCGTATATATTTGGGTTAACATCTGGACTCTCTGTTCTGTTCCACTGGTCTGTGGGTCTGTTCTTGTGCCAGTACCAAATTGTCTTGATTACTGTGGCTTTGTAGTAGAGCTTGAAGTCAGGGAGTGTAATTCCCCCTGTTCAATTCTTCCTTCTCAGGATCACTTTGGCTATTCGGGGTCTTTTCTGGTTCCATATGAATTTTAGAACTATTTGTTCCAGTTCGCTGAAGAATGCTGTTG
Organism: Phataginus tricuspis; assembly: GCA_029783875.1. Lineage (NCBI taxonomy): Eukaryota > Metazoa > Chordata > Mammalia > Pholidota > Manidae > Phataginus > Phataginus tricuspis. Next base: position 10,142,997 of record JAQQAC010004778.1, on the reverse strand, counting down.
GTATTCTGATAGGGATTGCATTGAATCTGTAGATTGCTTTAGGTAGTATAGCCATTTTGACAATATTTATTCTTCCTAGCCAAGAGCATGGAATGAATTTCCATTTGTTAGTGTCCTCTTTAATTTCTCTTAGGAGTGTCTTGTAGTTTTCAGGGTATAGGTCTTTCACTTCCTTGGTTAGGTTTTTTACTAGGTATTTTATTCTTTTTGATGCGATTGTGAATGGAATTGTTTTTCTGATTTCTCTTTCTGGTAGTTCATTGTTAGTGTATAGGAAAGCAACAGAATTCTGTGTATTAATTTTGTATCCTGCACCTTTGCTGAATTCACTTATTCGATTGAGTAGTTTTGGAGTGGAGTCTTTAGGGTTTTTGATGTACAGTATCATGTCATCTGCAAATAGTGACAATTTGACTTCTTACTTACCAATGTGGATGCCTTGTATTTCTTTGTTTTGTCTGATTGCCGTGGCTAGGACCTCCAGTACTATGTTGAATAACAGTGGGGAGAATGGGCATCCCTGTCTTGTTCCCAATCTTAGGTTAAAAGCTTTCAGCTTCTCACTGTTAAGTATGATGTTGGCTGTGCGTTTGTCATATATGGCCTTTATCATATTGAGGTACTTGCCCTCTATACCCATTTTGTTAAGAGTTTTTACCATGAATGGATGTTGAATTTTGTCAAATGCTCTTTCAGCATCTATGGAGATGATCATGTGGTTTTTGTTGTTCTCTTTGTTGATATGGTGGATGATATTGATCGATTTTCGAATGTTGTACCATCCTTGCATCCCTGGGATGAATCCCACTTGATCATGGTGTATGATCCTCTTGATGTATTTTTGAATTCGGTTTGCTAATTTTGTTGAGTATTTTTGCATCTGTGTTCATCAGGGATATTGGTCTGTAATTTTCTTTTTTGGTGAGGTCTTTGCCTGGTTTTCGTATTAATGTGATGCTGGCTTCATAGAATGAGTTTGGAAGTATTCTCTCCTCTTCTATTTTTTTGGAAAACTTTAAGGAGCATGGGTATTATGTCTTCTCTATATGTCTAATAAAATTCATCTGTGAATCCATGTGGTCCAGAAGTTTTGTTCTTGGGTAGTTTTTTGATTACCGATTTAATATCGTTGCTGATAATTGGTCTGTTTAGATTTTCTGTTCCTTCCTTGGTCGGTCTTGGAAGGTTGTATTTTTCTAAGAAGTTTTCCATTTCTTCTAGGTTTTCCACCTTGTTAACATATAGATTTTCATAGTGTTCTCTAATAATTCTTTGTGTTTCTCTGGGGTCCGTCATGATTTTTCCTTTCTGATTTCTGATTCTGTTTATGTGTGTAGATTCTCTTTTTCTGTTAATAAGTCTGGCTAGGGGTTTATCTATTTTGTTTATTTTTTCAAAGAACCAGCTCTTGGTTTCATTGATTTTTTCTATTGTTTTATTCTTCACAATTTTATTTATTTTTCTCTGATCTTTATTATGTCCCTCCTGGTTACTTTGACCCTCATTTGTTCTTCTTTTTCCAATTTCAATAATTGTGACTTAAGACTATTCATTTGGGATTGTTCTTCCTTCTTTAAATAGGCCTTGATTGCAATATACTTTCCTCTTAGAACTGCCTTTGCTGCGTCCCACAGAATTTGGGACTTTGTGCTGTTGTTGTCATTTGTCTCCATATATAGCTTGATCTCTGTTTTAATTTGGTCGTTGATCCATTGATTATTTAGGAGCATGTTGTTAAGCCTCCATGTGTTAGTGAGCCTTTTTGTTTTCTTTGTACAATTTATTTCTAGTTTTATACCATTGTGATCTGAGAAGTTGGTTGGTAGAATTTCAATATTTTTTAATTTACTGAGGTTCTTTTTGTGGTCTAGTATGTGGTCTATTCTGTAGAATGTTCCATGTGCACTTGAGAAGAATGTGTATCCTGGTACTTTTGGGTGTAGAGTTCTGTGGATGTCTGTTAGGTCCATCTGTTCTAGCGTGTTGTTCAGTGCCTCTGTGTCCTTAGTTATTTTCTGTCTGGTTGATCTGTCCTTTGGAGTGAGTGTGGTTGTTTCCTCTTGTTGGACTGCCCCCTTTATCATTATGTAATGTCCTTCTTTATCTCTTGCTACTTTATTTGTTTTGAAGTCTGTTTTGTCTGATACAAGTACTGCAACACCTCCTTTTTTCTCCTTGTTGTTTGCATGAAATATCTTTTTCCATTCCTTCGCTTTTAGTCTGTGTATATCTTTGGGTTTGAGGTGGGTCTCTTGTAAGCAGCATATAGATGGGTCTTGCTTGTTTATCCATTCTATTACTCTGTGTCTTTTGATTGGTGCAGTTGATTTACATTTAGGGTGATTATCAATAGATATGTACTTATTGCCATTGCAGGCTTTAGATTCGTGGTTACCAAAGTTTCAAGGGTAACTTCTTTACTATGTAACAGTCTAACTTAACTTTCTTATTAAGCTTTTATAAACACAGTCTGATGATTCTCTATTTCTCTCCCTTCTTATTCTTCCTCCTCTATTCTTTATATGTTAGGTGTTTTATTCTGTACTCTTTTGTGTTTCCTTTGACTGTTTTTGTGGATAGTTGATTTTGTTTTTTGTCTATAGTTGATATTTGGATGGTCTGCTTTCTTTGCTGTGATTTTTATTTCGGGTGAATCTATTTAGCCTTAGGAGTGCTTCCATCTAGAAAAGTCCCTTTAAAGTATCCTGTAGAGGTGGTTTGTGGGAGGCAAATTCCTTCAACTTTTGCTTGTCTGGAAATTGTTTAATCCCTCTTTCAAATGTAACTGATAATCATGTTGGATACAGTATTCTTGGTTCAAGGCCTTTCTGTTTCATTGCATTAAATATATCATGCCATTCTCTTTTGGCCTGTAAGGTTTCCGTTGAGAAGTCTGATGATAGCCTGATGGGTTTTCCTTTCTAGGTGATCTTTTTCTGTCTCTGGCTGCCTGTAATATTCTGTCTTTTTCTTTGATCTTTGCTATTTTAATTATTATATGTCTTGGTGTTGTCCTCCTTGGGTCCTTTGTGTTGGGCATCTGTGGGCTTCCAAGGTCTGAGAAACTATTTCCTTCCCCTGCTTTGTGAAGTTTTCAGCAATTATTTCTTCAAAGACACTTTGTATGCCTTTTTCTCTCTCTTGTTCTTCTGGTACCCCTACAATGCGAATATTGTTCCTTTTGGTTTGGTCACACAGTTCTCTTAATATTCTTTCATACCTAGAGATACTTTTATCTCTCTATGCCTCAGCTTCTCTGTACTCCTGTTTTGTGATTTCTATTCCATTAACAGTCTCTTGTACCTCATCCAGTCTGCTCTTACACCCGTCAATCGATTGTTTCATTTCTGTAATGTCCCTCCTGACTTTCATCCTTTAGCTCTTGCATATTTCTCTGTAGGTCCATCAGCATGGTTATGACTTTTATTTGTAATTCTTTTTCAGGAAGATTGTTTAAATCTGTCCCACCAGGCCTTCTCTCTGGAGTTGTCTGTGTGATTTTTGACTGGACCAGATTTTTCTGTCTTTTCATGGCAATAGAAGTGGTCGCAGGCAGGTGGCACATGTGTTAGCTGGGAGAACAAAGTCCCTTCCTGCTTGTTGTTCTCTTGCCCTTCTCCGCAGCCTGTGCCCGTTACCTGCCCACCAGAACACAGTCTCTGGGATAATCCCCTGAGCTGCCATGGGCAGGGTCGCTCTCAGGCTTGCCTAGTACTGCGGGGCCATGGCAGCCCTGGGTGCGTTCTACTGCAAGGATGGGCCCCTTCATGCCTTCTGGACCTTGCTCTGGCTTCCGCAGCCTGTGCCAGTTACCCACACACCGGGAGGCAGTCTCTGGGATAATCCCCTGAGCTGCCATGGGTATGGTCGCCCTCAGGGTAGTCTAGAGCACTGCCGGGGGTGGCAGTCACGCTGGGTGCGTTCTACTGCCAGGGCAGGCCCCTTCGCACCTTCCAGACCTTGCTCCATCTTCCGCTGCCTGTCCTGGTTAGCTGCGCGCTGGGAGGAGTCTCTGTGTAGTTGCCATGGGTGGGGCCGCTGTCTGGCTGCTCCGCAGCTGTGTCGGGTCAGCTGCTCCGTTTGCAGCACCGGCTGGGGGGAACGAATGGCAGGCTGCCTATTGCCGTGAGGGGCTTCGTGGCTGCTTTACCTGGCAGTCGGTTGGGGTCCCGAAATTCCTCAAGATTCCCAGCCTGCTGGGCTGAGTGTGCTGGGATGATTTTGTTCAGCTGTTGGGCCCTTGTCCCTTTAAGATGTTTAAAAAGCCTCCGCTTTTCTTTTGTCCCAGGGGAGCCAGCTGTGGGGAACTGCTCACAGTCTCCGTCTTGGATCCTGCCCTTCTGTTTTTCTAATATCCAGTACACCATGCAATATGTGTCTGTGCTCCCAGTGCAGATCACCAGGTCTGGTTATTTAGCAGTCCTGTGCTTTCACTCACTCCCCACTCTGATTCTTTTCCTCCCACCAGTGAGCTGGGGTGGGGGGAGTGCTCGGGTTCCCCCAGATCATGGCTTTGTATCTTACCCCCTTCATGAGGTGCTGAGTTGTCGCAGATGTAGATGTAGCCTGGGTGTTGTACTGTATCTTCTTGTCTCTCTTTTAGGCATAGTTGTATTTGTTGTATTTTCAAAAATATATATGGCTTTGGGAGATTTCTGCTGCCCTGCTCACGCCACCATCTTGAGCTGCACTGCATCCCCTAATTTCTATTTCATTTATTGTCTCCTCCACCGTATCTAATGTGCTTTTAATACCCTCCATTGTGTTCTTCAATGATTGGTTCTCCATCTCAAATTCATTCCTGAGTTCTTGAATATTTTTTTGTACCTGCAGGAGCATATTAATTATTTTTATTTTGAAATCTCTTTCAGTAAGATTCATGAGGTTGATTTCATTTTAATCTTTCTATGGTGTATTCATAATTTTGCTTTGAACCAGGTTCCTTTGATGTTTCATAATTTGTCTGTGGTGCCCTCTAGTGCCCAGAAGCTCTACTTTCTGGAGCGGCTCTGCCCCTTGAGCAATGTCGGGGGTTGCAGGGAACAGTGTTGGTGCTTGGGGGGAGGAAAGAGCTGTTTCCTGCTTCCCGCTGCTGTGCCTTTCTCCACTGCCAGAACCAGTGGGCCGAACACACAGGTGTAAGCTTCTATCCTTTGTGTTTTTAGCTGCCATAGGCGGGGCTTCCTTCTGGCTGGCCTGACGCCAGGGTAGGGTTACCAGTTTGTGAGCCTGAGTGAGGTGCAGGCTAGCCAGGAAGGAGACCCAGCAGGCTACATATCATGGTGGGGGCCTTGGAGCTGGTAGCCAGCCAGGGGGATAGAGCACCTGAAGATTGTTTAAGCTCCCAATTCGGCTGAGTGCACCTGGACAATTTTGTCTACCTGTCCTTTCTCCTGAGCAGTAAACTCGGTGCAATCCTTGCCCCTTTAGCAGGCCTCTCGCTTTTAGGATGTCCCTCAGCCTGCCCACCCAGCTCAGCTGGATATGAATCCCTGTTTTGCACCAGCAGCTGGAATCTCCATCTCTCCAGGTATTCCGCCTGTCTTAGCTTTTCAACTCCACTAATCACCAGAGCACCATGCAATGTAGGTTCATGCTCCCAGAGCAGATCTCCAGGGCTAGGTGTTCCACAGTCCTAGGTCTCCACTCTGTCCCTGCTCTGTTTCTTCCTCCCACCTGTGAGCTGGGGTTGGGGAAGGGCTTGGGCCCCGCCATTTCACAGCTTTGGTACGTTACCCTGTTCCATGAGGTCTCTTTTCTCCAGGTGTATGGAGTCTGGTGCAGCCTTCTTTCCTGATGCTCTTTCAGGATTAGTTGTATTAATTTTATTTTCGTATTATATGTGGTTTTAGGAAGAGGTCTCTGTCTCACCTCTCATGCCACCATCTTTAATCCAATCCCCCCTGTATTTATTCTTTCTCTGAAAGCATGATTGGGTGTTGCACAGCTCCCCCTACCCCTATTCCCACCTCAACTGGCCTGGACGCAGGCTACAAGCAGGCTCCCCATCCTGTATTACCCCTGTACTCCCCATACTCAAACTTGCTCAGGAGGCAAGGCATTTGGAAGCGGTGCATTCTGCAGAACACTTATTTCAGTTACAGAAGTAGCAATAACCTTCCCAACAAATAACCATGGCCATGTTTATTCATAAAGAATAAAATCACTATCACCACACATTTCTCAGGAAAGAAAAATGCTGTCTATCAGGACTGCAGTTGGTTGAGTTTTCCCTTTAATGTCACCTTGCTACTTATTACTTCACCTTGTTTCCTGTGAGCCCGCAGGAGCAGAGAGATGGTGGCAAGAGCCAAAATTTTAAGCTGTGAAAAAAATTAAATGTGAAATAATAATACCTATTAACTTATTTTGTTTCAGGCAGATTGCAGAGTCAGCTCCAGGGAAGTCACTGTCCTGGTAAAGTGACCTTATCTAGGGACTCCTAATTCCCAATTTCTTTTTTTTAATTTATAAAATTCAAAGGTAAATAAGGGAACATGGCACTGCAGCCTCCCCATTGTCTTCACGGAAAACAACCATCATTACCAGATTGAGGTAGTGACTTACCATGAGTCACTGCCCTGAAATACATCTCCCACCCACATGCCCACACCTGGACTGCGGTGGTGATGGGAGCAGCGTTCTTTAGGGTTCACATGGCTCCCTTCAAGGGGTTCTCCTTGAGTGTGCAACATTGTCTGGGAAAGGCAGCGATTAAGGGGGAACATCTGGGGCCCATTTTGCTTTTGTCCTGATGAGAGGGGCCAAGAGACTGAGGAGCCGTGGGCGCTGTGATGCCTCCAGCCAGCCTTCCTGTGAGGGTATTTCAGGGGATCAGAATCTTCACAGATCCAAATGGCCGCTAGAGAGAGAAATTCCACTAACCTGTTTTGATGTTTACCTGGTGTAAGGCCTTTCCTTTTGAGGTCCCTAGGGGTGGCAGTGGATACAAGATTTGGTATTAGATTTGCATACAAATTCCAACTCCAAATGGTACAGTCCCTTTGCAGCTTATGGGGCAGATATCTAGCACTATGGGCTGACAGGAGGTCAGTCTGTATTTCATAAGGAATCATATGGGCAGAATGAAGAAATGGCTTAAAATTCACTCAGAAATGTGAGTTATTATTGAGGGCAGGGCCTGGAAGTAGGCAGTTGGGAGAGAAAGGAGATGGGATCCTTGCCTTGTCAGGGTTCCAGCCCTTACAGAGAACTGTGGGGAGTCTTCACACCATGGATGGACACTGTAGTTCACGATGCTCCATTTCTGGGTGACAGCTAGAGTGGAGCTGGGGTGTGTGACCTCCAGAGCAGGACTCAGTCACATCCTGGGATGGATAGAATGACTGGCCCTGATCCCCACCTCTCCCTGCACCCACACCTTTGCTGGGTCTCACTTCCTATCCCCTGGCATGAGGTTTGGCCACATGAACTGCTTTGGCCTGTGGAATGGGCAGAGGTGAAAGTGTGCCAGGTCGGTGCCTAGGCTTGAAGAGGCCTGATGGGTTTCCGGTTGCCCTCTTGCGCTTTTCTTGGGTAGCTGCTGCCCCTCCAGCCTGGGTCCCAGGACAAAGACACATGGCAAAGAGCTGCGCTGGCTGATCTGCAGACCACCAGTGAGAAGCAGAGCCGGCCTGGCCAGCAGAGAGTTAGAGCTTCAGTGTGCCAGGCAGCCTGCAGACTGGTGAGAATTGTTATTCCAACCCACTGCATTTGGGGTGGTTTCTTATATAACATTATTGTGGCAATAGCTGACTAATACATGTATTCCCTCCTTTATCAGGTGATAGGTTCAGCTGCTGCAGCAGAGACCCAACATAGCAGGGGGTTAAATGAGAACGTTTATTGATTTCTCATGCAATGATCTGTAGTTCAGTGCTAGTTTGGTGGTTCATGTGTCAGGGAGCCTATTTTCTGCTCCACCATCCTTGAGGGGTGGCCCTCACCCACATGAAGCCTTTATACTGTTTACAGCATTGAAGTCTTAATCTCCTTCCACCCTGCAAGTCAAACCACAGTGTAGCACCGAATGCTCTTCCCAACATTGCCCTCTAATACAGAGGGCCTTGCCTTGAATCATAATTCCCACTTTGCTTCTGGGTCAGGACTTCCCTTTTGCCTGGATGACCATGCTGCCCATACACTCACCGAGCTGGGGCCCCAGCGCCAGCCTCCTGGGCTCACCATCTCTCCCATCAGGACCTTAGAAGCCAGAGTTGGTGGCACCTGGAGCTCCCTGGGAGTAAGAAGCCCTGCTCCCTGTGGAGGCCACGGCCTTCAGCATTACATAGATCCAAGGTTAGGAATCCAGGTGTGCCCCTGTGGATAAAATGAGAGTTCCTGTGGCCAGGATTCTCACCTGGACCTAGTTGACTAGCTCACTGCACACCTGTGGGCAATACATGGCTGTTGACGCTATATAAAGAGCTCCGCCCAGTGCTCTGGGCGTGACACGGTGGCACGGCTGCAAGGCTGCAGGAGGGCAGAGCAGAGGCTGGAGTGGTGGCAGCACCGAGGACAGAGGCCCAGAGGACAGCTGTATGAGACAAATGTGCAGAGAAGCCCAGAGGACGGCTGTGCGGACAGAGGGGCCCCGAGGCAAGAGACTGGCTTGCTGCATGCAGACTCGCTCTGAGTGAACGGGATTTTAATGAATTGACCTGCCACTGTGGAAATAAAGTTGGGTATAATCCTTTCACCCCAAAGAACTTTTGCTGTCAATTTCTTTGGTCACATCGAATCCATAGCTAGCTTGCTGAGGGCTGAAACCCATTGACAAGACAGCCACCCCCCTCCACCCCGGTCATATTTGCCCTGCCCTGCCTTGCCTCTCCTACCCTCCAGTCCCTGCTGACCTCCAGCCCTGCAGAGGTCAAAGAACCTCTGCTTTCCCCGCCTCCCCACCCTCCTTGCCCTCCTGGCCATACTTCACAAGTTTAGAGAGCATAAAAGCCTTGTTAAATGGCTCCCTCTCCTTCAGAGATTGACTTAGCGGGGGTGGGCCTGTGATTTTGGAGGGTGACACCCTCTCCTTGAACACACTCTAGCCTGGCTGCTCTGTGCCCTCTTCTCAGTTCAACCAGAAAGGTCTTCAGGGGTTTGGGAGAGGCAGGGAACACTGGGCTGGCATTGTCAGTGCCCTTAGTGGAGGCCTGGCAGAGTCTGTGTCACAGCAAAGTCAGTCCAAATGAAAGAGTGTAGACAGCTCTGGATGGTAATCAAGAATCTTAGAATCTAGGGCAGGCTGGAAGAAGAAAGTCTGGGGGCACAGTGTCCTGAACAGAGTGGGGTGGAGAGAGGAGAGAAAAGTCACCCCCCAGGAGACTCCTCAGGGACCCAAGGTCAGGAAGTTGCTGCTGAGAGCAACTCGCTTGGTGGGGACCCAGGTGTGTCCAGGCCCTTCCCTGACCACCCAGCTCATGTTCCCCTCCCGTACCACCCTCTTTTATGTTACAGGGTGTCATTTCCTTTATAGCACCAACCACTGTCTGAAATAATCTCTTGCTTGTTTATTTTTCTTATTTATAGGCTGTCTACCCCCAACCCTACTGTGAGCTCCCTAAGAGCAGGGATGGTGTCTATCCCTCTCATCAGTGTATCCTCACTGTCTAGAACAGTGCCCGGTACCCAGTAGGTGCTCAGTAAATATCAGTTGAATGGACATATTCAATGGCCCAGATTGACCCTGAACATTGCTCAGGGAGCAGAGTTGGTTTTGGGGCCCCTGGCTAAGCTGAGCCTCTCCTACAAAACACACTGGCAGGAAGTAGCCACAGACCTGTCACACTCAAGATCAGGAAGCCCCCAATTGGAGCTTAGGATTTGTGTCTTCTACCCCTGAGACTTTGCTGGAGCCTCTTTACTCTGGGTTCATTTAGGTCCTGTCTGATCGCTGCAGGAGGGGATAGCAGGTCCAATGAGTGACTCAGCCTGTTGCCAGGGTTACTGGCAGGAAAATCATTGTAAGAAACTAGGAGGTGGGAACACTGGGATCCCCATGGGATCTGGAGACAGTGGGTGGGTTTACAGTTCTTGAAAAGGAAGAGGATTTAGAAGGGACTGAAGGCTGGTCCCAGGGCTCCCTAGGGGGCTTCGGGCTAAGACACAAGGATTTCCTGGAGCTGAAGAGTGGGGTCTGGCAGCTAGGGGCTGGGACTTGGTCTTGAGGGTGTCCCAGGGATCTGGAGACTGAGGCAGGAGGGTGTCCAGGAAGGGGCTGGGGGCTGAAGGCTGGGTTATCATGTTCTTGGAAAGCAGATACATTCTTGAATCTGTTTGTTCTTCCCAGCTGGGACCAGCACAATCCAATTCTTGTTTCATGGAGTAGAGACAAATTCGCCTGGGAATGTAAGTGGACTGAGAATAGGAGAGAGATGCTTTCTTTCTCTCCTCTCCTCCCTTTTTCTTTCTTGCTGCTACGAACATCCAACTCTTTTCCCAGAACACCTGCCCATCTTTCTATGTCCCTCTTACACCCCTTACTGCTCCTTTGGACAACAGTGGCCAGTCTAAAGGACAACAGATTTCCATCTCTTCCCTTCCTTCCTTACCTCTAGAAACTAGCCTCAGAAGGAGGAAGCTAAAGTCCCAAGGGAGTAAATGGTGGGGAAGGAGGTGGGCTCCTGACTCTCAGAAAGTGATCTGTATCTGCTGTGTTTGTGTCTGTGGGTGCTGGTTCTGGGATCTCAGCCTGAGATGTCACCTCTTATTAGGAAAGCCTTCCTGGAACCCCCCACATTAGGTTAAGGTCCCTGGTCTCCAAGCCTTCACAATTCCCTGTCTGCTCCTTTAAGGTGCTTATCAGAGCTTCTAATTATCCACTTCTCTGTCAGCCTCTGATGGGTGCCTGCCTCCCCTGGGGCATGGGAGCACCAAGAGGGAAGGAACCAAGGTTGTTTCTGCTCATCAGTACAACAAAATGCTTGGCAAGGTGCCTGGTACATTGCAGATACACAGCAAATATTTGTTGAATAAATGAATGAGTAACATTCAAAGGGGGTTCACAGGTGGGGATTTAATGGGTGGTGTCAGTGTCATTGCCTGGGCTCTGGGGACAGCTGTGAGTCCAGATATTCTGGCTTCTGTTCAGGGCCTGGTCCATGTCCAACTTCTGGGCTTGTGCCCAAAGGCTCTCCAAGCAAAAGGAGACAGAAGTGGCCTCTCCTAGAGGGAGGTGGCATGGAAGGAGCATTAGGGCATTGGAAGCCCCTCCCCACTTTTCCAGTTCTCCAACCTAAGTATTTGAAAGCACTTCCTCCCACTGTTGCCTATTCCCCTCTCCTCTTGTGTAGCCTGGTCTTCTTCCATCCCAGAGGTTTCTTTCCCCTAAAAATGTGCCCCTTCCTATCTTCTCCCTTCCCTTGAGCATTTTCCAATGGTGTGCTAAGAAACTTGAACATAACTCTTTTACCTGGCAAAGCACCCAGGAAGAGACGTCCCTGTGGCTGGACCCAGAGTTCGAGGAGGGAGTCAAGGCCCAAGGGAGGCAAAGGAAGGATCTTCTTCTTTGGCCCCTGGCTCAAGATCACTCCAGACACAGCCAGCTTCAGTTGAAGAGGGAGTCCCAAGACCAGAGGCAGATCTAGCCTTGGCCCTGACCCAGAAAACAGCACCACCTTCTACGGAGTGTGTGGGATAGAGACATAGGTGGAGGAGGAAAGAATGTACCTTGTGGCCCCATGCCAGCTGCCTTAATTCTGCCTCTAGTCACACCTTCTATTTACTAGTCATTCCTGCCACCTAAATCCTATCTCAGTTTACCTGGTTTGACTGTCTGTAAAACCATACCTACCCCTAGTAAATAAACCTAAATAAAAGTCAGTTGTTTGCTGTGAGCAGCTTCAAGATGTTTCTCTGGCCCGCACCACACCTTTAAGTCTTCCTAATACTGACATTTTGGAGTCTCCCTTTCCCCCTGTTGCTCCCAGGTGCCACTGAATACAGGCAGCCCCCCCCTCCATCCCTTACTTGATCTTCGAGGTAAAGGCTGAGCCAAGAAGGGTTTTCTGGGGTCCCAAGGGAAAGAAGGGGACCGGAGCCTACTGCCTGTTGGAATCCCAGGTCCAGAGAGAAGGCCCAGGGCTCTTTATGAGGCTGGGGAATGTCTGCAGGGAGAAATTAGCCCCCTAGTCCCCCCCCCCCTAGACTGGGGAGGCATGGAGGATGGTGGAGGGAGACAGAGAAAGGTAGACAGAGCTGGCCATGGAGGGAAAAACAATCTTTACCTTGGAGACTGTATTCTGCACAAGTCCCTGGAGGGAAGAATATCCCAGGTTGGGACTCTACCACACAGCTGCTGAGACTAGTGGGGGCAGATGCTGAGATCTGTGCCTGTTGGTCCAGCCACTTATACCGGTGCAGGCAGGCATCCAGGGCGGGGACCAGCTGGAGCCGGTGGGGGGAAGGGAAGGTACAGGCTTGTCACAGTCAGGACATCTGAGCCCCTGCACAAACCTCCTAACCCTCAGCTTATTCTGCTCTGAGACACAAGCATTTGGCCTCCCCCATGCAGCTCTCATCCCTTCCTAGCTCCTCAGAAGTGTGACTTAGACTCCCACAGTCACGCAGCCAGCAATACTTTACCGCTTCCATCATGGTTCCCACCCCTGTGATGCAGTTAACCGGCAGCTGGAGGTTGGAGGGCAGCCGGAGGTTGGAGGCGGGGAACAGCAGCCCCGCCACTGCAAGCCTCATGATGGGCTGGGGCTTGTTGACCAGAGGCCCAGAGACTTGTCTCAGGCGCAGCACCTTCTCCCCATCCACCCTCAGCAGCACTGAGTCCTCAAGGACCTTCACTTCCACCTGCAGGAAGGAGAGAAGCAGAATCAGAGGCCCTAGGGGCCTCTACCACTTTCTTCAGAGGCAGCTGAGTCTAGCAGAAAGAACATGTACTTTAAGAGTCAGCTAGCAATCTTGCCTCACTCAGGACTTGTCATTTATGTACTGACTGAATTGCAGAATTACCCTCTGAAAAAATGGGGACAGGATTAACAACTAATGGAGATTTTGTACAGATTCAGTGAGATGGCAGTGGTAAAGGGGTGCCCATTAAGTTGGTTCTGCTCCCCTTCCTCAGACTAGCTCAAGACACCCCTCCCTTCAGGACCAGATGTGGCTTACCTGGTGCCACCTCCCATCATCTAGCCGGGGTCCAGCACCTACTGTAAGCTGGGCCCAGTGATTGTGCATTTGGACCTCAGGCCTGCCATCCCAAAGTCCTAGCATAAACCAGTCATCTTTTGGATTGGTATCGCCATACAAAATCACTCCCTCTGGATCCCAAGTTTGAATCTCAAAAGGAGGAGGAGGTTCTGGAAGGACACAAAAGGAAGGACTGAGTATGGGGTGTGCCCTTTGAGGTTAAATGTGGGGGAGGGTTCAGGGAGAGGGAGGAAGGGGACAGGGAAAAGAGAAGAGCTGTGGGAGAGGGTACTAATCATCAGGACTAGTCAAGGAGCTAGGTCCACCCCCTACTTTGTCATCTTGGTGAGGTTAAAGGTTATGATGGTGACAGGCTCTTGTCCTGGGCCAGTGCTGAGGTGCACAGCAGGAGGGTCCTGGGTCCTCTATCAGAAAGGGAAAATAAACAAACGAATAAGGACATGCCAGAGACAGACAGGAGAGAGGCCAGAGGCGATAAGAAGAGGGCAGAGCCAAAGTCTAGCTCATTTAAACACACATGTAAGCTGAGCACCCGGCCCTGCTCCTGTACCTGGGTGGGGAGAATATGTCTTGAGGCCCGTCCCTGGTGGCTGTGAGGTGGGAGCAGGAGCAGGAGCTGCAGCAGCCGCCGCCGAGGCAGCAAGGGCAGTGGACCTCTGCGCTCCATAGTCCGCTGTGGTGCTCTGTGCTGCTCCAACAACTCAGGAGCATGCGCAGGGGAGCAGGCAGTTTTGTGTGTGATTGGTAGAGGGTTAAAGGTTGCCCCGGGGGAAGTAGGGGTGCAGGAATCAAGGGCATTGACCCAATGGCCCCTCTGAGGACAAATGGCAGGAGGGACAGAGTTCCTCCACTACCCTCCCCCACTGCTGAGAAAGCTGGGAGAGCGTACCTCATTTCCCCGGGTCCTCCAAGCCTTCTGCCCACGTGGGGAGGCTGCCTCCACCAGCCTGAGGACTAGAAAAACTCCTGCCCAGCTTGCCAAGTAGTATCCTCCATCAGGACTAGAGCTGAGACATGGAATCCCAAGTATCTAGCTGGTGGCTATGAGCAAGTCACTCCACCACTGTTTTAGTGTCCTTGCCTGTAAAATGTGAACAATAATACCTCTTTTATGGGATTATTGGAATAAGAATTGAGATAATGCAGGCACAGGGCCTGGTATCTGTTCCGAGCTCCGCCCTTAGTATTTTCCCAGGCCTCTGAGGCTCCCCTCACAGGGAGGTATTGTCTCAGAACGTGATTTAGTGGATACTAATAAGTCACGGGTTTCCCACTCCCAGTGATCTCTTATCCATCCATGACAAGCCCTAACCATTACCAAGAGAAACTCATCATTCTCTCTCTGACCCATTTTAAAATAAAAATGCCCCCGAGAGAAGTAACACTTTGAGCCACTCAAGGGTCCTAGGAAACAGTTTTCAGAGCTGGGGGTCTCAGGGCTCATCCGGGATCTCAGTGGGCTTTAATGGGTGAGATAAAAGGGTAGAGCAGATAACCACCACATGCTTCAGTTAAAGAACCCGGAGGTGACTTTTGAGCCATGGGGTGTATAGACCACAAACTGGGAACCCAGATAACAACACCGACGGAGCGAGACACTCGCTCAGGCGCCCAGTCACAGGACCTAGTCACTGGGGGCGGGGGACAGGCCTACTCTGAAAGCTGATTGGCTGGCGGGTGAGCGCCCGCCCTGGCGGAATTTAAGGTCTACTGGGCGGAGAGATCCACCCGGCTCGAACCTCCTCGTCTGTTCGTTCCCCCTTCCCCGCCGAAACCTAGGCCCGGCTTCCGCCTCCCGGCCTACGGTACCCGCCCGCACTGCCCCCCCGGGCTTTCCGGGATCCGAGTTTGTAGTGCTTTTAAAGGGTCCCAATTGCCCTTCGCCGGGTTCTGCTGAACGGAAGTGGGAGTCCTGGACTTCGGTCTCAGACCGTGGTGATTGAAATGG
Organism: Phataginus tricuspis; assembly: GCA_029783875.1. Taxonomy (NCBI): domain Eukaryota; kingdom Metazoa; phylum Chordata; class Mammalia; order Pholidota; family Manidae; genus Phataginus; species Phataginus tricuspis. The sequence continues at coordinate 10,127,888 of JAQQAC010004778.1, read as the reverse complement.
CTTGCGTTCGGATCCGAGAGGCCCTAGAGGAAGATTGTGGAAATATCCTGAGGCTGATTCGGGTGAAGGCTGCGGGACAGAAACCAGGGTCCCAGAGGGTGTCAGGCCGCGCGACCAGAGGCGGGGGTGGGGAGGGCAGGGGAAGGAGCGCGCCCTGGGTCCCTGCTCTGGGGTACCTCGGGGCCATCTTTGCCCTAAAATAGCCTCTGTCTCCTTGCCATAGGAACTAGCTGAGTACGAGAAACTCTCGGATCAGGTGAAGATAACTGAAGAAGGTGGGGGGGCCCAGCCCCTGGGTCCTTAAAGGAGACTAGGGAGGAAGTGAGGGATGGGTTCCCAAGGCGGTAGCTCCAGGCTGGGCACACGCCCAGGCCCTTTTTCTCTCTTTGTCACATCTCCGATCTCTGCAGCCCTGAGAGCAGATGGCTTTGGAGAGAATCCCTTCTATCACTGTTTGGTAGCAGAAATTCTTCCTGCCCCCGGAGAGCCACAGGGTAAGAACAGGGACCACAGAGTTCCCCTCCCAAGTCAGCCACAAAGGTTTTCCCAAGGTGCCCAGAGTCTTGACTCCTTTTTTCTCTCTTTCTCAGGGCCCTATGTGGTGGGCTATGGGCTGTACTACTTCATCTATAGCACATGGAAGGGACGCAACGTTTATCTGGAAGACATCTATGTGCAGCCAGAATATCGTGGTAACGGGCAGAGGCTGAGGCTGGGCTGGGAGAAAAGCAACCCAGAGACCCAATGACTACCTGTGCGCCCTAAGCCCAGCGTGTGGCCTTTTCTGATCCCCTTCAACTCAATCCCTCTTTTTGCCTCTTTCTCCCATCAACAGGCCAGGGAATTGGTTCTAAAATAATCAAAAAGGTGGCTGAGGTGAGGAAATGGACAGGGCTACGAGCTAGGCCCTGGAAAAGCAAGGGTGTGTGGGAGGCACCCGGGATTGAATAGAGGGTGAGAAGGCCTTTTCCTTTTTGACCCAGAGAAAGTGAGTGATGACTTCTACCACAGGTGGCCCTGGATAAGGGCTGCTCCCAGTTCCGCCTCACAGTCCTGGGCTGGAACAAGAGAGCCATGGACTTGTACAAGGCCCTAGGAGCCCAAGATCTGACTGAAGCTGAGGGTTGGCACTCCTTTCGCTTTGAAGGAGAAACGATGAAGAAGTTGGCAGGAAAATGATGCCATCCCTCCAAGGATCTGTCTGTCTGAGCTTCTCCTTCCCCACCAACTCAAGAACTCAGAGACTGTCTGTACTGACAAAAGCATCTCTGAAGGAAGGACTGTTAGGAGTGATTATTCCCCAAGTATGGAAAGAGCAGAATTGAGGGAGAGGCCTTCCCACCTCCTTGTTGAGGGTGAAAAATAAACAAGAATTATTATGTCCTGATGTGTTGAGTAGAGCAGTTGATGCTGAGATAAGCATCAGCCACTTTATGGTGCTTCCTGAGTGTTCTGGTCAGTGGATGTTGCTCCTAGGGGAAAAGGTGGGCCCAGGATGACTTTCACTCTCAGTAAGCTGGAATCTTGGCTCTGGCTGGAGGAATTTAGAGAGAAGAGCAGCGAGAGGCCAGCTTGGCACATCAGGTCTATTGGTCACATTTGGGACCCAGACAAGGGCCTCCAATGTTTGGACTTAGTTATTCCTGGATCCATGACTGAGGCAGGCCTACCACCTCAAAAGATGGAGCAGGCTGCCATCTGGTGAGGGCATTTCAGGGGCATTGGGAATGACTGCTTGCCCCAAATCAGCTCAGTTAGCTAGTACTTTTCAAAAATTACAGTCTTTATTTTCAGTTCTGCAAAACTAAAACAAACTTTCAGGACCCATGGCAACAAGTAGGGAAACAGGCTCATTTCCTACTTTCATAGTATTTTATTACTCAAGTAGTACAGGTCTGTTGTAGAAAAATCAGACAGTACTTACAAAATAGAATCGATAGTCTTACACAGCTCCTATTAACCTTTGGTATCAATTCTCTGCATTTTTTTCAATGTCCATGTATATATAATTAAGTGAGTAGGGATTCATGGAATTATACTCTTTTGCAACCTGTTTTTTCATTTAACAATATATCAGAAACACCATCCCATGCTATTAAACATAAATTTGTCATCACTTTTGATGTGGCATATCATTTCTTTTGTTGAACTATTGGTTGAATGGTTATAATTTAGACAGTGAAAGTGTACAGGCAGGTAACATAAATGTCTAAGTTGTAAGAAATAGGATCTATGGAAGTCTAGAGAATTGAAGATCTACTTTAAAATTCAAATAAAAATAAGTGTCAGCCAAACATAACACCTCAGGGGCCCAATTCTTCCTGAGTGGTGCCAGTTTTTGGCCCTTAGAGCCAAGGTAGTTGAGGACAATCTTGATCAAGAGATAATAAAGCTGATCAGCCCCTCCCAGAGTTGAGAACCAGAAGAATTCATTTTCATATCATTAGGCATCTTTGGTTTATCTCTTATCCTGACAAAGGTTAGTATCTTTTAAGCATGATCAATGTATCTAATGATGGGGCTTTTTAAACTTAAATTTTGAACAAATTATTTCTGGAAGAATGCACAAATAGCAATATACTGTATATTAAGAGTTGAATAGTTCTACATGGCTTAATTTAAAAAGTCTTCCAACTACCCTCACTCTTCCAAGACAATTACTTTCAATTGGGTTTTTTAATTGTTTTGTATTCGCCTATATAACTCAAACTAAAAATAGTATGCAAATATTGCTACTTTTTAATGTTTCTGTTTTCAGCATTAGCTATTGACTTCCCACTACTGACTCTTTTCCATTCCCCTACCCTCTCCACCCCACTTCCTATCATGCCAATATTATATCATAATTCTGGCTCGATCTGTTCAGTGTTAACATTATTATGAATATGCAAATGCTCCATAAAGATATGATTGTTTTGCTCTCCTGAACCATTTTTGTTTTCCCAGGAGTTAGTACTTGCCTTATTCTTCTGTTTGCTTAGTTTTCTGTGTACACTAATTTATCCTAAAATTTTCCCTTAGTTCTGTTAATCTCTTTAAGGATATACAAACATGTAGGTATTTTGATTTGTTTCCTTTGAAGAACTTTCTTGCAAAGTCTAGACCTGCTCCAGCACAGAGAGGCTGACCTTTAGGCTATAGTGTTGCAATCTCCCTGCCCGTGCATCCTGGGGACTCCCTTTGCCTCTCTCTTGGGTTGATATCCTGTTTCCTTGAAGCTTTGTCTTCATCTTTCTTGGTTTATTTTGATGGAGTTTCTTCAGAAATGGTGCCTGGGAGATAAATTTGTTGGGGCCTTGGTAGTCTGAAAATGTCTTTTTTCTGCTCTTGCACTTAATTGACAGTGTGGTTGAGTATCACATGCTGGATTGGTAATAATTTACCCTAAGAATTTTGAAGACATATCTCCATTCTCGTCAAGCTTCTGTTGTTGCTAAGAAGCTGAAACCTTTCTTATTCTGGATTCTTGGTATGCAGCCCATTTGTATTTTCCTTCCATCTTCCTTTCCTCTTTCCCCAACAACAGCTTTAAGGATCTTCTCTTTATCCTAGCATTCTGAGATCTTATATGGAAAAGTCTTAGCGTGGTCTCAGTGGGTCTTCTCAATGAGAAAATTCATGTTCTTCAAGTATGGAAAAAATTTTAATATTATGATTAGTTTTGGGATGATTTCCTCCCCTCCATTCTCTCTGTTCTTTCTGGAATTTTGTTATTCAGATACTGAATCGCATGAGCTAGTCTTTTAATTTTCTTATATTTTCTTTCCTTTTTTACTATTGCCTTCATTTTTTGCTCTATTTTCTGGGAGATTTCTTTGATTTCATTTTCAAACCTTCCTTTTGAATTTTTATTTTAATTTCTAAGAGCTCTCTCCTTCTCAACATTTTGAAGACATACTGTTTTGTTCCATGGATATATGTTCTTTGTTTTTTTTTTATTTTTAATTTTGCTATCATTAATGTACAATTACATGAACAACATTATAGTTACTAGACTCTCCCTATTATCAAGTCCCCACCACATACTCCTTTACAGTCACTGTCTATCAGTGTAGTAACATGCTATAGAATCACTACTTGACTTCTCTGTGTTATGCTGCCTTCCCCAAGTCCCCCCCTTCATTATATATGGTAATCGTAATGACCCTTTTTCCCCCTTATCCCTCCCTTCCCACCCATCCTCCCCAGTCCCTTTCCCTTTGGTAACTGTTAGTCCAATCTTGTGTTCTACGAGTCTGCTGCTGTTTTATTCCTTGAGCTTTTTCTTTGTACTTATACTCCACAGATGAGTGAAATCATCTGATACTCGTCTTTTTCGGCTTGGCTTATTTCACTGAGCATAATACCCTCTAGCTCCATCCATGTTGTTGCAAATGGTAGGATTTGTTTTCTTCTTATGGCTGAATAATAATTCCGTTGTGTATATGTACCACCTCTTTATCCATTCATCTACTGAGGGACACTTAGGTTGCTTCCATTTCTTGGCTATTGTAAATACTGCTGTGATAAACATAGGGGTGCATCTGTCTTTTTCAAACTGGGCTGCTGTATTCTAGGGTAAATTCCTAGGAGTGGAATTCCTGGGTCAAATGGTATTTCTATTTTGAGTTTTTTGAGGAACCTCCATACTGCTTTCCACAACGGTTGAACTAATTTGCATTCCCACCAGCAGTGTAGGAGGGTTCCTCTTTCTCCACATCCTTGCCAACATTTGTTGTTTGTCTTATAGAGTTGGCCATCCTAACTGGTGTGAGGTGATATCTCATTGTGGTTTTAATTTGCCTTTCTCTGATGATTAGGGATATGGAGCATCTTTTCATGTGCCTGTTGGCCATCTGAATTTCTTCTTTGGAGAAGTGTCTGTTCAGCTCCTCCGCCCATTTTTTAATTGGATTATTTGCTTTTTGTTTGTTGAGGTACGTGAGCTCTTTATATAATGTGAATGTCAGCCCCTTGCCGGATATGTCATTTATGAATATATTCTCCCATACTGTAGGATGTCTTTTTGTTCTACTGATGGTGTCCTTTGCTGTACAGAAGCCTTTTAGTTTGATATAGTCCCATTTGTACATTTTTGCTTCTGTTTCCCTTGCCCAGGGAGATATGTTCATGAAGAAGTTGCTCATGTTTATGTCCAAGAGATTTTTGCCTGTTTTTTTCTAAGAGTTTTATGGTTTCATGACTTACATTCAGGTCTTTGACCCATTTTGAGTTTATTTTTGTGTATGGGGTTAGACAATAATCCAGTTTCATTCTCTTACATGTAGCTGTCCAGTTTTGCCAACACCAGCTGTTGAAGAGGCTATCATTTCCCCACTGTATATCCATGGCTCCTTTATCGTATATGAATTGACCATAATGTTTGGGTTTATATCTGGGCTCTCTATTCTGTTCCATTGGTCTATGGGTCTGTTCTTGTGCCAGTACCAAATTGTCTTGATTACTGTGGCTTTGTAGTACAGCTTGAAGTCAGGGAGCGTAATTCTCCCTGCTTTATTCTTCCTTCTCAGCATTGCTTTGGCTATTCAGGGTCTTTTGTGGTTCTATATGAATTTTAGAACTATTTGCTCTAGTTCGTTGAAGAATGCTGTTGGTATTTTGATAGGGATTGCATTGAACCTGTAGATTGCTTTAGGCAGAATGGCCATTTTGATAATATAAATTCTTCCTATCCATGAGCACGGGATGTGTTTCCATTTATTGGTATGTTCTTTAATTTCTCTCATGAGTGTCTTGTAGTTTTCAGAGTATAAGTCTTTCATTTCCTTGGTTAGGTTTATTCCTAGGTATTTTATTCTTTTTTTTTTTGCATATAAAAAATATTTTTTTAGGAAAAATTCCAAGCACACAGTAGTATAATGCGCATGTACTTGTGCCCCAGCTTCTAAGGTTATTTACGTTTTGCCCATTTTATTTGACTTGTACCCTCTCCTACCCCCTGAGAGGCAAATCCTAGCCATCATATCTCCTCTGAAACACTTCAATATGTATCTTTAATACAAGATCATTTTTAAAAAACAAAAGCGCTATTCCATGTCCAACAAAATTAACAGAAATTCCTTAATATCATCTGATACCTAGTTTGTATGTGTTGACACTTCCCTGATTATCTCACAAATGTCTTTTCGTAATTGGCTTGTGAGGCTAAGAACCAAAACGCAGCCCATGTTACAATTTGTTGCTGTGTTTCTCCCCATCTCTTTTAATTAATTACAGTCCCTGCCACCCCACCTTTTCTCATTTATTTGTGGAAGAAGCCAGGTTATTTGGCCTGTAGAGTTTCCTACAGTCTGGATTTTGTAGATCTTACCTCCATGGTTAATGTATATTCCTGGCTCCTGGATTTCCCATGAATTGGTTGTTAAACCTATGGGCTAATCAGATTGAGGTTTCTGGCGAGGCACCTCCCTCGGTGGTGCTGCCTGCTTGCCACTGTCAAGTGCTTTTGGGACTGATGACATGGGATGGTGGGAGCAGGGTCCCTTTCTTAGAAAGTTCCCAGCAGCCTAGCAACTCTTCATAGTTTTCATTTGCATTTTCTAAATTATTGATGAGGTTACACCAGTTTTCGTATGTTTCATAGATATCCGGATTTCCTCCTTTGTCAGTTGCCTGCCTAGTCACCTATCTTGTCAGTTTTTCTTCTGTACATCTTAT
>JAQQAC010004778.1:10011805-10120731 GCA_029783875.1 Phataginus tricuspis | reverse complement strand
TATTCCCTCCTCTTCTATTTTTTGGAAAACTTTAAGGAGAATGGGTGTTATTTCTTCTCTATATGTCTGGTAGAATTCAGAGGTGAATCCATCAGGTCCGGGGGTTTTGTTCTTGGGTAGTTTTTTGATTACGGATTCAATTTCGTTGCTGGTGATTGGTCTGTTTAGTTTTTCTGTTTCTTGCTTGGTCAGTCTTGGAAGGTTGTATTTTTCTAAGAAGTTGTCCATTTCTTCTAGGTTTTGCAGCTTGTTAGCATACAGGTGCTCATAATATTCTCTTATAATTCTTTGTATTTTTGTGGGGTCCGTTGTTATTTTTCCTTTCTCATTTGTGATTCTGTTTATGTGTGTAGATTCTCTTTTTCTCTTAATGAGTCTGGCTAGGGGTTTATCTATTTTGTTTATTTTTTCAAAGAACCAGCTCTTGGTTTCATTGATTTTTTTCTATTGTTTTATTCTTCTCAATTTTATTTATTTCTTCTCTGATCTTTATTATGTCCCTCCTTCTGGTGACTTTGGGCCTCATTTGTTCTTCTTTTTCCAATTTCAATAATTGTGTCCTTAGACTGTTCATTTGGGAATGCTCTTCCTTCTTTAAATAGGCCTGGATTGCAATATACTTTCCTCTTAGAACTGCCTTTGCTGCGTCCCACAGAAGTTGTGGCTTTGTGTTGTTGTTGTCATTAGTCTCCATATATTCTTTGATTTCTGTTTTGATTTGGTCGTTAACCCATTGATTCATTAGGAGAATGTTGTTAAGTCTCCATGTATTTGTGAGCCTTTTTGATTTCTTTCTAAAATTTATTTCTAGTTTTATACCTTTGTGATCTGAGAAGTTGGTAGGTAGGATTTCAATATTTTTGAATTTACTGAGGTTCTTTTTGTGGCCTAGTATGTGGTCTATTCTGGAAAAAGTTCCATGTGCACTTGAGAAGAATGTGTATCCTGTTGCTTTTGGGTGCAGAGTTCTGTAGATATCTGTTAGGTCCATCTGTTCTAGTGTGTTGTTCAGTGCCTCTGTCTTACTTATTCTCGGTCTGGTTGATCTATCCTTTGGAGTGAGTGGTCTGTTGAAGTTTCCTAAAATGAATGCGTTGTTGTCTATTTCCTCCTTCAATTCTGTGAGTATTTGTTTCACATATGTAGGTGATCCTGTATTGGGTGTATGGATATTTATAATAGTTATATTCTCTTGTTGGACTGACCCTTTTTTCATTATGTAATGTCCTTCTTTGTCTCTTGTTACTTTCTTTGTTTTGAAGACTATTTTGTCTGATACAAGTACTGCTAGTCCTGCTTTTTTCTCCCTATTATTTGCATGAAATATCTTTTTCCATCCCTTTACTTTCAGTCTGTGTATGTCTTTGGTTTGTAGTGGGTCTCTAGATGGGTCTTGTTTTTTTATCCATTCAGTGACTCTGTGTGTTTTGATTGGTGCATTCAGACCATTTACATTTAGGGTGGTTATCGATAGGTATGTGCTTATTGCCATTGCAGGCTTTAGATTCGTGGTTACCAAAGGTTCAAGGGTAATTCCCTTACTATCTAACAGTCTAACTTAACTCACTTAGTATGCTATTACAAACACGACATAAAGTTTCTTTTTTTCTCCTTTTTCTTCCTCCTCCATTTTTTGTATGTTATGAATCATATTCTGTACTATTTGTCTATCCCTTGGGTGACATCTATTTAGCCTTAGGAATACTTCCATCTGTAGGAGTCCCTCCAAAATGCACTGTAGATGTGGTTTGTAGGAGGTAAATTCTCTCAGCTATTGCTTATCTGAAAATTGTTTAATACCTCCTTCAAAGTTAAATATAACCTTGCTGGGTAGAGTATTCTTGGTTCAAGGCCCTTCTGCTTCATTTCATTAAATATATCTTGCCACTCCCTTTTGACCTGTAAGGTTTCTGCTGAGAAATCTGATGATAGCCTGATGGGTTTTCCTTTGTATGTGATCTTTTTTCTCTCTCTACCTGCTTTTAAAAGTCTGTCTTTATCCTTGATCTTTGCCATTTTAATTATTATATATCTTGATGTTGTCTTCCTTGGGTCCCTTTTGTTGGGAGATCTGTGCATCTCCATGGCCTGAGAGACTATCTCCTTCCCCAGATTGGGGAAGTTTTCAGCAATTAGCTCCTCAATGACACTTTCTATCCCTTTTTCTCTCTCTTCTTCTTCTGGGACCCCTATTATGCAAATATTGTTCCGTTTGGATTGGTCACACTGTTTTCTCAGTATTCTTTCATTGTTAGAGAATCTTTTTTCTCTCTGTGCCTGAGCTTCTTTGTATTCCTCTTCTCTAATTTCTATTCCATTTACCATCTCTTCTACTAGATCTAATCTGCTTTTAAGTCTCTCCATTTTATGTTTCATTTCAGATATGGAATTTCTTAATGATTGAATCTCTGTCTTAAATTCGTTCCTGAGTTCTTGAATATTTTCCTGTACCTCCATAAGCATGTTTATGATTTTTATTTTGAACTCTCTTTCAGGAAGATTGGTGAGTTCAGTTTCATTTGGCCCTTTTTCTGTGTTTTTTGAGATTTTGGTCTGAACCTTGTTCTTTTGATGTTTATATTTCTTTGTGGTGACCTGTAGTGTCCAGAAGCTCCAGTCTCTGGAGCTTCTCAGCCCCTAGAATGAGGTTGGGGGTTGTGGGGGAGCGGAGCTGGTGCCTGGGGGGTAGGAAAGATCTGTTTCCTGATTCCCATCTTCGGTGCCTGTCTCCAGTATCACCGCCAGTGGGCCGAGTACACAGATGTAAGTCTCTGTGTTCGGTCCTCTCTAGCTATTGTAGGCGGGGCCTCCCTCTGGCTGGCCTGATGCCAGCGCAGTGACTGCCAGTTTGTGGAGCTGGTGCTGTTAGCCCAGGAGGAGCCTGGGCAGGCTGCGTGTCACAGTGGGGGCCTTGGACCTGAGCAGCTGTCCCGGGGGATGGAGCGCCTGAAGCTCCTTAAAGTTCCCAACCTACTGGGCAGAGCGCGCTCAGACAACCTTGTCCGGTTCTCCTCCCATTCAGCAAGCTCTGTGCCAAGCCTGCGCCTTCAGTAGGCCTCTCTGCTAGGAGGCCTCTCAGACCGCCTGCCTTTCTCCTGTCACAGAGGGGCTGGATGTGGATCCCGTCCTCCACAAACGGCCAGAATGGCCGTGTCTCAGGCACTCTGCCTGTCCCAGCTCCCCAACCTCCAGAGCACCACCCAGTGTAGGTTTCTGCTTGCAAAGCAGATCTCCAGGGTTAGGTGTTCATTAGTCCCAAGATTCCACCCCCTCTCCACTCTGTTTCTCTTCCTCCCGCCAGTGAGCTGGGTGGGGGAAGGGCCTGGGTCCCGCTGGATCATGGCTCTGGTACGTTACCCTGTTTCATGAGGTCTGCTCTGTTCCTGATGTCTGTATGCAGTCTGGTGCAGCCTTCTTTTCTGTTGCTGTTTTAGGGGTCGTTGTATTAATTAACTATATTTTCATACTATTTGTAATTTTTGGAGGAGTTCTCTGTCTCACCTCTCCGCCGCCATCTTGAATCTCTCCATGGATATATGTTCTTGTCTGAGGATATTCATGATAGTTTTTTCAAACATGTTTTTTTCCTTGCTGTCTTTATTTCTTCTAAGGTTTTTTTTCTTTCTTTCTCTCTCATTTTGGCTTCTATCTTTCATTTTATAGGCTTTCCTCAAATGGCAGGTAATCCTCAATTGTCTACTCATATTTAAAACTGAGACACTTCTTGGAAACTGTGTGTATATGTGGGAGGTAAAGAGACATGTTGACTGTGAATTTTGCCATAGGGTGATCCACTAGGCCATTTCTTGAGGAACCCTTGATTTTAGTATCATTGGGTGTTCTATCTTGTCTGATACGATTTCCCAAAGAAGATTCTTCCAAATTCCTGCATGAAGGATATAAACCTGGCTGCAGGTATTCTCTGAGCTGGGTGAAGAAGTCTGGGGCAAGTCTCAACATTCAGTATGTAAACTTTCATTTAATCCTCATTTTAAGTGTACAACCATCCATATCAATGTATCCATCTTTCTCTCTTCCTTCCAATCTGTCTCTGTATCTAGAAGTCAAGGCAAGCTGGGACATTCTGTTGACACATCGTTTGTAGTCCAGTTAGATGGTGCAGATCATCTGTACCATTGCATTCCTTGTTCCCTTAAAAATACTCTCTTACTGCACTTTTCCTCTGAAGAGAAAATCTTACTAAATCTTAACTATCCTTACTAATCTTACTAAAAGGCAAGTATGCTGAAAATAATGTAATGACTCCCACTGTTCTCAATGAAAGCCCAAACTTCTAAATATGTTCCAGTACCTCCAACATCTAGCCCAAACCAACCCTTCAGGTAAGTTTCCTTTCCAAGTCGGTTCTAACCATATTAGACTTTCTTCAGTACCTCAAATACATTGTACTTTCCCCTGTGGGTCTTCTGCACATGCCATTCCCCTGTCTGAAATGCTGCCCCTTTTCCCATTCCCACCTTTTGCCTGAGTGAACAATGACTAGAGCAAATGAAGAAGAGGAAAAGTCAAACTGGAGAGGATTTTTGGTGCCAGAGGCTTGGAAATTGGTGATGGTGCCATTTCTAAAACAAAATTCAGTCACTCCTAATGTTTGAGTCCACACCGAAACTCTTTGGACAGCACTCTTGATGATCTGCCCCACTTAAATTTCTTTGGCTCCCAACTCCTTATCGGAATCACTGTCAATAATTTCTTTACTATTTCTGCCACCTCTTCTTTTGCCAGCCCTTTAAATCCTAGCATAGTTGAGAGTTTCATCATGGACCCATCCATTTCTGTCTACACTTTTCTTCAGAGATTTAATTTTCTCTTTCATCTTTAACTATGACTAATCTGCTGATAATTCCCACATCCACCTCTCTAGCCCATACCTCTCCTGGGCCACATTGGACTAGTGTGTCCATTGAGCTAGAGGACATTGATTCTTTTATTCAGTTAATATTTTCCATACCAGGAATTGTGCTAGGTACTGGGCATTCAGTGGTGGGGACCAAAACTGAAACTCAGTCTCTGAGCCCACAGAGCTTATGGTGTGATAACGGAAGACAGATGCTGGACAATTTATTAATATTACAACCATGATGAGTGCCACAAAGGAGTATAGGATGTGTTGGCTGTGTGAGACAGGAGACCTAACCTAGGATGGGCACAGTGGAAGGCAAAATAAATTATATTTAATGGCCTGAAAGAGAAGTTTGTCGAAGACAAAGAGTCATGTACATTTAGATGGTGGACCTTCAAAGAGCAAAACCAAACTCATTAAACTCATCAACTTCTCTTCCAAACTTTTTCTTCTGATTTCTGTCTTTCATGAATGGCCTCACCAGTCACTCAGTAACCTAAGGTAGAGATCTGGAAGTTACCCTGTGTTTCTCCCACTCCTTCCCTGGCTCCTGACCCCACATTATGCTGATCACCAATTCTGGTTAATTCTGTTGCAAATTTAACAGCCTCAAACCATTTTGTACCTCTGTTGCCCATAGCCCTAATCCAAATAGGTCCTCAGCATCTTTCTCACCTGCAACATCTCCTCACAGGTTTTACTGCCTTTGGGACAGCCCTTAGTCTTTAATCTAGTCTCCACAGTTGTAAAATGCAGATCTACCATGTTGTATATATATATTTTTCGTACCATTAATATACAATTACATGAGCAACATTGTGGTTACTAGATTCCCCCCATTATCAAGTCCCCACCACATACCCCATTACAGTCACTGTCCATCAGCGTAGTAAGATGCTAGAGAGTCACTGCTTGTCTTCTCTGTGCTATGCTGCCTTCCCCGTGCTCCCCCCCACATTACATTACCATGTTATATTACCACTTAAATTTTTTCATTGGCTTTCCAGTATTGATAAAGTAAAAGCCAGTCTCCTTAATCTGATTTATAAGTCCTTCATAGCCTAGTTTCCTGCAGCTTCTTATTTCAAGCCAAATGCTATTCGAACTACTTGTGATTCCCCAAAGAACATGCTCTTTCTGCGCCTCTGCCCTGTTGTATTGTTTTAAGAATACTCTCTCTTGCTGCACTTTTCCTCTAGCGAACTCCTACCATCCCTCAAATCTCAGTTTGCATCACCTCCTCTTCAGTGGTCTTCACTGATCTTTCGGAAGAGTAACTACTGTCTCCTTGAGATTCCCTTGAGTCTTTCTATCACGTCCTTGATAGAACTCTATGTGCTTATTTGTTAAAGCTTGTTTAACTGTCTGCCCCTTCCCCAATATGTTATTAAATTCTTTGTATCCCTAACACCACAGTAATTGGAATACAGTGAGGGCTACATAAATATTTGCTAAATGATTAAATGCGCAGCACGTTATTCTAATTTCTGTGCTATTTTATTCACTTCTACCTAAATTTCTTACTTATTTTAGTAAAAAAACTGTTTTCCCTCTCCTATCCTTACTTCATAACGATTTTTCCTATTTTGAATTTCCTCAGCGTTTAGATATCAAAGCTTGTGCTAATCTAAGTTGCACTTGCTTTTCGATACTGTCTTGAAATTATTCTCTAACCTTTCATTATATGCATGATGGCAGTAGACAAGAATGTGACTGACTTCAATCCACAACACAGTACAAAACGCTACAGACAATTCTGTGCAAGTAGACAGAAAAAACAGCGCATGCGCACCACGAACATCTTTTTTTTTTTTTGCCTTTGGGCTCCTCCTCTTTTTCTTCGGAGCGTGCGCACCAAGAAAGACAAAGGTGGGGAAAGTGACCAAGCAGTCACTCAGGCGCATGCCCATCCCTAATTTATCCAAGCCTGGTGGAGTTCACAGTGGGGAAGTGGGTGTGGTCTGACCAAGAGCAGCAGAAACCCAATCCGACTGAGTGAGCTCTGCCCTTCCTCCCCATGATTGGTTAGCTCTCAGTGTTGTGGGGCGGGGAAAGGAAAAGATGGGGGCGGTGGAATGGTGGGGCGGTGAAGAAATAGGGCGAGTCTCGTTCTGCGCAAGCGCAAGCAAGCCATCAGGAGGAGGAGTGAGAGAGTGAGGGAGAGAGTGGAAGCCCTGATGCGCAGGCGAGCGCGAGCTGGGTCGCCAGCCTTGACGCCTGCGCCGTGGCCCTCAGGGCCCCGCGCGCGGCGGGCGGGTGCCCGGTGCGCCTGCGCAGTAGGCGGCGGCGGCAGGGGGAGGTGGAGGCTGTGGAGCGGCCGCGGCAGCAGCGCGTCCCGGGACTGAGGCAGCAGCGGGGGCGGCGGCGGACGGAAGCTGAGGTGACGAAGGCAGCGGCGGCGGCGGCCGTTTCCCTCACGGTGGCGGAGACCAAGGCGGCGGCGGCGGACGGGGAGCGGCCCGGCCCTGGCCCCCTGCTCGTTGGCTGTGGCAGGGCCGCCGTGGGGCCGGCCCGGCTCCCGCCCCCCGCGGCTCCCCCTCCGGCTCCTCCTCCCGGGAGACGCCGGGGGCCTGGCCCGGCCCGCACTCACACCGCTGCTTCACCCGCCGCTGGGGGACCCGGAGGCGGTGGCGGCGCCACGGGCGGCCTGGCCTCTGGTGGGGATGTGGAGCCGGGACTGCCCGTCGAGGTGCGCGGCTCCAACGGGGCCTTCTACAAGGTGAGGCGGCGCGCCGACCGGGGACCCCCGTCTTTAGTCCCCTCCCCCAGCCAGAGAAGGAAGGCGTGGGGCGGGATCGAGTTTCTGGAGCTAAGTCCTGACCCTTAGAACCTTAGAGCCGCGCTCCCACCCGCAGTTCTCCTGGGGAGCCCTCTGTAAGTTAACCCCCTTAACTCTCTTATTTTTAGCCCCTCCGTACTTGCTTTTACCCCCATTTCAAAGAGAATGAACATCAGGGCATTATTGTGCTTGAATCAGCGCCCTCCCTCGCCGAGATCCCCTTTACCCAGCTTCTTAACTGACTTTTCACTGTTTCCTAGTAGACTTACCTTAGACCTTAATCCCATTTTCCCCACAGTCCAAGCACATGGAATTCTCTTTATTCTCCCCCATTACTCTCTTGGGAAGGCCGTCCCGTATTAGATACTTTCATCTTCCTCAGAGAGACCTCTGCCTATTGGCTCTGAAAGACTCACCCCACTTTCATCATTTATTTCTGTTCCCAACCGAAGGAAAAACGGTCAAAATCCACTTATGACATTTGATATCTTTGACCTCAGGAACTCTGTGTAGTACCAGTCAGGTTATCTCTTAGCCATAGGGTGGCATCTTTTCACAAGCCTCTCACCTCTTTATCCCAAGTTTAGCTGGTCTACCATTCTACCCAGGATGGATTTGGATTTGTTATCTCACTTGGATCTCAGATACATTTAGGTCACTCATACAGTTTCTTCATCTTGAAGAGTGTAAGCTTCACATTCATGACTTCTGAAAGGGGCCGTCATGAGGATTTCCTCTGTTTATCTTATTTCCACTTCCATAAGACTGCCCAACTCTCCCAATCTGAGCATCTGATAGCCTTTTTCTGAAGAAGGGGATTATCTTTTAAAAGATCATTGTTTACTTCAGCTCCTCCCTCGTCCCAAGATTTGGTTCCTTAAAACACCTTTAGTTAGCGCTTTTTTATCTATTCTGAATCCATTTTCTAGGACATTTTCCCCCCATATAGATTAAGCCAGAAGGAGACCTCTCTCACTTTTCAGGAATTTTTCTTTCTGTAACTGTTGTTATTTTCATCCTTTTTGGGCCTTATGCCTGGGATTGTCCCAGAGACTTTTGTGTCTCGTTTTTTCATTTTTACCCTAAGGAGCAAGAGCAAAAGATAATCTTAAAAATCACTTGTGAGAAGAGCCTCCTTTCCCTTACTTCCTCTTAAGCCTTTTCTACCATAATAGACCTCTCCACCTTCATGCCCTTGAAAATGACTTTCTCCAACTCCTTCCCTGTGAAGTCAAATAAACTGAAAAGGTCTCATATTTGCCCTTGGAGTTGAATGTTTCTGCTCAGCTTCAATTGATAAGTTCAGTGTAATCATTTTTATTTACTCTAAATGCCTATCCATTTCTGCCTTATTTCCTTCCCTAGTTTGGTTTGTATTCAGTACCTCTGAGTACCCATATATATCTTAACTTATCCTCTCAATCTAAATCTTTGGCTTTTTATTCTAGTATTTCTGTATTCCTGTGTAATTTGCAGGAACCACCTTATTCCATGTCTGAAGGAAGCTTCCAGCTAATCTCTTGTCATTTTTCTTGCATACTTTTCCTAACTCATGGGATTTTTTCTTCTAGCCTGTCTCCATAGCATTTCTGTTTTCTTTGGCAAAAAGTTCTAATTCCTTTCTGATTCTGATAGAATACATTTGTCTCTATGTTCTTTTCCCCAGAACTTGAATTACCTTTGTTGAAATTCCCACCCTCGTGAGATTTCAGCCCCATTTCCCCCAGTATCTTATCCTTCATCTGCTTCCTTCCCACTCCCAAATTTTGGGTTCCAAGACAGTGATTCTGAAAATTTAGTCTGAGTTCAAGATAGGATATTTGCTTTTGTTTTAGGAATCATAGGAGCCAGGCACAGCTGGGAGATTGGTATCCAGTTCAGATTAACTGTAAGATAGCTGGAAAGGGAGATGTTTCCCTTTCCACACATGTGTCCAATAGAAAATCTCTCTGAATCCTTTCCTTTTCTTCTGTGGGCTATGGCAGTGATAGACTTGAGGGATTTGGGGACAGGATCTCTTGCATCAGAGTTGCATTTGGACTTGAGCTGAAAGCCAGGTAATGTGCATTTTATGTTCTGGCTGCTTTAACATTTTCTGCCCCAGATCTCAGTTAAAAAGAGTAAATCCCTAATTTCAGACTAATCTTCAACTCTCAGTGCCGTTTTGATACTTACCCATTCTGACCTTGCTACTGATTTAATATTCATGACTCAGCAAACTTGTGTGTGGGTCAAGGAGTGTTTACATTGCTTCTAGAACTGTAAATTTGGGAAGATCCATTTCTCCTGACTCAGAATTGGTCCTTTTGTTGATCATCCATGGTACAATGGCAAATGTCAGATCTAGTTAAATCCCAGTTACCTTGTAGCTATCCCATCAACTCTTCATTTTCTGTCAGAATCTATTTTATTCTTTTAAGTTGTACTCTCCCAGATTAAATAATTTGCTCCTCTTCCAGGGGACAGTCATCCCAACTCTCCAGACCTTGCTTAGATATTCTAATTACCATTCTACCTTGAGGAATATGGCATCCTCAGCTTCAGCATGTGGGTCTTTACTCAGATCCTTCCTGCTGTCCTCATAGAAGTCCCTCCTTTCTTTTGATTGCCTGGGACTAGGAGATAGGTTGAAGGCGAGTGCTAATTTCATATCTTCTAATTTAAGGGAACTGAAGTACCTAGGAACCTAGGGCTCTCTCTTTCTCTGTGGTCCTACGTCGTATAAGCCAGAGCCAGGATATATCACGGCTACTGAATCCAGTCATCCTCTGGATCTAATTGATTTTCTAGAGACTGATTCAGTTACTCTTGCCCCGTTATCTGCTTATCTTCCCAGTGAGCATGAACTGAACAGAACTGGGAGCTGGCTTTACCACTGGTATCTTTGGAGGAAAAAAAACTTGAGGTGATGTGGGTAAAATTAAGGAGTGGAGACTGGATTGGAATGTGAAGTTGAGTAGAAAACTTGTTTTGGAGACTGTTTGAAAGAAAAAGACCCTGAAAGTAGAAGAGTGAGTGGCATTTGGTTCAACCTGTTGAATAATGTGAGGGAAAACTCAATTCTGAACTCTGAGTTTGCCTTTGGGATCTTGGTAGGTGGGAAAACCAGGGTGATATATTGCTACCCTTGCCTAAGGGCCAATCCTGACATGTTGGAGGAGAATTTGGATAGAGCCTTAGGCATATCTTTTGCAGTGAGTATCTCTGGGAGTTGGAATCTCTTCACAAAAGAGGCACGCAAGTGATTCTCTTCTATCTTTTCCTCTTCCTTTTATCCCACTCTAAAATGTTTTGAGAATAGCTAACTCTTGATAGACTATTTCTAAAGCTTGGAGATAGACATTTTGGATAAACAATTGGATAAAGTCAACTGAAGAGTCTGGTTGAAATGTTTCTAGAACTCCAAACAGTCCATTATGAAGAGGGAGAAAGAGGAGGGAAGGGATACAACATTAGTGGTTGTGGCAGGAGGGAGGAGAGCACTTGAGAAGGAACCGAAGGGAAAAATCCAAAAAGGAGGAGGAGGGGAACTTAAGCAGATAGGGGTAAAAGTGCCTGGAAGACAGAAGTGGAGAATATTGGGAGTGGGTATAGGTGGAGCTGAATGAAGAGTGGAAAAAACATTTCTGGGAAGGGAATGGCAGAAAAAGATAAAGCTTTCTTAAAGAAGAGGCGAGGCCCAGCAGTACCAGAAGAACTAATGCCTTGGGCTGTAGTAAGACTCCTTAACACGGTCCTATCCTGAAAAAAGAGAAAGATGGCTTGTATCAAGAGTGAAATTTAGGTTTAGATTTTCCCACTGTAAGGAAATAACAATAAAGTAACTTTATGACTGACCAATTAGGTGAGGTGGAAGTGACACAAGTATGCATTTTTGATGTTTTCTCTCCTAAGCTCAGCTTTTGTCCCTGGCTACAAAGCTCAGGAATAGTTCCTGTGTATTAGCCTTTTGAAACCTCTAATTTTTGTAACAGCTTTATTGAGGTGTAGCTGACATACAATGAATTATACATATTTAAACTATAAAATTTGTTTTGACATGTGTGTGTATAAAACAAAGCATCAGCTCAAGATAACATTTCTGTCACTCCCCAAAGTCTTCCATCAACCACCTGTCTGCTTCTGTCATACATTTATTTGCATTTCCTGATTTTTGACAGAAGTGAAAAAGCAATTCAGTAGAGAAAGGATAGTCTTCAACAGTGGTGTTTAAACAACTGGATAGCCATAGGTAAAAAGTGAACTCTAATCATATCTTGCACCACATATGAAATTTAACTCAGAATGGACCTCATAGACCTAAATGTAAAATAAAAATGAAAACTTCTAGAAGACAGAGGAGAAAACCTTTGAGGACTTGGATTGGGCAAAGATTTCTTAGATTTAAACCCAACAGCCCAGTCATAAAAGAACAAGTTGGCAAATTGGATTTTATCAAAATTAGCGGTCTCTAATTTTGAATATGTGAAAAATAGGGAAGGTAGAAAAATTGGGAGCATAGGAATGAATACAGCTTTGGTTTCCTCAGTGAGGACATAGAAAATAGGAGGTGGACCAGGTATTTGATCATCCCTGTTCTTCTTCTCTGTCATGATTTCAAGATTGGGGTCTTCTGCTAGTTTATTATCCTTTTTAAATTCTTAGCATTGTCATAGGCTAGCATTCAGAAATCTCATATCTCTTAAAACCTAGTTTTTCCTTCTCTAAATTGTGTTCATTGTTTTGAACTTTTCCAATGTTCTGATTATTCTCTTAGGACCCAGGCATCAGGGCACCAAGTTTGCTCAGGTTTCTTGCTGTATTGAGGAGCCAGACCCTTCCCTCTCTTGGCAGATCCTCATGTCCTAGGTGTTCCAGGACAGCCTCACACTGTCTCATGGGATATTCTTAGCCTTGCTGAATGTTGTTGGTATTTTAATTGAACTCTGGCAAACTGCTAACACAACAGGAGGCAGACAAGATAAGGAGGCCCCTGTGGGAGCCATAGTAGGCCATCAAGTTTCCACGCAGTTCCCATGCAGATGTTTGCCCCTCCCACTTAATTTCTGTCTCTTATTTCCGGATTTTGCCTCATTTTTTTTCCATGCCAGTATAATTTTTCTGTCTACCTCAGCATTCATATTTTTCTCCATTACAGCTTTTTCTGGCACCTGTCATTAAGATTGTTTGTGTCCCCATCTAAAACTCTAGTTTAAGGGCCTCCAAATGTCCCTGTTCCCTTGATGGCTGGGGTTATGGTAAATTATCGTTTTCTTTTGCTCTAAAATCCATTCTAGGGCTTTGTGAAGGATGTCCATGAAGACTCTGTCACCATCTTCTTTGAAAACAAGTAAGACCCTGGGAATAGCGAATCCAGCATACTAGGTCCTAGAAGGAGAGTGGAGAAGAGGGGGCGGCTGAGTCCCATGAGGCATGTAATAGGTGGGGGAGAGCTAAGGGTTTGGGTGGTCAACTTATGTGGATCCCAGGAGAAAAAAGGGCTGAAATTTTTGAGGGTGGAGGGGGCATTTGACCCAGTATTTGACATTCCAGCAAGAGATAGAAGACACCATTCTGGAGCAGGGCCATATGGGGTTTAGCCCATTATGGGTTTAGCCTTTAATCTCCAGGGAAGGTGGAAATTGCCCAGTGGAGGCAATAACCTCTTCCTGAAGAAATGGGCAACCACCTTAGCCTGAATAGCTTTCATAGCACCATTTCCCTTGCAGCTGGCAGAGTGAGAGACAGATTCCTTTTGGGGATGTCCGGCTACCACCTCCAGCTGACTATAATAAGGAGATCACAGAAGGGGATGAGGTGGAGGTACGGACCATAGGGTCCAATCTTTCTAAATGTCACTTTTCCCTGGATTCTGCGTCTCCCTTGCCCTCATGCCAGTGTCCTCAGCTCCTTACTGTTTGTTTGGTTCACTCTCCTTCCTACCCAAGCTAAGCTACTGCATCCATCCAGGGAGCCTGTAGAAAAGTGAAATGCAGCAGTTCCTTGTCCATCACTTTGTGATCAACCAGACTCTCAGGGAGCTTCCCAGCTTCTTCCTTCCATTTATGATAATAGCACCCCAGATCCCGTGCCCTCTGGTTTTTAATTAGCATCTCCTTCCTTTAGTTTCCTTTGTTTTGATTTAGTGTGCCTCCCAAGTGTCATAATGCTTAGTCCATTAATGTTTTTGGATGGTCCTTGATATCTCTTTTAAATTTTCAACTTCTCTTCAGGTTTATTCTCGAGCCAATGAGCAAGAACCTTGTGGCTGGTGGCTGGCCCGGGTGCGGATGATGAAGGGAGATGTGAGTGATCATGAAAGCCTTTGAAGAATTCCTGAAACAAATACTTTAGTCATGGAAAGGTGGGAGATAGCCCAGGTCATCCACAGCTTCTCTTTTCTTTCTGCCAGTTTTATGTTATTGAATATGCTGCCTGTGATGCAACTTACAATGAAATTGTCACCCTGGAACGGCTTCGGCCAGTTAACCCCAATCCCCTCGCAACCAAAGGCAGCTTCTTCAAGGTTACAATGGCTGTGCCTGAGGATCTGAGAGAGGCGTGAGTGATAGGGATGTTGGGAGTTGGGGGGGGCCCTCTTAACAGTCCTTATATCTGCTTACTTCTCCCAGGCCCTACTCCCAGTTTCAGTCTTTGTTGTTTCCTGGGCCCTTCAGAGCTCTTCTTGCCACCATTTCCTTGTGAACTCATCCCTTTTCTTGTACTGCAGTCCACCCTCCTTAGTTTTCTCCATTCCCCTCTCACTGTCTCTGAGCACTTCCCTCTTTCTCTGCAGCTGCTCCAATGAAAATGTCCATAAAGAGTTCAAGAAAGCATTGGGAGCAAACTGCATCTTTCTCAACATCACAAATAGTGAGCTCTTCATTTTGGTAAGTTTATTCTGTCTGGATTTCATATAAATTCTCAATAATTTTTTCTTCTTTTTTAATTCCTTGGCAGTAAGGGAGGAACTAAAATTTGCATATATTATTTATTTGTCAGGGAGGACTTTATTGCCCCTGACCCCTATGGGCCCAGGTAGCCCTATCTTTCCTTAGTCTTCCTCATGTATAACCTTAATTTTTTTGTATTGAAGTATAGTCGATATACAATCTTATATTAGTTTCAAGTATACAACACAGTGGATCACCAGTTACCCACATAACCTCACCCTCACTAGTGCAATTACTATCTGTCAGCATAGGAAAATGTTACAGCATCATTGGCTGTATTCTCCATGCTGTACTACCATCCCTGTGACCAACTTACATTATCATCATTGAGAATTTTTGTGGCCCTTTGTCTCCCTCCTCAGTCCCTCCCCCATGGTAACCACCAGTCATTTGTCAGTGTCTGTGAGTCTACTGCTATCTTACTCATTTTGTTTTGTTTTTAGATTTCTACAAGTGAGTGAAATCATATGGCATTTGTCTCTCTGCCTGGCTTATTTCACTTAGCATAATACCCTCTACTTAATTTTTTTTAACCTTGCCATCATATTGCAGTCTGGGCTGGAGACCCTTCCTTTGCGTATTTAGACTCTCAGAAATAGATTACATTTTCACCTGTGTTTGCTACCTAAATCACTTCCCTTAGTCACCCAGATAGTAGGCCCTTATGAGATGACAATGATTTTTCACTTCTTTAGCTTCATTTCTTTTTTTTTTTTTTTTACAATTTATTTTATTTTAGTATCATTAACCTACAATTACATGAGCAATATTGTGATGATTAAACTACCCCCTTCATCAGGTCCCCCCCACCAACCCTATTACAGTCACTGTCCATCAGTGTAGTGAGATGAGAATCACTACTTGTCTTCTCTGATTTAGCTTCATTTCTTAACTCTTTCCCTTTCCCAGAGATTCAGGCATCTTGATTCCCAGTTCTTGGCTCGCCTCCTGTGTGTAGTCAAAGTCCATTCTAATGACTTTTCCATGGGTCTCTTCCCAGTCAACCACAGAAGCCCCTGTGAAGCGGGCATCCCTGCTAGGTGACATGCATTTCCGAAGTCTGCGCACCAAACTGCTACTCATGTCCCGCAATGAAGAAGCCACCAAGCATCTAGAGGTAAGTGTAGCAGTACTGCTGAATGGTATTGTCCTCACTTTCCACCCCATCCTCTACCCATGCTCTTGTGTTTACAGACAAAAAGACTGTCTTTCTAGGCCATTAAACCTGGGTCTGCTATTTTTTCCCAGACTTGTCCAGATGGCAGGGCTTCATCATGTTATAGTATAGTTGTTTTCAAACTAGTTTTTAGCCATGGGGCCCTTTGACCAAGTGAAATTTTACTTGAAAGCACAATGCATAAAACAGAGCAGCTCTGTCTACAAGTGAAAGGGGGTGTAGCTCTTACCTCCACTGGCCTCCCCTAAATCACTCTGGGAACCAAACCACTTTGTGAGATATGCTTGAAAACCATTTGTGCACTAGAAAGATTGTGGACTTGGAATTCTAAGTCTTGCTTTTTCAAATAAACAGCTTCTGGCAAATCATTTGATTTCACTGAGTTTTATCTTCACATATGTGATGATGAGGTCATTATACTAGAATATTTCTACGAGATCTTTTTGTGTTCTGACATGGTCAGATTCCGTTTTCTTAGTTATTATACTATGCTAAACAAGTTGGTATGTGTTTGAATATCCATTTCCTTTTATCAAAAATGAACTGATCTTTTGGGGTTTTTTTCCCTGAGTCTGTGCAAATTCTGGATCATGATTAATCTTTGATTTCTCCAGGGATGCTCCTCCGGGCACTGGCAGTTAAAATTCATCATTACCCTCAGATGACACAAACTATATCTGCTCCAGTTCCTATTGATCAGGCTTCCTGGTGATGAAGCTAGAATATTCAACTCTCCTAGGACTTGGCTTTGTTGATCTTTGTGGTAAAGCGTTATCAGATAGCTAAGTTAACCATAGGTACAAGGTCTTAAGAATAGGGATATGTCTTTGCTTTTGAGATATCTTGCCTTTTTTTTTTTATTATTTTGAAATATTGAATGTATGAAGGATAAAAAACAATACAACAAACACCCTTATACCCATCAGGCAGTTGAAGAAATAAAACCTTTGGTAAACTGATCTAGAAGACATTTGTAAATCACTGTATATCTTCTCCCCTCCCTCCCTAATTCAGTAATTTTGAGCACCCAACATAGTTCCTTTTTTCAGCTTTCTCTTTTCGCCTAGTGTAAATCCTTGCTGTAATTTGTCTCTGTGCATATTGGAAGTAGGAAGTAGTGAGTGGATTGAGATCTGGGAATGCCCCTTTGCAGGTGTATTTCCTATTTGGTGTTTCCTACCTAGGACTCAGTCGAACCTCTCCTATCTTCCTGCCCTTCTATCCAGATACCCCTCTAAGGACTGACTGAGAAAGTATGGTGTGTTCCATAGGTTCCTTTTATGCTTTTAACTCCTTGCTTTCTACTCAACTCTTTGGGTTTTATTTTGGGAGTGGGTAGTAGTTTGGTTAAAGTAATGGTCTTTACACTTGTGTTTACCATAAGAAAAGTCTTTTCACACCAACCTTATTATTTAGTCCTCTCAGTAATCTGGGAATGGGGTATGTCAGGTGTAATCATTTAGCAAATTACACAACAGAGGCACAGAGTGTGTGCTTTAAGATCACACAACCAGATAGCGTTAGAGCCAAACCCAGAACTGTTGTGGTTCCCAGCCCAAACTGCCCTGATTACTTCCCTTCCCTGCCATTCCATTGGTGTTTAGAAGGTAGGAGTAGAATGAAAAGTTCCTGAATTCTCCACACAGGTCCTCATGGTCATCAAGTGGTTCTGGCTTTTCTTTCACATGTTTTCTTATTGAAATGATACAAAGCATTAGGTACCTGCGACAGACATTCTGAGACTCACCCCACAGAAGATGAGCCAAGACCCCATGATTCCTTCATTCCTTTTTCCTTTCAGACAAGTAAGCAGTTGGCGGCAGCATTCCAAGAGGAGTTCACCGTGCGAGAGGACTTAATGGGACTGGCAATTGGGACTCACGGTGCCAACATCCAACAGGCCCGAAAAGTACCTGGGGTGACCGCCATTGAGCTGGGTGAAGAAACCTGCACTTTCCGCATCTATGGGGAGGTCAGCAAAAGATAGCTGTCACTGTTCCAGGTCCCTTATGGGCTAGAGAGGAGAGGGTGAAGTAGGAAGGAAACCTATCATGTTGACCTGCCTCTCTAACTTTGATGGCTGCACAGTTTCCAAAAGAGACAATGGCAGAAAGATTGTTGTTTGAGATCCAGGGACTCTGTTTTAGTGACAACTCACACCTCTTATCTTAGACTCCTGAGGCATGCCGACAGGCCCGAAGCTACCTTGAATTTTCTGAGGACTCTGTGCAAGTGCCCAGGAACCTGGTTGGTGAGTTGGGGCTGTGTATGTGTAAAAGAATATACTTGGGGGCCAGGTGTGAGATTCTCTAAAGTGAATCTGGGCCTGGTTCCTCCCTTTGAACTTCCAGTTTTACAAGGATGGAGCAAACAAAGTGGAAGAACAGCACTCTAGGGGATTGTAGTTTTGTCTTATGAAAACTCACCGGAAACCTAGAATCAGAGAATAATTAAGCAGAATCCATGTAGAAGACTGTTCATCTTAATCTTCTTAATCTGTTTTTAGTCTTTTTTTTCTTCTTTCCTTAAAAAAGAAAAAAAAGACCTCTAATTCCTCTTCTACCCTTTAGGCAAAGTGATTGGAAAGAATGGGAAAGTGATCCAGGAGATTGTGGATAAATCTGGTGTGGTGAGGGTTCGAGTGGAAGGTGATAATGACAAGAAGAACCCCAGGGAGGAGGTATGGGGCAGTTGCACCTAGAAATTGTTTCCAGATGTAGGTGGGATTATTCGCGAAGCCATTCTCAGAGCTGGGCTTTCTAGGGTGGAGCATGGGAATGTTTTACGCCTAGTAGACGTAAGCTCAGAAAGATCCTGTTGGGTGGGCTTCCATAGGAGATAGCACAGTTAATACTTCCATTTCGCTCTTTTTCTAATCCATCTGTCCTTCCCCTCTCCAGGGAATGGTTCCCTTCATATTTGTTGGCACCCGAGAGAATATCAGCAATGCCCAGGCTCTGCTGGAGTACCATCTCTCCTACCTGCAGGTACCCAAGCTGGAACCCTGGGAGAGGAAGGCTCTGGGTGTAGCAAGGGGACCGAGACTACCGGTGGATGAAGTTAGGAATTATACCCAGTTTGTTTCTTTGAGAAAACAGAAACCATTGGGTGGAAATTTGGGGCTGTGGGGTTGAATCTCAGAATCTTCCTTGTTTAGCTAGTGCCTTCATTACATTCCTGAGAGTTTAAATAGGTAGTGAGATCAGGATGGAGAAACGTGAAGGGAGACGACTGTTCATTGATCTTACTCCTCCTGTTTCTTCCTCCATCTTCTGCCCAACCAGGAGGTGGAGCAGCTTCGCTTGGAGAGGCTGCAAATTGATGAACAACTTCGGCAGATTGGGCTGGGCTTTCGCCCTCCTGGGAGTGGGCGGGGCAGTGGCGGCAGTGACAAGGCTGGATATACCACTGATGAGAGTTCTTCCTCCTCCCTGCACACCACACGAACTTATGGGGGCAGCTATGGGGGCCGGGGCCGGGGCCGGAGGACGGGCGGTTCTGCCTATGGTGAGAGCTGTGGGAGAGGGAGGCGAGCATGGTGGGAGTTTATGAGGAGAGGCAGAGGTCTGGGTGGAAGCTTGAGGGAGATGGTGAAGAGGTGATTGGCTGGGGGACTTCGGAGTGAGAAGGAGGAGTATGCCCGTTTGTGGGCTGGGGTGAGGTGAGTGACCCTGATTGAACCCCACTGTGTCTTTCAGGCCCAAATACAGACCCTTCCACAGCTTCTGAGACGGAGTCAGAAAGGAGGGAGGAACCCAACAGAGCTGGGCCGGGTGACCGGGATCCCCCAACCCGGGGGGAAGAAAGCCGGAGGCGGCCAATTGGAGGCCGGGGTAGGGGACCCCCACCTGCCCCCCGGTCCACTTCAAGATATAACTCTTCGTCTATTAGTTCAGGTACCAATATCAGACAACTGGGATTATGAATGTAGGCAAAAAGGAAAGATGATGTACACCTGACTCCCAATTCCTTTTCCCCTAACCAGTGCTGAAAGATCCAGACAGTAACCCCTACAGCCTACTGGACACATCTGAACCAGAGCCCCCAGTTGATTCAGAGCCCGGGGAGCCCCCCCCAGCAAGTGCCAGGCGCCGACGCTCCCGCCGACGCCGCACCGATGAAGACAGGACTGTCATGGATGGAGGCTTGGAATCTGATGGGCCCAGCATGACAGAAAATGGCCTGGGTAAGGGGTATGCCTGGAGTTTAAAAAGTTAGACCTCAGCAAGATTCAAGGGGTGGCAAATTGGATGCGTGATTCTTTTTTCCCTGCCCCACAGAAGATGAGTCAAGACCCCAGCGTCGTAATCGGAGCCGCCGACGCCGTAACCGTGGTAATCGGACTGATGGTTCTGTCAGTGGAGACCGTCAGCCAGGTCAGCTAATAGTGGATGCCAGCTTCCTCAGAGCTGAGAGAATGGGATGCTTCCTACCCTGTAAAAACCAGGGGTTGGGGTTCAGTAGGCATCTAGGGGCTGGATACCTGGGTTCCTTCTGAAACTCTTGGTCCTCTGCCTTCCCAGTGACTGTGGCCGACTATATCTCCAGAGCAGAGTCTCAGAGCCGCCAGCGGCCTCCCCTGGAACGCACTAAACCCTCAGAGGACTCTCTTTCAGGACAGAAGGTAGGCAGGCAAGATGCAGTTTACTCCACCTTGTTTTTTGTTGTTTTTCTGGGGCAAAGGGCACCAGAAAATTCCCAAAGAAATCTCTTACTAAATTATGAAGAAGTCTATGTCTGATGGAGTTCAGACTGCATCTAGAATAGTGTAGTTTGAACAGAAGAGGACATTTGGTTCATATTTTCTGGATACCATTAAGAGTGACTAGAGTCAGATCAGGGGACCAGCCCCAGGGTCACCAGATGCCAGGAGCCCTTGGATAGTAGGGAATGTCATTATCTGAGTTCTGACTGCTTTCTTTTCTTCCTCTCCATTTTCTTTTTCACTTCTCCCTCAGGGTGACTCTGTCAGCAAGCTTCCTAAGGGCCCCTCAGAGAACGGGGAGCTCTCCGCCCCCCTGGAGTTGGGTAGTTTGGTGAATGGGGTTTCATAAAAACTCCAGCCCGCATCCCTTCCTTCTCCATCTCGCTTGCTGCCCAACACCATGGCCCTCATGGGTCCGACTGACCTGCGCTGGAGCTGCTCTTATCTAGGGGGGAGGGGGGGTGGCACAGCAGCTTGGGTCCCCCCTCAACCTCCAGGAGCTAGTGGAGGGGTGTGTAACAGGGTCATACCCCCCTCCCTCTTGTCCACCCTACCCCCAGGGTGAGGGGAGCCTCTCTCCTTCCCCTTCAGACTGGATGTGCCTTTATCCTCTAATGCCCCAATCTCTCTCTGAACACCCCCATTCTCCACCTGTTGGTGCGGGGTGCTCATTGACCCACTCAGATTTGACAGTTCAGGGGGGCTCCCCTGCTATCCCTCCTCCCATCCTGTACCGCCCATTTCTGGGGCCTCATCACTGTGGAAGACGGGGATAGTAAGGGTATAGGGGGTGGGGGGCATGGGGAAGGTTTTGGTGTAGAACCAGGGGTGTGTATGAAGGGGGATGACAAGGTCCCCCAGGGGAGGGGCAGCCAACCTTGTCTGGTGGATGAGAAGGCGTATTTATTTTTCACTGTACAGTATTTAAAAAGAGAATAAAAAAAAATCCAAATGGCCTTCTGGTTCCTGTGCCTTCCTTGTGCCCAGTTTGGTCCATCTGCTTCTCTAGGACTGACCTGCCCTGGCCCTTTGGCCCTTGTTTCCTGTTTCTCCACACTTGTCTTCTCTAGTGCTCCAAAGATGGTCTAGGGATTCCTGACATTCCTAAGTTCCCCAGGCCCAGATACCCTCCTAGGCCAGAGGAGAGTGGCTGGTGTTTTGCTGAGTCTCCCCTCCCCTCCCCCACATTTGCTGGTAGAGGGAGCTGGGCCACTCCTATACCCTGAGTCACATAGGGCTAGGTAGGGCTGCTTGAAGCTGGAGCTGCCCCTGCTGAGAGCCAAGGCTGGCTGTTTAATCCGATTACTTGAGGCCTGGGGCTTGGGCTGGGCCTGGCCCAGCAGAGTGGAGAGCAGGGTTCCCTCTTGACAGCCTCTGGGATCTAGGTGTCCAGCCCCCATTCCTGCTGTGGTTCTATTTTCTAGATCCAGTCTTCTCCTCCAGCTTCTACATCACTGACTTCTCAGCTCTGGGGAGTTGTCCTTGGCTCCCTGCTTCCAGACTGACGTTTGGAAGTAAAATGTGTGGTGGAGAAAACTAGGTTTGGGGGCTGGAGTTGGGAGGGTTTAAGTGTTCTCACCTGGAGGGGTTGAATCACCACCCAAGCACCTGCTGGGATGACTCAGAAAACAAAAATGGCCTGCCTCCTTCCACTTCTTTGCCCCAGGGGCAGGTCAGGGATTTGAGGAGCAATAGGCAAAAGAAAAGGGTTTGGGGTGAGGGGGGGTGGAGTTTCCCAAGATCCTCCCTAGCGCAACTCTGACCCTGAGGGCTTTTGATCCCCTGGTACTTGATCCCTTTGTGCAAAGGAATTGACTTTAAATTACCATAGTTTAAGAAGGGAGGGAAAAAAGTTTGGAGCTCCTGGAGCTGGGAGGCCTGACCTCGGTCTTGGATGAGAAGGGGCGTGGTGCCCTGAGGGGAGTGTTGGGGGTTGGGAAGAACAGGACACCTGGGTTTGCCTAAGGGAGGGGGTTGTTGGCACCCTTTAGGAGGCGCGGTTTTCTGGGAGGGAGTGGGGAGGAGTTCGTTCCTAAAGGCTGTTCCCGAGTCCGGCCCACCATCCAGCCACAGACGCTGAGGCTGGAGAGGGCCGAAGCACCTTGGCGGTGTGGCCCCGCAGCTGAAGAAATTCAGAGACGGAGCTTGAAGGTTTGCTTCCTCAGCCGAAGGCCAGGCCTGGGGCCAGCAGCGGGTAGGAGGCTCAGGCGTGGATCGGGGACCTCGTGGCGGCAAGGGAAAGAGAGCACAGCCTGTCCCAGTGCAGGGTACTAGCCAAGATTTTGCTGAGGACTCTTCAAAGTGCTGGATTGCCTGGGAGCAGGGGCTCCATTATAAAGACTCTGAATTTGGGGGTGATATATGGTTTTTAAGGACAAGTTGTCTGGAACGACTCCGGGCTAGTCAGACACTTCCATTTTGAGGACACCAGGTTTGGGGATCAACGTTTGGAGTGGGAGGACTTGTAGGACGCCTTCTTACTGCTTCCCTCCCATACCCCCCATGGCGCTGCCCGGCTCCTTCACACAGAACCAGGCCTGGAGCCTGGAGCCTCCCGCTCTCACAGCCCCTACTTCCTCGTCCTCGGGCTCCCAGGAGCGCGAGGGCCCTGGGGGCCCAGTGGTCGGAGGGCTTCCCCTGGAGAAGGTAAAGCGGCCCATGAACGCGTTCATGGTGTGGAGCTCCGCTCAGCGTCGCCAGATGGCGCAGCAGAACCCAAAGATGCACAACTCGGAGATCTCCAAGCGCCTGGGCGCCCAGTGGAAGCTGCTGGGCGAGGACGAGAAGCGGCCCTTCGTGGAAGAAGCCAAGCGACTCCGGGCCCGGCACCTGCGGGACTACCCCGACTATAAGTACCGGCCTCGCCGCAAGACCAAGAGCTCAGGCGCCGGACTGCCGCATTTCAGCCAGGGAGGCGGCGGCGTGGCTGGCGGCGGGCCGGTCTTTGGGCCTGGATACGCGACCACTCAGGGTAACAGAGGCTTTGGGTACCAGCCCCCCAATTACGCGACAGCTTACCTGCCTGGCGGTTACGGGTGAGTGTATGCGGAGAGGGGCGAGGAAGGAGATGCTTGGCCCCTCTCTGGAGCCTGGGTTGGGGCGGCTACCAGGGAGTTTGTGGGCTGCCGCTGAGGTCCGGCGCGGGGTGGGGTGGAGGGGTGGCGGCACCACATCTCAGTGCCCCAGAAAGGTGGGGTGGGAGAGTTTCAATGGCCCAGAAGTTTTCTAGACAACTTTCCCATCCTGGCCTGCAGCGGCGGCCCTACAAGAACAGCACGGTTTCTAGATGTAACCGTGTTCCATTCACTTGAATTTCCCGTTTCCTCCCGGCTCTGGCCCTCGTGTGACCCGGCTTCCTCTCCCAGCCCCCGGGCCAAGGAGAGGCCGAGCCCAGCTCTGCCTCTTCCTGGCCTGCCGCCCCAAAAGGGAAAACAGGCACGCAGCACGCAAGCCGCCTCTCAGCGTGCCCTGACACAGCCGTGTTTCTAAGCCATCCCAGGGTCCGATTCCTGATCTGTGGTACCCAGTGGGACCCGGATAGTCCGGTGTGGGTAGATGGGCAAGTTCACCTCAAAGTGCCCAGAACTGATCAGGCCTACCCCCATACGGGCATGGGGGCTCTGCTTGGCATCTCCAAGTTGGGGAAGTGCCTTCTAATCCTGGTATTTATCTTTACAGCTCTTCCCACTGTAAACCGGAGGCCTCCTCACCGTGCTCCCTCCCTCAGAGTAACCCTAGGCTCCAGGGTGATCTGCTTCCTATCTACAGCCCCTATCTACCTGCAGGCTCTCCCACTCCCTGCAATCCTTCGCTTTCAGGAGCCCCCATGCCCCTAACCCACCTCTAACCCTTATGGACATGGACCTCCCTGGAAGGGCTCCAGCCTCGTTTTTCACCCAGAAAACCCACCCATCCATCCCCTGCCCAGGGTGCTGCAAACCCTTCTTTAGAACTGGTGGATCACCATCCAGAGTAGGCCTGCGGTCTCCCACCCACCCCCTACTCCTGCAACAATTTTTTTGTAGGACAAACACAGTTTTGTACGGTGAAACCATGTGTCTCTGAGTCTTTATTGCCCCATCTCTGTTCGCCCTCACTGAAGCAAGAATCTGTGCGGTCTCCACTCCCTTCCGCTTGGACCTGCCAGTGCAGGAACCTCCTCACCCCACCCTGGGGCCCTGCCTGAGTCATTCTCAGTGCCCCCCTTCTCCCAGCACTGGGGTCCAGGAGACAGCCCCAGCCAGGATGGGGGAGGGAGGTGGCCACAAGCTCCTAAGTCCCTTCCACTGTCCAGTTTCTGTCCTCTAGTGCCAGAAGGGAAGTGAGGAGATGGGAGAACAGGGCAAGACTTTTGCCCAAAATAGGTTAAGTTGCTGGAAATTGCTGTTAATGGAGGAATGTCAGCCAAATGATAGAGAGTTAATAGCACATGCACAGAACAGTACAAAATAAGTG
Organism: Phataginus tricuspis; assembly: GCA_029783875.1. Classification (NCBI taxonomy): domain Eukaryota; kingdom Metazoa; phylum Chordata; class Mammalia; order Pholidota; family Manidae; genus Phataginus; species Phataginus tricuspis. Next base: position 10,095,819 of record JAQQAC010004778.1, on the reverse strand, counting down.
TCAAAATGTCAAACTGACAATCCCTACCCCAACTAAAGATCTTCATTTTCATAGGAAAAAAAAAAAACCCTGGCTCAAGTTGAAATTGCAGAGGAATGGCGGGCGATTAAAAGTCACATCAGCTCACTGGTTCATGTGGGGAAGACCCTGAGGGGGGGGATGAAGGGAAACATGGAATGGACTCCAGCAGCTGGCTTAATCCTACTGCTCCTTTTCCTTCTTGTGAGTAGCCTTTGCATTCCAGTAGAAAAGGAGCTGGGCAGCGATGAGGCCGTTGCAGAGGGAAGAGACCACAAAGGTTCCAGCCATGAGAGGGTCTCCTGTTTCCTGGGTGTGAGAAGCACGGCTAGGGTCATTAAGCACTGCCCAAACAAGGTTCCAGACCCCTTAGCCCTGTCCTCGGCTGGCAGGTAAGATTACTGCCCTCTAGAGGGGAGAAGGTGCACTCACCTGAATGGAAGTGAAGATCCGGGCCAGGGAGCCCCCAAAGAGCAGAAAGACTGTGACGGCTGAGAGCTGACCCGTGTGCCCATTGCGATAGTTGGTGGCTGCCTGCAGTAGCTAGGGGAGAAGTTGAGACCCTTCGTTGTGTTCGTCATTCATCTGAATTCCTCCTGTGTTCACATCACTGGCTTCCCCATTCCTTCAGTCCAACACCCCCCACACTTTGGGCTTCCACTTTGCCCCTCACTAGTCCCCACTCCAACTTCATTTCCCTTGCTGCCCACTACTCACCCTCCCCACCACCACAGCAGGCACGTTGGAGGCCTGGAGCAGGGTGACTGCTGCTGGGGGTGTCAGTGGTAACAGCAGCACCAGCAGGACCACAGCATAGCATACTAGGAAAGCAACACCTGGAGTCAGGGAGACAAGGAATCTTCAGCCTCTGGAGTCCTCGGCTTCCCCAGGTCCGAGTTCCCAGCAGCTCTCCCAAGAACTGCAGTCTGCATTTGGGTAAATCAAATCCCCAGCACCTTTCACAGTCTGTCCTCGGAAGTGCAGGACCAGGAAGCAGATGGTGACTGTCTGAAGCATCAGGAACAGGGCTTCACCCCAAGAGCTGCAGAGTCAAGAGTTGGAAGAAAGAAAGGCAGGCCTGGAAAGAGGCAGGGAAAGCCTCCATAGCCCGTCCATCTGGGGACACGATTCTCTGATCATTCCTGTCCTACTGACTCCTTACATCCTGCCTCCCAGTAGCTTGCTTGTAACTGACTTAGTCTCCATCCTGCACATTCTTGGGATGCTAACCTCTCATCAGTTCCAGAGATGACTAGATGTCTGGAAGGGCTTAAGCTTTCCTACACTTAGACTTCCCTTACCCTCGCTAGAGTTGTGAACATATACCCCTGGGGAAAAGGGCAGGCCCCTCACCTGAAAGGGAAGTTGTTGGTGATGCTGTAGACCATGGTTCCAGTTAATGCCACTAGCTCTAGTATCACCGACTGGAGACTCAACCCTTCAGCACTCTGGGCTCCCAGGATTTTAAACACCTGGGGCAATTTGACTGGAGAAAAGATGAGAAGGCAGAGTTGAGGAACTGGCACCCCTTGGGAACACACCTCAACAGCAATGGCACAGACTGAGAAGCATGTTGATTCCACTTCTGGTAAAGGGACCCATCCTGCTTATGGCATCTTAGCACTCCACCCCATCTCAACAGCAGGAAAGGAAGATAAGATACATACCCAGAAGGGACCCAGCCACAATGCCCAGCCCCAGGACTTTGCTGAGGAGAATCTTGAGGCAGGGGACTATAAAGAGAAAAAGGAGTCAGCTGAGATGAGGCCTCTGGGACACACGCAAAGGCTTTCAGGAGGCAGCCCAGGCCTAAAGGTTTGATGTGTTCCTATGGGCCGCCACTATTCCTGAACACCTTGACATACTCACACAAGAAAGCCTTGGGTTGAGTGGGGCCAGGTGAAAAAGGCCTGGTCCATCCTTCCTGCTCTAAATCATATCACATACAGACCAGATGACTTACCAAAACAGTTTTTACCAAAAAACTTTTCATTTTATTCATTCTTTCCAAACTAGCATATTATATCTGAACTCTCTAAGCTTGACTTCCAAGGCACAGTAGAGTACCATGAACTAACGGGCAAATGACAATTTAGGTAGGCTTTACTATGGAATTGCTTCGTGGCTAGGAAGGCTGCCAAGTTACTCCAAAATTAGACCATGAACAAACATGGAAGCTGGGAGGGCCACTGAGATTGTAGGGGTCTTCAGGGACACGGTTCAGGGCCTAGATTCGCAAGGTGCTTTGAATCAAGTGTAACCTTGCTCCTGAAGTATTATCGATTAAAGGTTGTAACGACTTGGTCTGATTGTAACTTTGTCCTGTAAAATTCGATTTAAATCTTTAATTGTCCCTTGAAGCATGAACCTCACAAAGCACTTCCTACCGGCGACTCCACGCCTCTTGCCCAAATATGGCGTCCTTTCCCTACGGAGCGCGAGACACTTCCGTCCCGCACAAGTGACTTCCACCCAGCGCGGCGTGGCAACAGTCACCGCCGTCCTTAGTCCGCAGCCACGCCCCACTTATGGCCCAAGAACGCTCGAGTGTAACTTTGATTGGAAGCAGACAAAACTCACCGTGAAGCAAGTCCCACTGGATGAAAATTCGGTCATAGCATTTCTCAGGTAATAGAGTCGGCACCAGTACTCGCCTCAACGGCCCGTCTGCCTCGGCCGCCATATTGCAAAGGTAGTTTTTCCCAGTCGCGCCAGCCCGCCATTGGTTGTGCGCATGCGCATCCTAACGCTCCGCCCCTTTTCTTCCCGCGGCTACGCCAAAGTGCCTCCCGTTCTCCGCTCCTTCTTACACAACGTTACCTTCGGTCTCGGGAAATAGGTCTCGTTTAAAGACCGTGTTTTGGACGCATCCTCCCTGCTGTTCGAATTTTAAAGCGTGCCAAAGCTGAACGCCTGTGCAGTTCCATCTTTCACGCCTTTGTTATGCTTCCACTTGGGAAGCAAGATTTATGCTCTTTCTGTCGGCGCTCCTCTTGCTCGGCACCATCTTGTCTTTTCGCAGCTGACTTTACGTGATTCGAAGTTGAGAGAGAAGTATCGTGTCTCCAAAATGGCGTTGGATGGAGGCGCTGTAGCCGTTTATGCCCTGTTCTCTCGGCGTTTCCAGACGCGAAGCCCCTGCTTCTCTCCTCCTCTGGTTCACCCGGGCCGTAGCAGATGGGTGTACTAGCAGCCACTGGGCCGGGACGGTGAAGCTGAAAAGGAGGATGGATGTAGGGAAGACTTGACAAGTTTCAGGGTGGGGGCAGCGTCCTGTAGGGCCGAACCCTGGCAGCTCCCCTACTGCCTAGGGCTCGCTCCGTGTTTCCCAACTGCCCCACTGGCCCGAGGACACCACTGGGCCAACACTTGATCCTCCACCTTCTGTGACCATATGCTGAGCAAGGACTATAGCAAGGCTGAGTGGACCCAGCAGCTCCCCTTGGGAAAGAGCATCTTGGACTACCCAGCGGGAGCAATGCTCTGTGCCACCTGGCACCGGGACACCACCTCTCGGATATTTCGGTGGAGGTAGCCCTGGCCATCATGCTCTGGCGGCCGGGTGCCAGCTGCAAGTACCATGCTATCGAGCAGTCCTTGGGTGACTCCTGCACAACAGTTCAAGGTCATATGGGATGTCCACAAGGTGATAGTGGCACCACTGGGAGGGCCCTGCTATGTGCAGGCTGCCCTCAATGGGGTAGCTCTCCAGGACCCAGCGGCAGCTTGCTGTAGTCTTTACAGGGTTCCTACAACTGGAAGGGCCCCATTCTGGTCCCCAGTGACTGTGCAAGCCCTCTTAAATGGGGATACTGGCACTCAGTGGTTGTGCTGGCCCTGCTCAGAATCTGGACTCAGGCTGCCCAGGGTGTGCCACTCACTGCCACTAAGTGCGTTGGGGGATATCAGTGGGCTTGGCAGGTGGCGCAGGCTGGAGGCATGTTGTTCCCAGGAGCAGCACAGAGGGTGTCACGTGGAGGTCAGAATACCCACTGCTCCCATGGTTGATGAAACCTTTTGCAGGTGAGATAGCATCCCAGGTAGCAACAAGGGTTTGATCAGGCTGTTCGGGTAGCCCTGTACAGGGGTGGACAGGTCATTCTTGTTCCTAAGGAGCCACTGGTGCAGCCTTTTGAAATGGCAGATTGGCAGGTGTGACTTTCCCACACTCATTGCTATTGCTGCCTGCTTCACCTGTAATTGTTTATGAGGGTTGTGAAAAAGGCTTAGGGGCATGGGTGGCTTTACTGGATTGCAGGGGAGGGGCAACCAGAGCAACCAGGGGCCTCAGAAGAGGAAGAGAGGTGAGGCAGATTCAGCACCAGAGGTGCCAGGCTTTGAGATGAGCCCAGTGTGGTCAGACATTGACATTATCATCCCTCCTCACCAGCTAGTTCCCCAAGACTCCACCATGGAAGGCACAGAAAGGTATGTGGCAAGAATTTCAGAGCTTTAAATTGTGGCAGAAAAGACAAGGAAAACCAAGGACAAAGATTTGAGTAGGTTTTACTGTTCTCCCACTGGGGAGGCGGGAGGGGGAATCTGTCACATTAATAAACATCTTTTCCCTCATTCTTCCTGATGGCATTATCTCTGCTTTCGTCTTTCAAGACAAAGAGGGAAGGAAGATAAACTTTGCCTTGGAGTCAGTTGAGTGATGAGAAGTGATGGTGCCCACTGGTGCCTTGATTGTTGGGACAGATGCTCAGAGGGGCTGGTAGGCGGGTGGCCGTCTCCGGATGATGCAGAAGGTAACAAGCACCAGGGTGAGGAGGCCAAGAAGAATCAGGCCAATGATGAGAGGCAGCCAGATGAATTGGTCACTGGAACAAGAGAAACCTGGCGGAAGGACAGGAGGTAGGCATCGTAATGGTTGTGGCTGGGATTCAGGGGAGGAAGGAGGGAGAATGCGGGAGACAGGAAGTAGACTGGTGAGCCCACCTAGATGACTCCGTGGTGAGTGAAAGGAGAGAATAGGCAGTCCTGTAGAGGAGGGAGGACAGGTGCCCTACACTTACGACAAGCCTGAGGAGATTTTGGGGTATAAGGAGGGAGATTATGGGCCTGGAGTGGGGCTGTTAGTACAGTGGGAGAGTTGGAGAGAAGAAATGGGTCTTACTTGGCCCAAAGGCCCCTGTGGGGAGCAGCTGAGCAGCTTGTAGCTTCAGGTAGAGCAGGTCGAGGTGGAAAGCTGGTGAAAGAATGATGCTTGCATTTCTGCAACTGAAGCTCTGACCCAGGGGGGCTTGAAGCTCTCGAAGGGATGAATTCTGAGCTGAGAACGTCCACCCTGAAAGAAGAAGGGTCAGCTTCATATCCATGTCCCCACCCCCGAGCTTAGGTCTCTTCAGGATCCCAGACCTCTAGTGCATGAATGGGAAGGTTACTCACCTGCTGCCTGCGGGAAGGACACGTTGTACTCGACAGCCATATAGTCCAGGTAGACAGTGTTCTGTGGTAGCTCCTGGGGAGGTGACCAGGAAGGCTCAGGGCAGCAGGGGAGAGTAACATCCGTGTGCGCAGAGTAAGGAGCAAAATGAGGGCTGGGCAGGGATCAGGCACTTGGAGGGTGAGAGGGAGGAATGAGGGGAAAGTACCTGCTTGAATCCCAAGCTGAGCTGCCCGTAGGGGAATGAGAGGAGCACGCGGGGATGGGCACCCTCACAGCCCCCCTGGGCCTTGGTTTTGTTGGGGTTTAGTACAGAGATGCCCCAGGCCTGCAGAAGTTAAAGATGAGAGGGGTCACGAGACTACCCAGCTGTGCCACCCACAATTCCGTTCCCTGCCTCCCACCCTGTGTTTGTCTCCTTCCCCGCTTCCTTCCTCCCTCATGAGCCATAGCAGGCCTCGCCCACTTCCCATCATGTCCTCCACCGTCTTCTAGCTTTACCTTCCCTCCACCCTGGGTTGGGTATAGAACTCGAATCTGAATCTGGGCTTGGAGCCGGATGCAGGGCTGGGAACCGTTAGTCCACGTGTAGTCTCCTATAGCCCCCTGGAAGCCTGGGCTAGGGCTCGGGGAGGGTGGAGACGGTCCTGGGTGGGGAGAACTGGTGGTGGGGCTTGTGCTGGTGGTGGTGCTGTTGCTTGTTGGATGAACTGTGGCATTTCCATGACTGGTGGTGGCAGCAGGACTCTGAGTGGCTGTTGTGGGCTCATGGCTTGCGGTGGCTGTGGTGGCGGTGCTGTGGCTCTTGCTAGTTCTGTGGCTGGTTGTTCCAGAGCTTGTACTTTCTGCAGCTGTAGGTGTCACCGTGAAAGATGGCAGCAGGGTGGCCGATTTTTTATGAGGACAATCATTCCCAGTGCCATGGGCTTACAGCAGAGGAAAGGCCGGTTAGCAATCCGTGGGCAGGCTCCTTTCCACAGGCTCCCTCCCATCCCACCTGTCCTTTCTCCTTACCTGCCAGTAGCCCCAACAAGGCCAGTGAGAAAAGCATGGCCAGCCTCATGACAGAACACCCTCACTCGGAGTCCAGCTTGCTCGATAACCTCTACTCTTTGGGAAAGGAGGAAATACAAGTCTTACTTCCTGTAACACCCCCCACCCTGACTCAGGAACCTCAGCCCAGCCACGAACCTCTTAGTCATTAAATCAGGGCAGTTGGCCCCAGCTTCAGGAAGTGGGAGCTGTCAGAGCCAAGAATGTCATGTGGCTACCATGAATTCTGGGCTACACACATCTAGTTAACATGCTCAACAGTTTTTACAGAACCAGTCCACAGCAGCCCCCTCCCTCACTGGTCTCAAAAAATTACTAAGGTTCTATTTCCACACCCTTTCCCCCTTTTTATCACTTCCTCTTGGATGAGACAGGAGGTGCTCATTATGCTGCAGCTTGCCCAGCCCCTTAAGGTCACATGTTGGGTGACCATCCCTGGCCAACACTTTGCTGGTTAACAAAAACAGCCAGCACAAGGGTAAATATTAGCTGAAGCAGGGAAAGCAAGGAGTACCAAATAGCAGTGGAAGGGAAGAAATGAGAAGCCCAAACAGGCAGTTTCCAAGTCATTTTATTCAGAATTTTGTGTTTTGTTTCCTGAATCAATAAATACTATACAAAACAATGTAAAAATGGCTACCATTTTCTCTCCCCTGCTCCCCCCACCTGGGGACAATCCCCTGGGCCACGTGACTGAGAGGGTCTCCCTCCAGATTTGGTCCAGCAAATGAGGTTGAGTGACATAGCCCCTTTCAGAGGAATCCAGCTGGGGTGGGAGAGCCTCTGGGATCCGGAGGTTGACTAGGTTAGGGAAATGGATTAGTGTTTTTGGGAGAAGAGACGGCGCCAGGGGCAAGAGCCTACCCCAAAGAAAAGGGTGTCTAAAATGTTCACGGTTCCTTCTTTTTGCCTCAAGAAGTGACATTTATTCAAAGAAAAAAAAAAAAAGAAAAAAGATGACAAGATGTCCATCCCTTGGCTCCCTTCCCTCCCCCCTCCTGCTGTTCCTCCTCAGCCCCTCACAAGAATGGGATCCTGGCTGGGGCTAGGTAGCAGGACCACCCCTTAGATGAGGTCAGCAACATTGAGGGGCATCTCCTCAATGGAGGTGTTGTAGAAGGTCTCAATGTCTCGAAGAGTTCTCTTGTCTTCTTCTGTCACCATGTTAATAGCCACACCCTTACGGCCAAATCGTCCACCACGACCAATTCTGTAAAAGAATGTCTTAGGTTAAGTGAGGATAAGGGAAGTGAGGAAATCAAGAGGCTTCAGCCCAGGGATGGTTGGATAAATATTCCAAATCTGCACTTACCTGTGGATATAGTTTTCCCTGTTGGTGGGAAGGTCATAATTGATGACTAAAGAAACCTGCTGCACATCAATGCCTCTGGCCTATGTCAAGAAAGATGACAACTTCAGCATGTCAGTGAGAAGAGAACAATCTATCCAGAAAGGAATCAAGTGTACATGTAGGCAGCCAAGGGAAGCAAAGGATAAACATTCCCTTCTCCCCTAAAACCCGTGGCACGCCAGATTTTATTCCAAGTTGCTACTTTCCTGAAGAAGGGCACTAGCCAGCCCCTTGGAGAGGGAATCACCTTGGGTCCTCCCGTTTTCCTTCCCAGTCTTCACTCCCCTTTGCTTACCAGCAGGTCGGTGGTAATCAACACCCGGCTAGAGCCCGAGCGGAACTCCCTCATGATTACATCTCGTTCCTTTTGGTCCATATCCCCATGCTAGAACAGCAAACAGGAGAGGGTAACAGGTCGGAACATTACTTCTCAGAGAACTGGCTGTTACGTGGGGCACTGACATAACATGTTGGTTTCAAAGGTGGGGAAAACGCACCATGGCAGAAACAGTGAAGTCTCGGGCGTGCATCTTCTCAGTAAGCCAATCGACCTTCCTTCGAGTGTTGATGAAGATGACTGCCTGAGTGATGGTCAGGGTTTCATACAAGTCACACAGTGTGTCCAGCTTCCACTCCTGGGGGGTGGGGGGACAATCAGTCAGGCTATACTCAGCAACTTGCCAGCAGGCCTGCCTCCTGCACTGGGCCCCACCTCTCGTTCCACATTGATGTAGAACTGGCGGATACCCTCCAGGGTCAATTCTTCCTTCTTGACAAGAATCCGAATGGGGTCCCTCATGAACTTTTTGGTCACTTCAAGCACATCAGAAGGCATTGTAGCTGACAGCAAAACCACCTAATGGGGAAAACAAGAGCATTCTCACTGAGGATACTCCATGATGCCTGCCACCTTCCCCAATACCAATGGAAACAGAAGCCAGTGCATAAAAAGGCTTGAGACTCCAGGATTCTTCATGGTTCCTCTGGCACCTGCTATTTACTCCTCTATTACTCCAACCACACCACAATCTATAAAGGAATCATCTGTAATCTATACAAGCAAGCCTCTGCCAACGTGTTCTCACCTGGGTATTGCTGTTGAGCTTCTGGAATATGTCGTAGATCTGGTCCTTGAATCCACGGCTTAACATTTCATCAGCTTCATCCAGTACGAACATCTTGATGTACTTGGGAGCTACAGGCAAAGAAAAAATAAAAACAGATAGCAATTAGGGAAATATGAAATATACTTCCCCAATAAAGAAAATGAAGAAAAGGGACAGGTGTTCTGCTCTCAGAAGACAGACACTGATCCTTTGCCCAGAACCCCCTGCCAGACCAAACAGCCCTGGGAAGTAGAACACTACCTGAGCTGAGACCACAGGGAAGTCAGGCTCAGATGACACGCATGGGGTTCATCACAGAGCAACTCTTTCAAAGATAAAACTATTATTGGGAGTGAGACTGGGAACAAGCTGAAAGACTGGGAAAAGCATGCAGAAGAGGTATGTGACCCACAGGACTAGAAAAATCAAAGTACTCACACAGGTATCTCCGGTTAAGCATATCAAACACACGACCTGGGGTACCCACGATGATATGGGGAGCTTCCATCTGCAGCTTCTGTACCTCAGCACGCACGTTGGTACCCCCAATGCAAGCGTGGCAGGAGGCACCCATGTAGTCTCCTAATGCCATGACTACCTTCTGTATCTGAACCCAGAAGACAGACAAGTGCTCAAACATTAACTGCATGTTCATCAGGCCCCATCTTAAGTACTCATGTTTCTACTCTTTCCAACAATTCTGACATATATACTATTATTAAACTCATTTTTAAGGTGAGAAAAAGCCAAATTAAGCCATTCATTTAAGATCACAATGTCAGTTAAATGGCAGTCTCAAGATCTGAATTCAATCTGACTCCTGAGTATACATTGTTTCACAGTAACTGCCCTCTGAAATGATATGGCTTAACATGTTAGACTCTCTATTACAACTTTACAGTAATCAACTGTGACCCATTTATTTAATTTCACAACAACCAGTTTTATGAATGGAATGACACATACCCGTCTTATTGCACTCCTGCCACAAAACCAATGCTAGCTGTTATGTTCCGAACTTGGAAGGTAGGATCATTAGGATTTTATGTGCTCCAGGCTTGAAACAGCTCTGGCTACCAACCCAGGCATCAAGCTAAGATGAACAAGGACTGCATCTAATTTGTCCCTGACTGATATAAGACCAACACCAGCCATCAGGTGTCTCCTAGCCCACTGCCAGGGGATTTGTTCAGAAAGAGCCTCCAAACCTGCCCAACCAGCTAGGCTCCACCCATCAGCCTTCCCATTCGAACTCAGGAAATGGGTGGAGGAAGTGATGCGTATTGTGTTGGGAGGGAAAAGGCTTATAATTATCCTAACAAGTCTTGAGAGACCTCTAAGTGATCAATTGGTTTCTTTGCATCACCTGCATTCTCTCTACCCCACTCACCCCAGTACTTCCAAGGTGGTGATAGTTGCTGGTGAGCTTATCACTTTGATTTTTAGATTATGTGCTAATGATTTCTAAATAAATCCTTCAGGAAAGGAGAAAGCAGCTACACTCTCACCTGCTGAGCCAATTCTCTAGTGGGTGCCAGGACCAAGGCCTGGGTAGCCTTTAGATCCAATTCTATCTGTTGCAGAATCGATATGGCAAAAGTGGCTGTTTTCCCAGTCCCAGATTGGGCTTGAGCAATCACATCATAACCTTAACAGACAATTAAGAGAAAAATTCAGTATGGTAGAGAGCATACACCTTGGCATCATGGGACACTCGGGGCCCTGCTTATTAACAAGGTGAGTAAGCAACCAACAGAACTATATGCCACCCACGAAGTGCTTCAGACTTTACCTCTTTACAACACACTACAAAGGGGAACACCCGGGAAGCCAGGTCAGGTCAATCCATTTACTACTATACAAAGATGGAACAGAAACACAGCTGCGAATAGCCAAGTATAAGAGGCTAAAATACTACTTCATTGAAATTGAAATGAAAACAGCAATCTGTGTGTCCAGGGCATGAACCAGGCACAGGCACAGACCGACAGCCAAGCTGGGATGAACAAGGAGTTGCTTTATCCCTGGCTGATACGAGACAAGCACCATCAACCAGGTGCCACTCTACCCAGGTCAGGGACATTACAGAACTTGCTCTGGGGTAGTCTTACCCTTGATACAAGGAAGAATGGCTCGCTGCTGTATGGCAGAGGGCTTCTCAAAACCATAGGCATAGATGCCACGGAGGAGGGACTCTGAGAGGTTCATGTCATCAAAGCTGTCCACAATCTCATTCCAGTTACTCTGTAGGATGTAAATAAATTCAAAGTAGTAGGAAGGGTGGACGTGCTCTAGCACTGGAGCAACAGGACCTTGTGCCCACACTAGAGCTTCAGAGCTCACCACCTCTCCCCTCCAGGGAAGCCAGCAAGCTCTACATGGTCTGGGAAACGACTTATGGAGCTAGACCACTTGTTAACTGTGAGTCAGGAAACTGCAGAATGGAGAACAGAGCTCAAACTGAATGACAACTTCTACATACTCTCAGGGATATACAGTATTTTTAACACGTATTAAATACGAATTCTGGGTTCTGGTTTGGGTGAGAATATCGAGTCACCGAACCACTGCTCCAGCCGCTAAGGGTACACTAGCAGTGGCACTGCTTCTCCCAGAACAGTGATTGTAGGGGTGCAATCTCACCTCGATGACGCCTTCAGGTTCCATCCCATCGGGGCCATTGTCTCTGGATCTGTTGGTTTAAAGTATGAGTATGCCAACTGAGGCATGCTAGAAATCCTGACAACCGGGCTCTTCCTGCCAGCAACCAGCCTTGCATTGGTTTTCATCTGTGTTCACTCCCCGCCCCAACCCCCGGCAGTTCCCAGAAGAAAAGGTAGTTACTTTACAACTGGGTCAGGCCTTTGCCCCATCCCGGGGGAGCGGTTCAGGTCCGGGCGCCCCCACCCCCGCCCCCGCCAGGATGGGGTGACCATTATCTAAGACCCGGAGGCTGGCAGAACCGCGCGGCGCTTAAAGGGAGCCGGAGATGGTGCTTGCCGCCAGCCCCACGTGTTTCGGGCCTGGCCGTTCCAAGCCCAAAAGCGTGGACCTCCCTTCGCGGCCCCAGCACACCGGAAGTTCCGCCCTTCACCTCCCAGATCCAAGAATAGGACATCCCCTTCCCCCCACGTCATTCAGCCCGCGCCCTCCCCCACTCCCTCTAGCCCATCTCCCCCCTCGCGGTGCCCGGATGTGGGAGGCCGCGGGCGGTGGCCTCGCGCACAATGAGCCCCAGCCGAGCTAGCAAAGGGGGAGATTGCACAACACTCAGAAGCGAAGCGGACTGGGGGAGGGGAACACCTCGGGCCGCCATGTGCTCGCTCCCTCGACCACCCGGCGGCATCTCCCCCCCTCCATGGAACAATCCACATCCCGCCCGCCCCCGTCGCGAAATGGCGTCGCCCTCCCATACCTCAGGCCGCTCACCCCCGAAGGAAAGTGGACCTGCCCATCCGCAGTTTGCCAATTGCCCGGCTTGTGCGGCAAAATGGACCCGCCCGCCCGGCGCCGGGTGGGCTCCTGGTGCCTCACGCGGCCGCTCCTCGGGGTTAGACTCAGTCCTGGCCGTCAAGAAAACCAGCACACTAAACGGCCGGTTTCTTCTCCCCCGACCCATATCTCAACGCGACGAGCCTGGATCCGAGGTCCCAGGGACCCCCGCCTTTGGCGAGTGGTACCATTAGAATCCTCCGGAATCCCGAGCGCGCGCTAGCCCTCCCACCGGCAGTGAGACAACCGGACCTGCCGGCTTTGGGCCACGCACAGTTGCGACCGCCTCTGCCTTCCTTTCCCACGCTAGGTCGCGACCTCGTCTCGCCACGCAGGGCCGGGGCTTCGCGCACCGCACTGCGTCGAGTCGAGGTCCAACGAACCTCGTATACTAGGCCACGAAAGCCGGGTTGTCCTTCTCTCTGCCTAGGCCCGGGTGGTAGCGTCGGCCGTCATCTACCCCCTCACACCCCTAGGACGGATCCTCCCGGTTTGGATTCCCCACAACCCCGGTGGGCCTAGGGCGGGGGACTTCAGCTTTCCCCGACAGGGCCCTCGGAAGAGAGCGGCTGAGTACGTAGCCATCACCTCTTGCAGAAGCGTTTCTTACCGGGAATCCTGGCTCGCAGACATGATCCTTAGAAACTAGGGCGGAGTGCCCGCCTATCGACAACTTATAGAGAGCCCAACCCCGCCCCAGCCACCGCATTGGCTTGGTCACCTCGGCCCCACCCGCCGACGCTCAGTGACTCGGCATGACGTTGCCCCTTAGTCGCTCTGGCACGTAACCTCCATTGGGTAACTAGAACGTCTATCGAGGTCAAGACCCGCCCCTCCACCTCATTGGGTAAGGGCCCCGCCTCTCTCGCCGGTACGGAAGTGACATACGGGAGTCAGGCCTCGAGGCCTGGCAGCCATCTTGAGGCCCAGCGCCCCTACACGTGCGGAGGCGAGCTTGCCTTGAGTCACGTGGCCTCGTAGGCCCTATCATACGAAGGGGGCGAGGTTTCAACCTCCAGGGACTTCCGGGATTACCACCTACCCTTACCTCAGCTCCAGCTCTCCATTAGACCCATTTTATTTTTTCTCTACTGCAGTAGAGACCAGACACCGCCCCGACAAGTTCCAAGTACACCAGGAATGATGGAATCGGGCTTTGAGGGCTGCCTTGGTCAGAGGGAGGAAAGATTGAACCGGCATCTGGGCTTAAGAGCATTTGCGGTTGCTGTCAGGAATGCTGGCCGGCTCCCTTAGGTGTCCTGTTCCCAAAATTTAGCACCTCTCAAGCTCCCTTTTTGAGGCTTACCTACTTTCTCTCCTTACAGCCCTGGCTCTTCAGGATAGGAAGGTCTTTTGGGTAATGAAGAGGTGTTGGCACCGTCTGAGCCAGGGATGAAAAGTTGGCCCCTGAAGTCTCAAGACCCACCCATAAAAAGCAGCTAACAGCACTGGCTGGAGCAAACCCGAGGTAGAGCATATCCACTAATTTTAGGCCCCTTTAAGGAAGACCACCACTATGTATCTCCAAAGGATCCTTTATTGACCAGAGCAGGACCGTGGCATTTATATATATATATATAAAAAGTTTGAAGATCTGGCAGGCAGTAATCCCTTTGCCCGCCCACCACCCCAGCACAGATTTTCCTCCCGTCCTCCGACCTGCACATGGAAGGGAGCTAACTGCCCCACCCAGGCCATAAGGCCATACTCCCCTGCAGTCAGAGGGTAAAAGGCGGCTTTTCCATGGCCACCCCCTGAACATCAGAAGTCAACAGGTATTCTCTCAAACAAACAAAAAATAACAAATCAAAACATTTAAATATGAAAAACCAAAGAGAACTGGGTGGGGTGAGGCAAGAGAGAAAAGGAACTGGGAGTTTCTTGGGAAGGAAGGATCTCCGTGTCCCCGTGCCCATTAAGAATGGACTTGAGGCCTAGGATACGAGGCTCACACAGTGAGTTTGCAGTGACACAGTTCCTTGTAGATCTGCCGACGAAGTTTGGGCATGTCCTGCTGGGTGAAGCTGAACGGCTGAGACAGGGCCAGGTGCTTGCAGTACTGGTGTTAACAAAGCAGACCATGAGAACCACCTACTAAGCATCCCCATTAAGTCAGGACCTGTGCTACACATTTCGTATGAGACATCTCACTGGATCTTTCAGAGAACATCCCCATATCACAAACAAAAAGGAGCCAAGGTCCCACAGCCTGGGGGTCAAAAAAAGTCTGACATTAAAGCCAGTGTTCTTAACTTGGTGTATGAAATACCTAGTGTTAAGACAGAACACTTTGCACTGGGGCTTGGCAGACAACTATGTCAGAACCAGAGACCCAGTGTGGGATGGGAAAGCCAGGAGACCAATGAAATCAGGACTTCTGCATTCTAACACATATGGTTATGCCTCGCTCCACAACTGGCTGTGCGCTAAATGAGGGAAGCAGAAGAGCCTCCTACCCTGCCCTCCAAACCCTTTAACCCAACTGACAGTCTGCTTACCTGCAACACAAAGGCACCGCAGTCACTGTCATTATTCTGCCTGGCCACGTTCTAGAGAATAAGAAGAAGGTAGGCCCTTCACCTGGAGACTCCTGGGGGTGCAGCTTCACTTCTGCCTCTTACTTCTATGCCCAAAACCACCCTGTACACCTCTCCCTCTAGAGACTTACCATTTTGAAGTAACCTTTCCAGCCCTGGTGGAAATCCAGCCGGTCTTTCTTCACTGCCTCTGCCTGTAGATACTTGGCAATATGCTGTGTAGATGAAGAAAATGAAGGAGGAAAAGCCCTACATTTCACAAAATGAGTCACAGGCACCAAGCCCAGATTGCTCCTCAGAGACCCCAAAGCTGCCCTTCTGCCTGGAATGCCTTGCCCATGGGTCTCCTCCCACATTCTGCCCATCCTTCCCCTTCCCTCTCAAACCTTAGGGCAGCGGCGGTTCAGGGTGCGCTGCGAATCAAAATAGGTGATGGTGCGCCGCCTCACGTCCACAGAAATGAGGGACCAATGCACCTCCAGGTGGATGGGGATCAACAGTAGCTCCTTATTGAAGATGTCCACCTAAAGGGGCAGTGCCGGGGGTCAGGTAAGACAGCACAGACCTGCCTATTGCCATGAGGATTCTGAAGAGGAATGGAGGGGCAGGCCAGGAACTGATCAGGAGAACAGAGGACCCATCCCTGGACTGTCAGACAATGCTCAGCATCTGGATGTCTAGATTCTTAGGGTAGTGAAGGTTGAACAGAGGTGGTGGTGTAGAATACACACTCGAGAGCCCAGGATGGACCAAGCAGGTACTTTTCACACATTAAAGGTACAAGTGCTTAGTAGCTAAGAACCCAGGCTCAGGATTCTGGAGCAAGACTGCCAGGTTTCAAATCTGACTCTGCCATTTGCTAGCTGATGACCACAGGCAAGCTACTTAGTAATTCTATATACCTCAGTTCCCTTATCTGTAAGATAGTGAAAGTAACAGTACCTCATCTACTTGTTCTAAGGATTAAACTAGTTAATAGCCATAATACACTAAGAACAATGCATGGCACTTGTAAATGCTCAATCACTTAACACAACAATCCTACGAGTAAGTTCTCCTGTTCAACCTAAAAATGAGGAAACTCTGGCTTGGAAAAGTAATTTGTCCCAGGTCACAGAAGTTAAGAAATGGCAGAGGTAGGATTTAAACACAGGTATATAGGAGGCAAAGTCCTTTTCACTGTGTATCACCTTGCCTCTATTGGAAACAGACCTGTCAGGTCCCTGAGGGTGTAAGCTCTTGAACCTGGGGACAGAAAGTACAAAATGCTGGAGCCAGTGGTCCTAACTCACTATGGAAATATCCTGGCCTTTGAATTGGAGGGTAAGGAAACTCAGCAGAGGGAAAAAATATATATATATATATATTTTTTTTTTCCCTCACCAAACCTACTCTACCCCACCCCCACTTTCTCAAGTAACTTGGGCTACAAACTTAGGCATCATCCTTGTTTCTAATCTTTTCTTCATTTTCTGTGTCCAAACTGACAGTCCTATTGGCTCCGTACACCAAACTTATCCTGGATAAAGCTACTTCTGCTTCTGCCTTTACCACTCTGGTCCAAGTTTCTCGCCAAATTTTCTATCATTCTCCCTTTGCTCACTGCTTCAACCACACAGGACACCCTCCACATGGGCCCTCTGTTCCTCAAACATTCTTTCACGCTGTATCCCATGAACTTGTTCCCTTTGCCTGGTACACTCTTCCCCCAGATCTGCACAGGGCTGGCTTCTCATCATTCAAGTCTCAGCCTCCCAGATTACTCAATCTAGTATCCACTTCCCAGGCTATATTACTCTTTAATTTGTTCACAGCACTTATCATTAGCTGAAGTTGGATTTATTTATTACCACCCCATAGAAGAAGTCATCTTTATTTGATACTGAATCCTTAGTGCCTAGAACAGTACCTGACACACAGAAAACATTTAATAAATATTTGAAAGACTGAATGAGCAGGATTGGGGGAAGCTCACAGAAAACAGAACTCTAATTCTTTACAGGCAAGGTGTTACCCAAGTAGATGTGAATTCATTACTCACGTTTTTGGTCCACCTTTTCACTCCATCATAACCCTTGGTACGGAGTTTATCATAGAAGAAACTGTTGAAGAAATGCACCTGTGCCAATGAGACAAAAGAGCTGGATGGAAGTACAAGACCTTAGGCCTTCCTGCTAAGTGTCCTCTCCCCAGTCCACTCTATTTCATTATGGCTCTAAGGACCGGTTTCAACAACCTCCACTCCAATTCACTGAGAATAAAAAACACATTGTTTTTCACCTTATATCTTCCCATCCTAATTTGTGGGGTTAACCATAGGGGGAAAAACACTGAAGACTAGAGGGAAAGAACAGAATCATTAAGTTCAGGACCAAGATTATAGATTTGAACTTAACCTTCTAGAATACTTGTTACCACTTCTCCCCAGACACAAAGACCCTCTTTATGTAAAATGGAAGAGATGAAATCAACTGAAAAAGCTGTGTAGCACTGCTGCAGTTCTTCTGGGGACTGAAGGTCAGGCCTACCTTTTCAGGGACCGTGTCCATGACCAGGTCTCCATACATGTTCATCACCTGGGGAGAAGATGTGAGACAACTTGCCATGGAGAGTGCAGCATGGGTACAGGGCTCCCCCATGCAGAGGGCCCCAGACACCCTGCTCCCAGAATTCCCTCTTGGGCCTGTTGGGCCACTCCTCCTCACCTGGTCATTAAGCCAATTCTGTCCATACAAGGTCCCCAAGTCGTCCATGGTCAGCACATGCCGCTTATAGGCCACGCGGAAGCCCCTCACCATGGCATTCCCTGGCATCCGCTGATATGACTGGATCAGCTGCAGCACCAGGCCCTTCCTGAGTAGGCCAAGGGTGGAGTCACACAAGAGACGAGGGGGCTGGGGCACACAGAAGTACTTTCTACTGTCTGGAATAAGAATCTAAACTAACCCTTCTTTTTTTTGGCCATGGGTTGAGGACCTGCTAAAGGCCCACTCCCAGAAACAGGTACATGAATACTCAGGAATAAACAGTATTTCAGGGTCCCAGGTAGAGACCCTCCCAGTTGGCTTACAAGGGCTTGACCCCTAGCCTACAGATTCCTCTCCTTCAGTTCTGGCTTCCTCCTCCTCCGCAAGTACATCCCTATGGGAGAAAAGGTAGCAGCATTCTCTCCCCATCCCCCAGGTCCCAGCTCTCTTCTGAAGGGCCTCTCTTTCATCTTGCCTCACCTGGAAGGCATAGAGAACTCCTGCTGGAAAATGTCCTCCAATTTCTCTACTACCTCATCCGTGCTGAGGGGGATGAGGCTGCCGTACGTTTGAAGGAATTCATCTAAGATGCCTGAGTGGAGGAAGGAAAGAGGTGTGGAGTGAGGCCTCCAGACCCTGAACTGGGAGTAAGCTGAAAGAGACTAAGTCTTCTAGGGTTTCTTACTCTGCACACAGGTCACATGCTCCTCCCTCAGGGGGCTATGCTGGCCAGCTTTCTCCCCAGGCCGCTCTGCCTCTTCTGCAGTGCCCAATTCTGAGCCCTGAAAAAGTTCCTGGGCAACATGGTCCCCGATGCTGCACACATTGCTGATGAGGATGCTGGCATCAGGGGGTGCCAGACTTCGCTCCCCTTCTGGCCCAGGTGGTCCCCCAAAGCCATTGGGCAGAGTGCAGGAGAGAAGGCCTGAGGGCAGGGAAGAAAGGATGGGAATGAAAAATTGGCTCAGATCAAAAGAAAGATTAAATGATGCACACAAATTACAATGCCAAAGAATAAACTGAAACAGAATCTACTAATATAAAGTCTAAGGAATGGAAACCCTAAAGCACGAGAAGAGAATGTCCAAGAGATTATAAAGCAATAGGAAAAGTCACTACTCATAGACAAAGAGGAAAGCAAGAAAAGACTAAGATGCAGAGAGAGGTAAACTTCATTGTCACTGCTATATGCCCAGCACCTAGCATATTATCCAGCATGTAGCAAAGGCTTGAAAAATACTTGAATAACTATGTAAAGGCAGAGAGAGCCTGAAATTTAGTTGGGGGTTCTCCAAAAGAGGAATATTCTGAGTGAGAATGTGTCACACACCTTAGTGGTGATGTACTCCATTTCTCAGATCCTAGCCCACCACTATGAGAACAGTGTACACCCTCTGGAGTTGTACACACAGGGCCCCCTAATGCTGAGAGGCCTACTGAAGACAGAATTCAAGTGGACAAGACTGTCAGACTTTTCGAAACCATGTCTTCCTTTCTCATTTATGCACAGCACCTACCTTAAGGATTCTATATCCCAGCTTTTGACTCTCTCTCCAGCCTTAGCTCCTGTTCTAAATGGGACTTAAGATACTTCACAGCTATTCTGGATCCCCTCACTCTGCATCCTACCTTCCTTAGACTTAAGATATTTCACAGCTATTCTGGATCCCCTCATTGTGCATCCTACCTTCCTTAGGTTCAGTTTTCACTATGTCAAGAGGCTCCTCCCCACCCCTTGCTCCACCCCATTCCCACCTTACCAGAGTCAGGGTCCAGAGGAGACTTTGGAGTCCACCTTAATCCATCTTCCTCCATAGGGGGCCCAGAGGGCATAGGTGGAGATCCTCTCACCCCATCCTCAGCCATGAGAGCACCTAACAGACCCAGCCGGGGTGGAGGTGGCCCCCGGGGGGAGTCAAAACGACAGCAGGGGGATGGCACCTGTGATGTCGCACCCACTTCCTGGGGTGAAAGATGGTTCTTGGGGTGTGTGAGGCTCCGCCGCCGGCCTCGGTGGCGTCCCCAAAGCTTCCAGTGGAATGTCAGCGAGGTGCTTTTTGAGTAGAGCAGCATCCGGAAGGCTCTCATAGCTCTGCGGCGGCGCTGTGAGCAGGTTTTTCGATGAGTAGTGCGGGGAGGGCGAGGTCGCTGGGAGGCTCCCAGCTGACCCCATCTGGGGGGCAGCCTCCAAGCTGCCACTTCCTCTTCCTCATCTTCATCTTCATCCTCCTCTTCTTCTTCCTCCTCTTCACTAGCTGAGGCATCAAAAGAGGGCCGAGGGACAGGAAGGCGTCTGGATGGCACTGTGGTCCCTGACCCAGGATCTGGCCCAAACCCTCCACCTGATTTGAGTCGGGGCTTGGGGGGTGGGGGCCAACGAAGACGCTCCCGCCTGGGGCTTGAGTAAGCTGGGGCTACTCCAGGTCCAGGAGGCTCAGGCCCCCAAGACCCAGTTCCTTGTATAGTCTCTTTCATCTTTCAGTAGCCTGTAAAACAAACGTTAGTGTTAGAATCCAAATATCCTGTATCCCAGACCTTGCTTGTCTTCCTCAGCATGCCTCCTCTGGAATCAGGGACAAATAAACTAAAAAAGGAAAAAACGCAAACTCCTAACTTCCGATCTTCCCAGTCAACACAGTCCACAAGGGGCCCTTTAGAATCTGCCACGTCCTTTCTCTCCCGACCAGGTAAGAGAGACCAGCTAAGCAACAGTCCTGAGGGATCTTGTCAGATTCCCAGGTTAAACACAGAATTTGCAGGTTCTACTTCTCTATTTTAATACCAACAGGGGTGTTCTAATTGAGAGCCTAATAAAGGAAATGGCTCCGCAGGTGAATCCCGACATGCTACTGAGACACCTGAGGAGAACACAACTTCCACAGGAAACCGTGGCCTAGAGGGGGAACAGAGTTCTCTACCACCTAGAATGAAAGGGATGAGTGTGTGCATGCTCAGGTCGTCTCATGAGGGTATGGGGATGCCAGGCTATGGTTCAGGGGGTAGAATCTAATGAAAAAGGTAAGATTTTAAGGAAAACTTACATAGAACTGAATCGGTGCTTAGGCAGCCGAATCAAGGCGCAGGGACAGAACTGAGCCGCGCGGGTCAGGCTGGCCCAGCCCCGTCTCCTGCTCAGTCCCCGGGGACCAGAACGCGTCCCAGAACCGGTATGGTCCTATAGGCTCGCAAGGCTCAGCGCGCATGGGCCTTAAGAAGCCCCTTCGAGGCCCTCCTCGGGCCCCGGTTAAGTCCAGGAATGGGAGAGGCCGCGGCAGAGCTGGGGGGAGGGGAGAGGGCGTCCTCACCGGGAGCGGGGAAGCCGGGCGGACGGGCCCGAGGGCGGGCGTCTCCGGCCTCAGGCTTCCCGGCTCATCTCTCTGGCGACGGCAGCAGTCCCGCCACTCTCGCTGTCTTTAGGCGCAGTCGTCTCAGTTTTGGATTCCAACGCTTCCGTCGAGCCGCCCCGCCGCCCCACCGCGGCCGCCTCTTGCTCTGCTTCAGCCTCCACCTCCACCACCTCCCCCTCCTCCTCCTCCTTCTCCTCCTTCCCCTCCCGCGAACCCCAGGCCCACCGGCGATGGTGGCGCAGAATTAGTACGTCACACCCGGCGAACAGCGCCGGCGCGGCCGCCAGGCGCCTAGTCCCGCCTACTCAAGAATACAGACTTCACGGGTCCGCCCCGCCCCCGAGCCTCGCGCAGGGCTGCGCTTGAGCACATCCGCGGACGCGAGCCACGCACTCTTTTGCGCCTGCGTATCTCCCGCCACTCCACGCCCGCGGCACAGCCCTTCTCTGAGCTGGTGGGCCTAAGCACCCGGGCTCCGAAGTCCGGTGAGGCGAACCAGAGGAGAGCCCGGGCGGGGGAGATCCCGGTACAGGGACGCACCCGAGGCAAGGTAGTGGGGGAAATGGATCTGAGGTACCATTTATTCTATTTTATTTAATTTAATCAGGGCTCGAGCAGAAAGAAGACCTCAGAGGAGTGAGGCAAGACCAACATCGGCGAGCGGTTCATCCAAGGCTCCCCTGCGACCCGTTCCAGCCCAGAGGGGCTTGGCAGGCCTTGCCTTGCCAGGAGACTGAAGAGCATTAAAGGCGTTAACGAGATCCGAGAAGTAATGTGGCTGCAAAAGGGATCGTTGTCGTCGGGCACCCCCTGCAGATGGGCGCATAATAAATACACCTCTGGAGACAGTGACGGAAACTGGGGCCAACAAATGGAGAGAGGAAAGTGAGATGAGGCTTCTTGTGGGGTGAAGGGGTAGAGGGTCCTTGGAGAGAGACGTGGCATAGGGAACCCGCGGTTTTCTGAGTGGGGAGAGACTTCGTGGGCTTCTGCCCACAGGCAGGATGATTCTCTCAAACTGCCGCTAGATGGTGGTGCTGTTCTGGAAGCATTCCAGTGGGACCCAAAGTAGGTCTAGACTATGCCTGGCATTCTCTTCCCTTCCCTCCCCACCAAGAATTTGGGGCTGGGTTGGGGGTAAAAGCAAGGTATTCTACCTCTTTAATATCCATGAAATCAAAGTCTAGGGGTTGGGGTGGAAAGGAAAAAGGGAGGAACGGAGAATCATGAGCTGTCAAACTCAGGGTTCAGTCAAACTTAGAAGAGGCCTCAGTGTTCCTGCCCCACTCCCTTACCTTTGCCTAGTCAGCTCTTGGCTGTCTCCAGTACGTACCCACCCTGTCCTTCCAAGCTCAGAACCACCTTTTATAGCACAATCACAGTTTCACAAACCCCAGGAAGGTTCCATGTGGAGAGAGGCTAAGTTTTGCCCTTGCCCGGGGGATTATGACACTTAGAATATCCCCTTGGTGTAAGTGGAAGACACCTGGAAAAAGGGAGAAAATAGATACTCGTTAAGCACAGCCATGCAGATTCTCTGATGTTTCACCCTCTCTTCTCCAGTTCAACCTTTTTTCTGCTTCTTGGAAGGACCTAACCATTCTGTCCTTCACGCACCCCCTACACTCAGGCTTCCAGCTTCCAATCCCCTGTCATAGCTTCCCCATAATCCCCCAAGTTACAGATGTCCTGCTCTTCTCACATCCACCCTCCACTGTCCCCAGGGCTCTCACCTGCACTGTAGCAGCTATTGTAGGCCCAGTCTGGGTTGGAAGGCATACTTCGTATACATCTGAATAGAGTCTCTTGCCTTCCCTGGCCTTCCCGATACACCACCTGACCCATGGTGAAAGTCACATCATGAAACAGGACCTGGAGGGAAGGGAGGAGAGGCTGAGGAAAACGGTGGCATGGCTTCTGGGAGGCCTCTGGAGCCCTGCTAAGGGAGCCAAGGAATGAAGAAGGGTCTTCTAAGTGGTATGAGCAGAGGGGTAGGAAACCCTCAATACTGGGCCATGCAGGCTCTGGCAGAAAAGGCCTCCAAGCCCCCATGTGAGTCTCTACATTTGGGGTTACCTGGCTGTACAGCAGATAAACTCCAGCATCCCAGACTCGAACAACATATCCTTGGGCCTCCAGGCCTCTCCCACGCCTAAGAGCTGGTTGCCACATCACCTCTGTCACATCAGAGTCCTCTGGAGGTGAGGAGTGTGCCAGTCAGGATTTCTGTGCCCTCTCAGGTACTTCTCACCTCCAAGATTGTCTTGGGCCCATGTGCCAGCCCCAAAGTTCCCAGATCTTGCCCTCCTCAAAAAGCCATTATTTAAAATAGTGCTCACCTTTGGAAGTGATGTTAATGGGAACAAGGTGCAGAACTGAGTGCCTCTCTGAGGAGAGAAGGAGGAAGTCTCAGCAGTGTCCATCTCTCCCAGTAACCCTGTTGTTAGCTCTCCACCCTCATCCTGGCTCCAGCTAACAGTCTCCAAATCCCCACTATGTGATCACCTCCCACCCCTGCTGCCGAATCCCGAGGCCTCACTCCTCTGTTTATGGGTGAGCAATGCTCTCCTTCTTCGGGGTCTCTCCCCATTCTCCCAGGCTTCCAGGGCATCAGGGCTCTGCTTATGGAAAGAGGCTCAGGGTTAGGCTAAGATGCGAGGGTCCCAGACAGCCTTTGTCCCCAGACCTGCTCCTCCTGCCCACCCCTCTGCCCAGGAATGCCTTGCATCTTTCATGCACCTCTCCCCAGCAACCTGAGTCTTGGTGCTGGCTGTCCTCCAGGATCTGTTAGGTACAAGAAGCATTATCTTTAACAATTTCCTTTCCTGGAATGGCTGCTCCCTTGACTTCCAAACCTGGGACCCTCTCTTGCCCTGACTCGAAATTTTGCAGACCAGGAGGCTGGGACCAAGAGGCCCAGACAAGGCCCTGCCACCCATCCTTCTCTCACACATACCGTTCTCCCCTCACTCACCTGCTCCCGGAGGCACAGCCATGGATACTCTTCCCCCTTCTCAGAGGGCCCTCCGGTCCTCTGGAGCCAGGTCACCTCTCTCCTTAGAGTTTGCAGCTCTGTTTGCTGGGTCAGCAGAGCCATGGCACAAGCCACAGCCCCCAGAGCCGCCCCCCAACTCAACCAGAGGGCAACTGAGAGTGCCGGTTCTCGAACTGGGCCCCCCATGTCTCCCGGGGGCCCTTTGGAAGCTAGCAAGGAAGATGAGGCTGGCATGAGCCAAGGACCCTGCCAACAGCTGTGGCCTCAGGAATGGGGTGGCAAGAAGGTGGCGGGGAGGGTGGGGGTGCAGGCAGTAGTGCAGAAGGGAAGAAGGGTGTTACGCAAGGGAGAAATAAAAAGGAACTTCAGAATAAAAAGGAGGGAGGAGGAAAGCAAGCTGGGGGCACTGTTGGGGCTCCTGGCACCCGGCTGAGGGGCCAGTGTTGTCTTGAGACCGCCCCCCCTCAACTCCAACCTCAGGAGAATTTGGTATCAGCCTCTCTAGGAAGGACAGGGCTGCCAGTGACACCCAGGAGGAGCGGCCAGAGCACAGGAACCCTTGGGCGGCCCCAGAAGTGGGGGAGGGAAGGTTAGCTGGCTGTGGGCACGGTGCCAGGAGCAGGGATGGAGGGACAGCCTGGCAGTGTTGAGGGTCAAGAGGTGAGGGTGTAAGACCCTCTGAATGAGGCACAGGAGAGATCTCTGGGCAGGTTTGCTAGGAGTGACTGAAGGTGGGAAAGGAGGGGAGGGGCTCAGTGGGGAGGAGAACCATGGTGGGGGAAGCAAGAAACTGGCTGAGCTCTGGGGTTAAGGCCAGGCCGGGTGTGTTGGAATAAGGCCGGCACTGCTCCTTGTGCTGAACTTGGCAAGCTGGACTTCCTGTTTCCCGAGAAACACTCTTACATAAGGCTCTGAACAAAGACAGAAAGAGAAGCCCCAAGCATCCTACCACTGTATGATTCCGCCCCTGGACTGAGGGGCCCAGGCTACCATGTTCCTGGGCCCCAGCATCCTGCTTTCTGAGCCTGAGCCCCCTCCAGGCCTGCTTCCACCCCACATCCAGCCAGGGCTTGTGCCAGCACCTGCTGAATGTCCTGAGGCTGCCAAGAGGAAGGGCTCCTGTTCTTCCCAGCCAGGGATTCCCCACAGAAGGAAGACCGCCTCCTAGGTAAATGAGGCTGCTTCTGCTGGACCTTGGGCAGAGGATTGATTTTTTTTCCTGGCAGTGTGCCTTTCCATTTTCTATTCATGCCTCGGGGGTTAGAGCCATATGGGTCCCCACTTCCAAGCCTGTGTGTCACCCTGGAATTCCAGGTGTCCTGCACCCCACTCCCCAATGCCCAAACCCGCTTCCCATGGCCCTCAGCTACCCTAAGAATGTTCCCTAAGCCCCAATAAAGAGAGAGACCATGACTTATTCTCTTTAATATCCACTTATCAACATTTTGTCACAATAATAATAAAAATAATATCTGTTTTAAAAATCCACAGGGAAAACGCAGCCCGCCCTCAACTTCCCGTTCCCCTCCCGTTGCTCCCCCTCCCCGCACTTAGCCCGCAGGCAGGGCCTTTAAAAAAAAAAAAAATCCACAGGGAATTATCAGGAGTGGAGCTTGCCTGTTCTCTTAGCCCTCACATTCGGGAACTCCCGGCCTAGACCCAGTCTCTCTCGTGTCCAGACCCTCCTAATTCCTGAAGAAGGGTATTGGGGACCCATCCTCACCCAGAGTACAGTAAACACAGCGTCCTGAGGGCTGTGGCCAGGGAAGTCAGGAGATAAATGGGGCGTCGGGTTTGGGCGCTAGTGAGGTGGAAAGTCAGAGGTGGGGGAGTTGTCAGAAGAATGGGGATATTTATGTGGCATGGAAAACACGTGCACAGCCCTGGCGGCCTACAGAGGGAGGGGCGGGTCTGGGGGGAGGAGCAGCCTAGGGTGAGGCTGCGGAGACCCGGGCGCTGGAGAGCTGCCTGGGCACCACGGCCTGGGAAAACCACCAAGACCAGGGCCCCTCAGTGAACCTGGAAGAGTCCGAAGTAGGTGAGGAAAGGGGCAGCTTTGAGGTGGGCCCAGGGGAGGGTGCGGATCCGCAGGGAGGACCCTGGCCGCAGGGGCAGCAGCCCAGACACCTGGCAGAGGCGGAGCTGGGGCCCGAGGGAACTCGCTACCGTGGCTGAGAACTCTTCCAGGCAGCGAAGGGCCAGTGTGTCATCCACCAGCAAGTCCAACTTCAGGTAGACAGCCTTCCCCTCATCAAAGTGCACCTGAGGGGCAGGGTGTGGGTGAGGCAGGGGGTGAGGACAGCGGGAGAGGCGGGGAAGGTGGGGAGAGGGTGGGCAGAGTCCAGGCCTCTGCTTACCCTGACTCAATTTCAAACTTTCTTGGAGACTCAGGTATCCTATCCAGCCCAACCCCCCAAACTCCCCCTCCCACATTTACCTGGCCCCCACCCCCTAAATGAAACCCTTCTCCCTAAGTTCCTGCTTTACCTGTGGAGCCAGGTGGGGCTTACCTGACAATACAGGTAGTAGAGCCCAGCCCGGGTGACTATAAATTCCCCGCTGTGGCGGTCATAGCGCAGTGGGCTGGAGCTGTTGATTTTGGCCTCCTCCCAGCCACTCACCGTCCCGTCCACACCTGAAGGTGGATGTTCAGAGACAGGGGAAAGTCCCTTTACAGGACTTTCTCACACTCCCCAGGGGTCTACAGAGTTCATAAACCTTTGGGACCCACCTTACCCAGAAGATATACAGATGGCCCAGGGCAAGGAGGAGCCATGGCCTACAGAGCTCAGGGTGCAATAGGAAGTTATGTGAAGAAACCCAACGCATATGACCAGAACAATACAGGGCAACTTGTCACCAGCCACGTCTGCCAAAAAGAGCAGGACTGGAGAAGCATGGGGGCTTTTTATATTTTGTGTATTATTTGCCTCTTTTACTATATGCATACAGTACTTAAATCATACAATACTTGGATTATTAAAATTGAAAATAATAAAATGACACTCAGTGTTCATCAACTGATGAATGGAAAGCTAAGGAACATTGTGGTATATCCATACAATGGGATATTATTCAGCCATGAAAAGAAATGCTACAATGTGAATGAACCTTGAAAACAAGCTTAGTGAAAGAAGCCAGTCACAGAGGACCATATACTGTGTGATTTTTATGAAATATCCAGTAAACATATAGAGAGACGGAAGTAGATGAGAGGTTGCTTAGAGCTGGGAGGAGTGGGGGAAATAGGGGTGATGGCTAAAGGGTACAAAATTTCTGAGGTGATGAAAGTGTTCTAAAATTACTGTAGTGATGGCTGCACAACTGGGGGATATACTAAATACCACTGAATTTTACACTTTAAATGGGTGAATTGTATGTTATGTGCAGTGTATCTCAATGAAGCTGTTACCAAAACATAAACAAGTCTAGGGCTAGGGTAATTGCAAACTGCAAAGAAGATGATAAAATGACAATAAACATAAATATAATAAAACAATAAAATGACAGAGCAGGACCTCAAGTGGTTTCCCAGGTCCTGCACGGATCAGCACTGGCCTCTCCCATCTAATCTGACATCCGTCCAACTCACAAGACTCCAGCCGCCCTGGCCTTTCTGTCCCTGCCACACAGCATGCTGGTTGTCCAACAACTTTTCACTGCTCTTTCCTATTCCCAGAACTTTCTCCCAGCCTGGCACCTTCTGTCAGTGACGTCTCAATGCAGAGACCCTCCCGGCCTACCCAGTTTCAAATAGCCAGTCCCCTCCTTGCCTTTGTTAATCTCTTCAGTATGCAACCTGTGTCTTTCACAGCAGTCACCAACGTGGGAAATTGTCTGGTTTATTGATGTATGTGATAGTTTGGGGTCTGACTCCCCAAAGAGGGCAGGGAGAATGGTCTTACCCACCACTGTATCCTGGCACCTGGGTCTGGGCCTGCTCTGAGTGGGCACCTGGCAAACACCAGTGGGAAGACAGAGGGAAAGAGGCAAATGTGGCCTGCATTCTCTCTTCAGACTCACAGACCGCTCTCCTGGGCCTCACTGGCTGCATCTCAGCAGCCTCGCAGCTGCCTTCCCCAGCTTCTCATCCTCTGCCAGCCCCAGGGCTCTATACTTGCTACCTTCTCAAGGAAAACAAACTGCTTGCTGCGCATTTTTATTCCCACCTATAGGTTACCTCAGCCTTTACCCCGCAGACTTCATCTGAACCTCCAGCCCTGCAGGTTCCTGCTCCTCCGCACCCTGCTCACAGCTGCCATCGGAATAGCCCTGGGGCACCTCAACTCATCCTGACCAAAGCAGAGCACGGGCCTCCGTCCTAAACTTGCTTTCCTGTCTTCATTCCACACTTAGCGCACGTTTTCCTCCAGCCGGGCACCCGAGACTCCCTCTCCTTCACCAACTTTATTTCCCAATCACTAGTTCCCACTGATTCTACCACCTAAATAGCTTGGTCCTGAGACCTCTCCAGTCTGGCCTTCGCCACCTCTCCTGGGCCCCTTCTTGGTCTCCTACCTTGTCGGACTCCCTGTTTCCAATCTTGCCTGCTCCAGTTTATTCCCTACTGATAGCCACCGAGTGATGTTCCTAACATGCACAAGTGAGCCTGCCTCTCCTTGCTTTGACCTCATACTAAGAGCCAGATAGATTCCCTTTGTGACCTGGCTCCCAGATTTTCCCCAGCCTCATGCCCCACCCTGTCCTCTAGCACTTTCTCCTTCAGCCACACTGAGCTTCTTACCATCCCCCAGCCTCATCATACTCTTAGTAAACTAAGGGCTTTTGCATGAGTGATTCCTTCTTCCTGGAACATCCTTGACCCCTTGTCCATCTCACACTCCTGCTTCAACTCCCACACCTTTTTGGGGAAGGAGACCCTGACTCCATTGTAAAATTGTCTTCCTCTATGCCACATGTATGTATGGCTACTTGCATTATTGTTTTTTTCTTGGCATACTGTAATTTATAATTTATATGCTTGTCTCCTCTTCTAGAAAGAATGCCTTGAAAATAGGTCTGGGCATTATTCACTGTGGGCACCCAGCCTGACATGTAGTACATGTGTGTTGAGTCAATGGATGAATGAATGTCTGGGTAACTCCTAGAATAAGTGGTCCATACAGAGGGAGGAAGGATGGCCTGGGGCCTGAAAAGTAGGGTCAGAGAAGGAGGGAGGGCATTCCTGCTCCAGAACCAGCTTGAGCAAACTGCCTAGAGTCCCATGTCTGAGTCACAGAGAAAGTCCGTGTCTGGGAGCAGAGAGTACCAAGCCCTGAGAAATTTCCTGAGCTGGCTTATGGGCTTCCAAAGCGAAGGCAGGAAGGCTGTGGCCTAAGGTCATGGGTGCCCAGGACCATGGTGTCCATCAGTTGCACAACCACAGACCTCAAATGGACATTCCTTATTGCCTGACAATTCTCTTACTTTCCCCACTGTAAGCTTGCTTTTGCACTCACCAAGACAAGGATTTTGTACTCTCTCCTCAGACCTCTGCCCCTATCTCCTTCATTCTGCAGAGGACCTAATAGTCATCAGCAAGGGCTCCCTTATGCCATGTTCTCCATTGACTCTCTTGTAATGACGGGATGCTCTGCCCCTCTCTTTTTTCTGGACCCCATCCCCTCCCACCTTCTTGGACATGGCCCTGCAGGTTCTTCTGACCCTCACCAGCGATCACCTCTCACACGGGCCATGTCTAGTACACAGTACACTCTAGCTGCGTTCAAACCCTGGCTCCACCACTCAGTATTGTCTTAACTTCTGACAAGTTAAGTAACCTCCATCTGTGAAACAGAGATGATCTGAGTATCTTCCTTTTAGAACTGTTGCAGGATTAGATGAGATTAAACACCCAGCAACTGTTTAGCTAAGATTCACGTGGTATTGCTTATTGCTCAAAGGACTGAACTTTTCTTTGATCCACATCCCTCTCCACCTACTGGCCCATTTCTCTGCTTCTGTCCCAAAGAAACTTCTGGAAAAAGTTGTCACTGTCTCCAATTCCTATATCCCATTTTTCCTAGCCCAATCCAAGCTAGCTTCCATCTGACCACACCACTGAAACTGCCCTTGTCAAGGTCACCAGTTGACTTTTAACATTACCAAACCCAGTGGTCATTTCTCTGATCTCATCTCTCGTGACCTCTCAGCTGCATTCACCACAGACAGACACACCCTCCTTCGTGAAACCGGCTTCTCTTAGGTTCCAGGACCCTCCCTGGGCTTCTTCCCTTCTCTCTGGTTGCTTCTCACTCTCCGATAGATCTTCTTCCTCTGCTCCACTTCTAGATGTCCAAGAACCTCAAGGCTTTGCTCTTGGGGCCCTTCTTTCTCTTGGTATCTCATTCAATCCTATAGCTTTAAATACCATCCCTATGGCCATGACCCTGACTTTATGTGTCCTGACCTAGCCTGAGCTACTCTGCAGTGTCCAGCCATCTATTTGTGGAACTCACTTGTTTATTATTATTTGCCACTTATTTACTGTTAGATCTCAAAGTTAAATTTTTACACACCTCCCAACCTATTTCTTCCCTGCTTAACCCCATCTTAGTAAATGGTGTCACTATTCCCAAACCTGCCCAAGTTAAAAATCTAGAAGTCATTTCTGATTCCTCCTTTTCCCTTGTCCTGACCATCTAACACACAAGCAAGTCCTCTCTTCAAAGGCTGAATCCATCTAATTCTGTCCATGTCAGCTGCCAGCCACCCTAGACCAAGCCACCCTCATGTCTTGCCTCTTGGCTTATCACATGGAAGGACATTCCACGAGAGGAAACGGTAGGTTCAAAATCCAGAAGAGTCACTTTGGTTGGAAAGGGTGTCAGCCCCAAAAATATGGAGACTACATAAGAGTGTGCAGGGGAAAGGGGTTGGAAGCAAAGCAGAGAAGCAATGGAATCATGAAAGTGAAGTTTGCCGGGCTTAGCTTGGTGACACAGGTGGGACAAAGCAGAGGGGTGGGGAGGCTGTGGAATGGACACAGCGCTAGAGACTGGGTTTGAGGTTCTGAGGTCCTGGTGCTCAGTGGGAGGTAGGAGAGGGATGGAAAAGAATTGCAGAGACTAGAAACATTTTGAGAAAACTGATCAGAGCATGAAGACTTGTGGAATATGGAGGGGAAAGAAAGAATGAAGGATGCTTCTTGGAGCAGAGTGAGGGCTGAAGGGGAAGCTGAACTGGTGATTTGGTGCCCCAGGGTTCTGGGAGCGGAGGAGGAACTGCCTGGAGTCCCAGGCCTGAGTCACAGAGAAAGTCCATGTCTGGGAGCAGAGAGAACCAAGCCCTGAGAACTTTCCTGAGCTGGCTTAGAGGCTTCCAAGGCTGAAGGCAGGGAGCAGGGCGGGAAGTGAAGGTTTGGAGAGCCCCCTTCCAGGAGCCAGTGCTGTGGGGGTCCAGGGAGGGCTCAGATGTGGGGATGGGGGTCTCACCCGCCTGTGCTCCATCCTGTCCCGGTCGTGGGTGAACTGCAAGACACAGGAAAGGGTTGGTGAGGCCTGCCGTGCCCCCTGCCACCCCTCCTCCCTGGGCATGGCTCACCCATCACCCACCTTCATAGTGGGCTGCACTCACTCTGCGAGCCCGTGTTTTCCGTCCTTTAGGTGCTGAGAATCAAGGAAAAACAGATGGGCAAAGCAGCCGCACCCCCAACCATCACGGTGGCCAGAAGCCACTCCCTCAGAACCATTCCCCTTTCAGAACCCAAGCATTCTTACTCTTGTCCAGACTCCTGGCCTCAGCACCTCAGACCTTATCGTCCTCCATAAGCAGAGTGACTATATAATTTATCACCCAAACTGGGAGGCTTCTGAGAGCAACAGCGGTGCTATTAATAACCACACTGAGATAACTGTGGTAAGCCAGGACAGTCTCGTGCAACCCCGGGTGTCTGGTCACAAGGTCATCCCATGCTTAAGTCTTTTTGCTTATTGGGTCCCAGGCCTCTGACTTCCTTACCTTGTCTCCATTAGGACCTCAGGAGTTCTCCCAACTCCTGGCCATCCCTCTTTCATATTTGGGGTAGGGTCTGAATTAGAAGCAGGTCAGTGCGATGGAAGGAATTTCAGAGATAGGGTCAAAATTCTAGGTTTGAGTTTCGACAGGTTATCTACATGACTCTGAGCACCCCGTTTACTCTCTGTGCCTCAGTTTCTCCATCCATAAATGAGGATAATTTTTTTTGTTCTGCTCACTCCTATGGGGCTGTTATGATGAACAAAAGCAATAATGATCCAGAAGTCACCAGAGACCAGCTACTTTTATTATTCCGGAATTGGGATGAAGGGATGCTCACCATTTCTGCGAGCCCGAACTAGTCGTTTCAGGAAAGGCACCACTGGATCTTTGCTTTCCTCTGTCTGTGGATTCAGTTCCTAGGGGAATTAAGGGCAGGGCTAAACCAGGGTCTAGGCAGGGACTCCCAGAGGCATCACAGACCGACAGGGGGCCCATCAGGAGAGGCACCACCAGCAACAGACGCAGAAGCCTTAGGGAGGGACCAAGGCCCCCAGGCAAGAGTGGCTGGGCTCCCCCCCCCCAGAGGCAAGGTTCCAGTGTCAGGCACCAGCCCCCACGCCCTGCTGAGCCCAGCCATCCCCCAGAACTAGCACAGAGCCCGCGCACAGTTGGCACATGGCACGCACACCCACACCCTGCACGCACAGCCAGCATCCCTCTTCCACCTCAGTCTCCCATGCCCACACTCCCGCTTCACCAGCAGCCAATGAACACTTCGTGCTCAGGTGGCACAAACCCAGCACAAAGCCCTTACACACAGTCGTTAACCTCTCTTTCTTACCCACACGCAGCTGGTGCACACACAGCTGGCCCAGCCAGGGCACACCCTGCACCCTCCGCTCGCACACTCCTCCCATGCCCAGCAGCCTGCAGACAGCACCCACACCCACTCACCGACAGGTCTTGGTCCTCCTCTGCCACCAGCTCCCCCTGGGAAGGCTCCTGCTGGGAAGGAGGCAGCGTCACCCTGTCCTCCTCCACCTGACATGTCACCCTCCACCCATCTTTCTGGCCCCTTGCCCTCAGCCCACCAGGCCCCATCAGCTGCTCCGCAAGCTCCACTCCCCATCTGCCCAGGGAGGGGTGTGCAGCAGGGCCTCACCTGGGCGGACAGCGATGCCCCGCTCCCCAGGCTGGCCACGGCCAGCAGGAGGCCGAGGCAGGCCAGCGCCAGGCCCAGGCCCAGCACTAGCGGGGCCAGCAGGGCGGTGCCCGGCTCCCCCCGGCGCCCCCTCCGCCTCTGGCTCCGACGGGCGGCCATGGGGGCGGGGGGCTGTGCCTGCCTCACCGCCCCCCCATCCCGGGACCCGAGGGATCGGGGGAGGGGGAGCGGGCGGGCGGATCGGCCAGGGGAGAGGGAGGGGCAAGGGAAACGCGGCGGGAGGGGGGGGGGATGAGGACAGGAAGCCGGACACTGTTTGTGTGATTAAACTCGGGGCCGGCACCGCGCTGTGCACGGAGCGGGCTGCGCTCCTCGCCCATTTCGGAGCACCGATCGATCCTGGACGGACAGGCACACTGCAACTGAGCGTGTAAAAGCGGGCGCGATTTTTGTGTGAATGTGCGGCCGGCCGAGATGGGGTGTGCAGCCGACACTCTCCATGCAGAGGGCCGGGGTGAAGGAGCGAAAGCAGAAATGAGCAGAAACTCCACCCCGTCCAGTGCACGGGTGGTGAAGCTGTGCGACCCATGGAATACAGACCCTACAGGTCTCGTCCTGCCCAAGCCGGGCTCCTAATTTAGGCTCCAGACCAAGGTGACGGGGCAGTGCATGGCGGGTCAACATGATTGGAGCCAAGGCGCATTTGGCACTTTGGGGTTTTATCAGCTGCACCTAAAGACGACACTTTCTGCCAGTAACTGGAAAAGAGCCTGAGGACATCATTAACGCGGGGCATGTTTTCACTTCTTTCAGCAAATCAATTGATAGTTGATTTTACACTCCAGCGTCCTGCTAGAGAGATGAATCTTCTTCGCCTGCCAGTGTCCCAGAGAACCTCCGCCCCCAAGTCAATGTGTTCCCCAAATGCATTTCTCTGGACAACACAGGCCACTTCAGTTTATAACAGGGCTTAAGTGAGTTTAAGATAGGGCTGTAAGGGCCCTATAAATAAATTTGGTAAAAGCTGGACCCGTTTTACCATGAAAACGCTTTTGTAAACGGCAAGAAAAAGTTCATTTACCTGTAATGTTCATTTCTGCACAGTTGCAATAAAAAGTATTAGAAAACAATTCTGTTGCAAGAGTAATAATTAAACAAGGTAAAGCAGTGGTTCTTAATAAGGTACGTTATGCAGAGAGCCTTCTACCTTATAGCTCTTATTCCTGCCTTGACCCCCACTACACTCCTCTGGTTGGCTGGTTTCCTTTCTGTTCTGGAGCCTGCTGAACTGATTTCCTGCTTCAGGGTCTCAGCATCTGTTAATTCCCTTACTTGGAGCACTCAGACCACCCTCACCCCCAGCTGAAGTAATTGCAGAGAGTTTTCCTGATATCTTTCCTAATCAGGACTCCACTGCCCTCATTCTCTGTTCAGGTACCTTTGTTTCTTTTTTTTTTTTTTATTTTTTATTTTGCTATCATTAATGAACAATTATATGAACATTATGTTTCTAGACTCACCCCATTATCAAGTCCCCACCACACACCCTATTACAGTCACTGTCCATCAGCGTAGTAAGATGTTATAGAATCACTACTTGTCTTCTCTGTGTTACACTGCCTATCCAGTGTCCCACCCCCCTATATTGTATGTGCTAATCATAACGACCCTTTTTCCCCCTTATCCCTCCTTTCCCACCCATCCTCCCAGTCCCTTTCCCTTTGGGAACTGTTAGTCCATTCTTGGGTTCTGTGAGTCTGCGGCTGTTTGGTTCCTTCAGTTTTTTCCTTGTTCTTATACTCCATGGATGAGTGAAGTCATTTGATACTTGTCTTTCTCCGCCTGGCTTATTTCACTGAGCATAATACCCTCTAGCTCCATCCAGGTTGTTGCAAATGGTAGGATCTGTTTTCTTCCTATGGCTGAATAATATTCCATTGTGCATATGTACCACCTCTTCTTTATCCATTCATCTACTGAGGGACACTTAGGTTGCTTCCATTTCTTGGCTATTGTAAATGGTGCTGCGATAAACATAGGGGTGTATATGTCTTTTTTCAAACTGGGCTGCTGCATTCTTAGGGTAAATTCCTAGGAGTGGAATTCCTGGGTCAAATGGTATTTCTATTTTGAGTGTTTTGAGGAACCTCCATACTGCTTTCCACAATGGTTGAATTAATTTGCATTCCCACCAGCAGTGTAGGAGGGTTCCCCTTTCTCCACATCCTTGCCAACATTTGTTTTTGTTTGTCTTTTAGATGTTAGCCATCCTAACTGGTGCACAGTGATATGTCATTGTGGTTTTAATTTGCATTTCTCTGATGATTAGGGATGTGGAGCATCTTTTCATGTGCCTGTTGATCATCTGAATTTCTTCTTTGGAGAAGTGTCTATTCATGTCCTCTGCCCGTTTTTTAATTGGATTATTTGCTTTTTGTTTGTTGAGGTGGGTGAGCTCTTTATATATTTTGGATGTCAACCCCTTATCAGATATGTCATTTATGAATATATTCTCCCATACTGTAGGATGTCTTTTTGTTCTACTAATGGTGTCCTTTGCTGTACAGAAGCCTTTTAGTTTGATATAGTCCCACTTGTTCATTTTTGTTTTTGTTTCCCTTGCCCAGGGAGATATGTTCATGAAGAAGTTGCTCATGTTTATGTCCAAGAGATTTTTGCCTATGTTTTTTACTAAGAGTTTTATGGTTTCATGGCTTACATTCAGGTCTTTGATCTATTTTGAGTTTACTTTTGTGTATGGGGTTAGACAATAATCCAGTTCCATTCTCTTACATGTAGCTGTCCAGTTTTGCCAACACCAGCTGTTGAAGAGGCTGTCATTTCC
The DNA here is from genome assembly GCA_029783875.1 of Phataginus tricuspis. NCBI lineage: Eukaryota > Metazoa > Chordata > Mammalia > Pholidota > Manidae > Phataginus > Phataginus tricuspis. Next base: position 10,059,818 of record JAQQAC010004778.1, on the reverse strand, counting down.
CCATTGTATATCCATGTGTCCTTTATTGTATATTGATTCACCATATATGCTTCGGTTTATATCTGGGCTCTCTAGTCTGTTCCATTGGTCTATGGATCCGTTCTTGTGCCAATACCAAATTGTCTTGATTACTGTGGCTTTGTAATAGAGCTTGAAGTCAGGGAGTGTAACTCCCCCTGCTTTATTCTTCCTTCTCAGGATTGCTTTGGCTATTTGGGGTCTTTTGTGGTTCCATCTGAATTTTAGAACTATTTGCTCTAGTTCATTGAAGAATGCTGTTGGTATTTTGATAGGCATTGCATTGAATCTGTAGATTGCTTTAGGCAGGATGGCCATTTTGACAATATTAATGGATGTGTTTCCATTTATTGGTTTCTTCTTTAATTTCTCTCATGAGTATGTTGTAGTTTACAGAGTATAACTCTTTCACTTCCTTGGTTAGGTTTATTCCTAGGTATTTTATTCTTTTTGATGCAGTTGTGAATGGAACTGTTCCTCTGATTTCTCTTTCTGCTAGTTCATCATTAGTGTATAGGAAAGCAACAGATTTCTGTGTATTAATTTTGTATCCAGCAACTTTACTGAATTCAGATATTATATCTAGTAGTTTTGGAGTGGAGTCTTTGGGTTTTTTATGTACAATATCATGTCATCTGCAAACAGGGACAGTTTGACTTCTTCCTTGCCAATCTAGATGCCTTTTATTTCTTTGTAGTGTCTGATTGCCATGGCTAGGACCTCCAGAACTAGGTTGAATAAAAGTGGGGACAGTGGGCATCCTGTCTTGTTCCTGATCTTAAAGGAAAAGCTTTCAGCTTCTCGCTGTTAAGTATAATGATGGCTGTGGGTTTGTCATATATGGCCTTTATTATGTTGAGGTGCTTGCTCTCTATACCAATTTTGTTGAGAGTTTTTATCATGAATGGATGTTGAATTTTGTCAAATGCTTTTTCAGCATCTATGAAGATAATAATGTGGTTTTTGCCTCTTTTTATTGATGTGGTGGATGATGTTGATGGATTTTTTTAATGTTGTACCATACTTGCATCCCTGGGATGAATCCCACTTGATCATGATGGATGATCTTTTTGATGTAATTTTGAATTTGGTTTGCTAATATTTTGTTGAGTATTTTTGCATCTATGGTCATCAGGGATATTATGGTCTGTAATTTTCTTTTTTTGTGGTGTTTTTGGCTGGTTTTGGTATTAGAGTGATGTTGGCCTCATAGAATGAGTTTAGGAGTATTCCCTCCTCTTCTAGTTTTTGGGAAAATTTAAGGAAGATGGGTATTAGGTCTTCACTAAATGTTTGATAAAATTGAGCAGTGAAACCATCTGGTCCAGGAGTTTTGTTCTTAGGTAGTTTTTTGATTACCAGTTCAATTTCTTTGCTGGTAATTGGTCTATTCAGATTTTCTGTTTCTTCCTGGGTCAGCCTTGGAAGGTTGTATTTCTCTAGAAAGTTGTCCATTTCTTCTAGGTTATCCAGTTTGTTACCACATAACTTTTCATAGTATTCTCTCTTAATTCTTTGTATTTCTGTGGTGTCCGTAGTGATTTTTCTTTTCTCATTTCTGATTCTGTTTATGTGTGTAGACTCTTTTTTTCTTGATAAGTCTGGCTAGGGGTTTATCTATTTTGTTTATTTTCTCGAAGAACTAGCTCCTGCTTTCATTGATTTTTTTCTATTGTTTTATTCTTCTCAATTTTATTTATTTCTGCTTTAATCTTTATTATGTCCCTCCTTCTACTGACTTAGGGCCTCATTTGTTCTTCCTTTTCTAGTTTCATGAATTGTCAGTTTAGACTGTTCATTTGGGATTGTTTTTCTTTCCTGAGGTGGTCTGTATTGTAATATATTTCCCTCTTAGTACTTACTGCCTTTGCTCCGTCTCACGGATTTTGTCGTGTTAAATTATTGTTGTCATTTTTCTCCATATATTGCTTGATCTGTTTTTATTTGGTCATTGATCCATTGATTATTTAGGAGCATGTTATTAAGCCTCCATGTGTTTGTGGGCTTTTTCGTTTTCTTTGTGTAATTTATTTCTAGTTTCATACCTTTGTGATCTGAGAAGCTGGTTGGTACAATTTCAACCTTTTTGAATTTACTGAGGTTCTTTTTGTAGCCTAGCATATGATCTATTCTTGAAAATGTTCCATGTGCACTTGAGAAGAATGTGTATCCTGTTGCTTTTGGATGGAGTGTTCTGTAGATGTCCGTTAGGTCCATCTGTTCTAATATGTTGTTCAGTGCCTCTGTCTCTTTACTTATTTTCTGTCTGGTTGATCTGTTCTTTGGAGTGAGTGGTGTGTTGAAGTCTCCTAAAATGAATGCATTGCATTCTATTTCCCCCTTTAATTCTGTTAGTATGTTTCATATATGTAGGTGATCCTGTATTGGGTGCATACATATTTATAATGGTTATGTCTTCTTGTTGGATTGACCCTTTTATCACTATGTAATGTCCTTCTTTGTCTCTTGTTATTTTCTTTGTTTTGAAGTCTATTTTGTCTGATACAAGTACTGCTAGTCCTGCTTTTTTCTCCCTATTATTTGCATGAAATATCTTTTTCCATCCATTTATTTTCAGTCTGTGTATTTCTTTGGGTTTAAAGTGAGTCTCTTGTAAGCAGTATATAGATGGGTCTTGTTTTTTTATCCATTCAGTGACTTTATGTCTTTTGATTGGTGCATTCAGACCATTTACATTTAGGGTAATTATCGATTGGTATGTACGTATTGGCATTGCAGGCTTTAGACTCATGGTTACCAAAGGTTCAAGGGTAATTTCCTTACTACCTAACAATCAAATTTAACTCACTTACTATGTTATTACAAACACAACCTAAAGGTTCTTTTTTTTCCCTCCTTTTTCTTTTACTTCCTCCTACATTCCTTGTATGTTATGAATCATATTCTGTACTCTTTGTCTATCCCTTGGATGACATCTATTTAGCCTTAGGAATACTTCTATCTATAGGAGTCCCTCCAAAATGCACTGTAGAGGTGGTTTGTGGGAGATAAATTCTTTCAGCTTTTGCTTTTCTGATAATTGTTTAATCGCTCCTTCAAATTTAAATGAAAACCTTGCTGGGTAGAATATTCATGGTTCAAGGCCCTTCTGCTTCATTGCATTAAAGACATCATTCCACTCCCTTCTGGTATGTAAGGTTTCTGCTGAGAAATCTGATGATAGCCTGATGGGTTTTCCTTTCTTTCTGATCTTTTTTCTCTCTCTAGCTGCTTTTAAAAGTCTGTCTTTATCCTTGATCTTTGCCATTTTAATTATTATATGTCTTGATGTTGTCTTCCTTGGGTCCCTTGTGTTGGGAGATCTGTGCACCTCCATGGCTTGAGAGACTATCTCCTTCCCCAGATTGGGGACGTTTTCAGCAATTACCTCCTCAATGACACTTTCTATCCCTTTTTCTCTCTCTTCTTCTTCTGGTACCCCTACTGTGCAAATATTGTTCCGTTTGGATTGGTCACACAGTTCTCTCAATATTCTTTCATTGTTAGAGATTCTTTTTTCTCTCTGTGCCTCAGCTTCTTTGTGTTCCTCTTCTCTAATTTATATTCCATTTACCATCTCTTCTACTACATCTAATCTTCTTTTAAATCCCTCCATTGTATGTTTCATTTCAGATATGAAATTTCTTAATGATTGAATATCCATCTTAAATTCGTTCCTGAGTTCTTGAATATTTTTCTGTACCTCCATAAGCATGTTTATGATTTTTATTTTGAACTCTCTTTCAGGAAGATTGGTGAGTTCAGTTTCATTTGGCCCTTTTTCTGGGGTTTGTGAGATTTTGGTCTGAACCAGGTTCTTTTGATGTTTCATATTTCTATGTGGTGCCCTCTATTGCCCAGAAGCAGCTCCAGTCTCTGGAGTTGCTCATCCCCTAGAGTGAGGTTTGGGGTTGCTGGGGAGCAGAGTTGGTGCCTGGGGGGAGGAAAGATCTGTTTCCTGACTCCCGTCTGTGGCACCTGTCCCCAGTATCACAGCCAGTGGGCCAAGCACACAGGTGTAAGTCTCTGTGCTCCATGTCTCTAGCTGATGTGGGCGGGGCCTCCCTCTGGCTGCCCTGACGCCAGCACAGTGACTGCCGGTTTGCGATCCAGTGCTGTCAAACCAGGAGGGAGGCTTGGCAGGCTGTGTGTCACAGTGGGGGCCTTGGATCTGAGCAGCCAGCCAGGGGGATGGGGCACCTGAAGCTCCTCAAAGTTCCCAACCTACTGGGCAGAGCGCGCTCAGACAACCTTGTCCAGTTCTCCTCCCGTGCAGCAAGCTCTGTGCCAACCCTGCGCCTTCAGCAGCCCTCTCTCTGCTAGGAGGCCTCTCAGACCCCCTGCCTTTCCTCTGTCACAGAGGGGCCAAATGTGGATCCCGTCCTCCACAAACAGCTGGAATGTCAGTCTCTCAGGCGCTCTGCCTGTCCCAGCTCCCCAACCTCCAGAGCACCACACAGAGTAGGTTTCTAATCACAAAGCAGATCTCCAGGGCTACGTTTCAGTAGTCTCAGGCTTCCACGCCCTCCCTGCTCCGTTTCTCCGGGTGAGCTGGGGTGGGGGAAGGGCTTGGGTCCTGCTGGATCAAGGCTTTCCTACGTTACCCTGTTTCCGCAGGTCTGCTCTGTTCAGGATGTCTGTATGCAGTCTGGTTCAGCCTTCTTTCCTGTTGCTGTTTTAGGGTTAGTTGTATTAGTTAACTATATTTTCATACTATTTGTGGTTTGGAGAGGAGTTCTCTGTCTCACCTCTCACACCGCCATCTTGAATCCCCCATAATATATATTTCAAGTCACCTTTGTTTCTTTTTTAATTATCATATTGTAATGAAATATTTGGCTACTATGTCCCCGTCTACATTGTAAAATACAAAACTAAAAGTTTCTAAAGAGAAAAGCCAATTCATCTCCAAAGGAATAAGAATCAAAGTGACTACAGACTTTTCATCAATAACACTGAATCCTAGAAGACTGGATGGAGAAATGCCTGTACAGATTTGAGAAAAAAGAATTTCTACCTAGGATTCTATACTAGCCAAACTATCCCAAAGAGTGAAGGCAGGAAAAAGACATATTCTGACACGCAAGTGTGGCCTGAACACACCCTTACCTAGAAAGTAGAGGCTGTATTCCAGAAAATGTGGGAGCAAATCAGAAAAAGACAAAATAATCACGAAACCATGGATCTAACTCAGATCAATGATTGGAGGTACCAAGTATGACAACTATGGAGCAAACATGGAAGTAATGACTTCTAATTGGTGGAGGAGGCAAAATGCGGCTTGAAGGGAAGAAATGTTATGAATGATAACTTGAAAAAAAATTAAGATATGATATAGGTAAGAGCGCTAGAAGACAGAAAAACAGAATCTCTAGGAAATTCCAAAATCAAAGAAGAAATTCTTGATTTAAATGAAAAGCAAGGTATAATATGACATGACTGTATTTATTGATACAGCCTCAATGACCTTAATGTTTGAAACATTCTTCTGGATTGAACACAAGAAGAAAGTGTTATCTTGTCCAGTATTTGGCCTGAGCTTAACCAATATTCATGTGGCCATAGTAATATAAATACTGTTCATTGGATCTCAACTTTAAAGGCAAATCCAGAAGATGGTAAATACTCAAAATCTTGGCTTTGTAAATGTGAGGCTGAGTAAAAGATCGCATGTGGAAGTGAGGAGGAAAAGAGGAGTTACAAGATGGTCTCTCTTGCCAGAGACCCCGACGAAAGTAGAACAATAGCAGTTTACTTATTTTTATTTTATTATGGTATCATTAATATACAATCACATCAGCAACATTGTGGTTACTAGCGTCCCCCCATTATCAAGTCCCCACCACATACCCCATTGCAGTCACTGTCCATCAGCGTAGTGAGATGCTATAGAGTCTTCTCCGTGCTGTACTGCCTTCCCCGTTCCCCCCCTACATTATGTGTGCTAATCTTAATGCCCCTTAATCCCCTTATCCCTCCCTTCCCCTCCGACCCTCCCCAGTCCCTTTCCCTTTGGTAACTGTTAGTCCATTCTTGGGTTCTGTGAGTCTGCTGCTGTTTTGTTCCTTCAGTTTTTGAGTAGTGGTTTACTTATAACCAAAATAATTAATATAAAAACAAAAATAATTATACAAATAGTCATCGCTGGGAAGAGGAGAGGAAGAGAGAGTGTGAGTTAAAAGCTTCTTGTTTTATATTGCAAAGTCAATATTCACTGAAGTTGACATACAAAGAAATAGGAGTATGAGAATTTTAGCTAGGATTTTGGTAACTTCCAGAAAAAGCAGAAACCGTTAGAAGGGCTTGCCTCTAGGTCGTGGGAGAAGGGTGGGGTGGAACAGGATGGGAAGGGGTGAGGCACGGTTGTTCTCATCTCTGTTCTACATGATTTGTTATCAAGTGAATGCAGCCTTTTAATTTGTAAAAAGGAAAAAAAAAGTAAAGCAGGAAGGCTTGCTGAGGAGAGCGCAAGTCATTACCAGCTCCGCCATGCCTGCGATCACACCTACTAATGGAAAAAAACAGGACTGGACCCTTGGAGACAGCAGGTCATCCTCAGAGCCTTTAGCTTTGGCATGAAAAACTAATTCAGTATGCTTAACCTTTTTGTTCTTGGTTTGCAGCCAAAATTAAAATTAACTTGCATTTTTTTGGACACTGATTGGAAGTGACTTGGGAAATGGTAGGAAAAATACTGAAAGGAAATCTGCCAGTATGATTTTTTTCTCTTTTTATGCTTTTCTTCCCAAATTTCCTACCATTATAATGAGGGAAAATAAGGCATTTTTTTTTCCCCAAGAAGCCCAGTTTGATTAACATCACTTAAATGTGAAAAAGGAATTTCCTGTGCTCTGAAAGGGCAGGGACTGTGTGTGCTTTGCTGGCCATCATATTCCCAGGGCCAGTAAGAGTTTGTTGAATGAATATAATCTAACCTCCCAGGCTGACGGTGACCAGCGAATATTTACTAGTGGTAGCAGCCAGAGAGTGGGCAGTAACCAACCCAGTTGGCCCAGAACTGAGGGTGTTCCCAGAATGAGGGATTTTCAGTGCTAAAGCCAGGACAGTCCAGGCAAACCAGGATGAGCTGGTACCCAGCCTAGGACACAACTGGCTGTTTGCCACCCTCTCAAGCCTCCACTGTGCATATTTTTGGTCAAAATGCGTAAGCTCAAACCTGCAATCAATTAATAAAACAACTGAATTCCTCCACAGCCTGTCTGTCCGCTCCTTCCCCAGGCTTTCACAACCACTCAGTCACCAGTGATTCTCCCGTCCTGTTCTCCACTGGCCCCACTGAATGGCCGCTCCATCAAAGGCCTCTCTTTGACTCAGGCCAGCTGGTTCACCTTGGCCATCACTGCACTTGTCTGCAGCGTCCCGATGGTTTCCCACTCTCACTGTGAGACCCTTTTCCTTGGCCTCCATCCCTCTAGCTTCCAGTTTCCTTCACTAGTTATTTTTGGAAGATACATGTGCTACCTTTAAATTGGTTCGTTCATTATTTGTACCAAACTTAGTATTACAAATGGAGTTTATATAGAAGTCCCATAATTGATCATTGAATTCATTCCAAAGTACTTTAAATTGGGAATGAGTTTACCTTTTTATTTTGAACAATTTGAAACCTACAGGAAAGTTGCTAGTACAATGAATACCCTTAGACCTTCCCCATATTCACCAGTGGTTCACATTTTTTCCCATATTTGCTTTATCTTTCTCTTCACATGTATTCATACATGTATATACTTATTATTATTGTTGAAACATGTGAGAGTAAGTGGCAAACATCATGACATTTGCCGTATATATTTTAGCATCTCCTAAGAACAAGGATTTTCTCTTACTTATCTATAGCATAACTATCAAATTCTGGATAGTTAGTATTTATACAATACCATTATCTAGTATGTGTATATATATTATATATGTTATATCATCATATGTTATATATTATATATCATCATGAACTATATACCATATACGGAATAAATGTCCATATATCATTATGAACTATATATCATCATGGAATATATATGTTCAAATTTCCCCAACTGTTCCAATAATTTGTCCCCAACTGTCATAGCAATTGTTTCTTCCAACTCAGGATCACTTGTGTTGTTAAGTCTTTTTAGGTTCCTTTAGTAAAGAACAGTTCTTTGGCCTTTTTTTGTCTTTTGTGACATTGATATCTTTGGAGTATAGGCCAGTTGTTCTGTTTCATAGAATGTATAAAGGACTCCCTGTGGTGTCTGCTCCACTCTCAGTACTACCTCCTGACAACAGATGTGTGGGTTTTCCACACATCAAGCACTTTAGGAACACCAACTCAATGTCCTACAATTCAGTAAATGATGGCACCATCTACCTGGAGGTAGTGTCAGATCCCACAGGTTAAGGGCTCAGCCCCACGAGACTGTCCTCCCCCATCACTTCAGACACCCGTCAAAAGTCCAGGTTGTCACCCAGGCTTCTGACAGACCTCCTCCTCAGGTTCAATTAATTTGCTAGAAAGGCTCACAGAGCTCAAGAAAACATTTTACTTATTAGACCACGTTTATAACAAAAGGATACAACTCTGGAACAGCCAGATGGAAGAGATGCCCAGGACCCAGTACGGGAAAGGGCTTGGAGCCTCCCTGCCCTCTCCAGGTGCACCACCCTCCAGGCACCTCCACGCGTTCACCGACCTGGAAGCTCTCTGAACCTGGTCCTTTTGGGTTTTTATGGAAGCTTCATTACGCAGGTACAGTTGGTGAAATAAACTATAAACAGCATAATAAAGACAGGAAGATTCATCTTAAAGTTAAATTGTGTTTTAAAAAACCCTATGATAGAATCGGACCTGAGGACCACCTTTTGAATAAGCCCACCCACTATCTCAGAGAGACCTAGGTGTCATCTTATCCAGGCTCCAAGCATCCTCCAGAGGACACGTCAGCAAGCCACCAGCCCACCTTTCCCCTGACACCTCCCCTCAAAGAGTCCACCGAAGCCCTGGCCATCAAAAGCCTCTTGACCTGTTAGAGACCCTCCTTCCTTTGCTCTGCTGGCCAGGACAGAGGGGGCCCTCTCCAGTTCAGCAATAAACCTGCCTGGACTGTTGAGTTCGCATCCCCTCTTTTTTTCTTTCATTTGGTGCCAAAACCCGGGAGCAGGAGCCGAGAGCAGGGGCTCCTTTGCAGCCTAGGAAGCAATGGGCAGCAACAGCTCATCCCCCATAAGACTTTGCTGTCAGCCTTTGTCAACACCTGCCACGTCTCATGGGACCACCTGTGGTAAGCCCCCTTTAACTGTTCTCTAGGAAGCCACGAGATTCTAGTCCTCCACCCGCCTAAGCCCTAAACTAGGACTTCCGTCCTCCTCCCTGTTATCGGAGACATACAAAAATAGGCCTCCCTTTTCAGGTCTTGGGAAGCTGAAACCACTGGGATAGACCCTGGGACGCTGGGCTCTCTAGCCCATTCCTTAGGACTACAGTCTTCTGTCCTGCTTTTGGAGATGTCCGGGGTGGGAAGAGTTCCTTTCTTTCTAGATGAGCCACATTGTTGGGCTGCATTCTCTCCCACTGATCCCATTTCGACACTGAGACTTAAGCGGGTGGACAAATAAGCAGAGGTCCCTTACGTTCAAGCTTTCTTCTATCTCGGAAGCCATTATAGTCCTCTCTTTGCTCCTCTCCCTACTTTACTTCTGCCCCAACCCTGAGCAAAAGGGTTTTAAAGAGGCTTGTTAAGTTTACTAGCAGCCTTCACTTGTCTGATACAGTTTCCCATTGAACTGTTGTTTGCTCAGTAGGCCCAAACAGAAATTATAGTTAACAAAGATGCTCTGTGGGAAAAAAACCTCTTCCTCCTGTGCATAAAGACATGCTAGTATAACAGTTTACAACAGCTTATTCTTGTACTTAGTGTCTCAGTAATATGTTCGCATACTCGAAAAGACAAAAATCTTAGTATGAAAAGCACTAAGTTTTGCTAACAACTATGTGACCCTTTGTATCTGCCTTTAAAATCTTTTATTGTCACTTTGGTTAAATGAATAACTAAATATTGCTTCTTTAACAACTTATAATCTTATTTAAGCAAGTGCCTTAAAAATGTTCTTTTGACAACTTCCCAACATCAAATTCAAAAGGTGCTTTTACCTCTAGTTAACTCTGATATTTTTTCAGAGGGCCCCTGGAACATGTCAGAGGAATTTTTTATCCTCATTAGGGAAAAATATTTGGCTAATTAGGTTTATACATTTAATATGTAATTACTTGGGAACCACTGTCAAATGAATGATGCTAAACTTTAGATTATTAAACTGTTACACATTACAGAAATAACCAAGTTTTCTTGTCAATTGTGTTAACCATAGCCATTTCTAAGTCTTTTATCATTTATAATTGCTGTTTTATTCCCGAACTAGTGAAAAAACTAGATTCAAGCAAAGCAAAAATTACCTAAAACTGAGTAAAGAGGATAATTTTAATTTTCAAAACATTTTGTTTCAAATGTTGCTAATCTCTTAAACAAAAAAGGTGTCTATTTTAACCTTTTCTCTTAAGCTTGTTGACAACAGCTCAGTAAACTATACCTTTATAAGCAGAATTGAAACATTTATCTTTCTCTCTATACCTGATCCCTCCAGAATTTAGAAACTCTCAGTGACTATTTTCATATCTTATGGCAGTATTTTTATTTGCATATGTTCAATAAGAATATTCTCTCCTTGTAACAGGACACAATTGAAACCACCGGTTATTACCAAGGCTTTGACTGGAATGTCCTATTTGAGACATGTGTATAGACTCAGATATGACCAGGCAGCTTTAAGGAACTAAGATTGACTTTATGGAGCCAACAAAGCCCCTTGGAAGAGTTGACCTGGTACCTTGCTTTACAGGGTTCCCAGCAGCCTTACTAGGTGAGTAAAGAAGGTCACTTCCTGGCAGGAGCAGGAACTTCAGAATATCTTGAGGACCTCGAGAAGAGGAATTCACTCAAAACTACAGGTACTGCAGGCAAAACCTGTTGGCAAGTCTGGCTTGGCTTTCCTGGACTCAAGAGGCCTTTAAAAGCTCAATCTGAAATTCCTTATGAAAAGTTCCAGCAAAGCACATTTAAAAGATGCTATGTGATCAATTGCTTTTCTTGCTGCACTTATGCAAATAATCAAGCCAAGGGTTCTAAAGCTAAACTTATTTTCTTAATATGGTTACCTCTAATAAAAATGAGGTGGCTTTAGAGAGAAAAGTATTGTTTCAATATTGCAGCCTTATCTATACTAGATTCTAATATTAGTCATTACAAAATAAACTAAATCCTAAATTCTAGTTTCCTCCAATACCTGTCTATGACTCTCCAATGTTTTCAGTTTTCTCCCATCTCAATTAAAAATCTTCCTATTCTTAATCCTCATATTTAGCCATGCATTCTTAATCTCCTTGTCAAGTTTGTTTCCTCCAGAACAAAAATCCAGCCCCAAATGTTGCTCAGACAAGGATTTCAATCCACCCCAACGCTGATGAAGACACACATCAGCAACCCTGCAACTTAGGCGCCCCCTCCTCCTTTCATGTGCCCTTGTCCATGTCTGCCTCTGCTACTACAGCTCCGTGACCCCCCTTCTCCACAGCAAGAAACTGCTGGACCCACAAGCAGGAACAATGCCTTTACTCAGCAGGAAGCAGTTACAGAAGAGTGACCGACACCCACTTCTCCTTGAAAGATTTCAAGGGTCCACATTCCTTGAGGGGTGAATGAGGTGGGGCAGAGACATAGGACAAGCATCGTGATTAACTTTTTCTGCCTATGATGAAAGATGCTGAGATATAAACAGTATAGTAAGAACAAGAGGAACTCCATCTGAAGGCTAAGATTCCATTTTAAAAAGCAGAGAGTTGAGAGGTAGGATTCCTAGCATATTCTCTAGTAATCAGACAGTAGCCCAACAGTCGATCTTAAGGCAGGGCAGGCAGTCTTAACTGATACGTCCCCACGTCTTTGGCCAAGCACCACAAAAGGATCTCCAGTCTCTTGACCTTGCCCCTAGCTGCCTGCTCCAGTATGTGGACGACCTCTTGCTTTGCAGCCCCTCAAAAAAATGATTCTGTATCCCGTACTATCTCCCTCCTTAGATTCCTGGGAAGAAGGGATACCGTGTCTCAGAACACAAAGCTCAATCAGTACAGCAAAAAGTCACTCACCTTGGTCTTGACCTCACCCCTACCACTCGCTGCATACCCACCTTCCAAAAACAAGCTATTAATAATCTCCCTTTCCCCACCACAAAGCAAGATCTTCTTTTCTTCCTTGCGTTTCTTAGCTATTTTAGAGTCTAGATCCAAACTTTCTCAGTCATTGCAAAAGCCCTTTATGAGCCACAGGGATCCCCAAGAAAGGGTGCCAGAGACAGACTTAATTCCTGCTTCTTTCTGGGCCCTTAAGTGAGCACTCCTCAAGGCACCTGCTTTGACTCAACCTAATCCTTACAAAGCTTTCTTTTTTTAACCAGCAAAAAGGGACAAGCATTAGGGCTACTTGCACAATCAGGTGGGAACTCCCTCCAGTTTGTTGCATATTTGTCCAAACAACTCGACTTTGTAATAAAAGGCTGGCCTCTCTGCTTACAGGTCCTAGCATCAGCTGCACTCCTTATCCCTGAAGCCCCCCCAAAAATCGCCCTCCACTAGCCCCTATAAGTACACTCCTCACACAACCTCTCCAACCTTCTCAGCTACTGGACTCTAACCCTTCTCTCCCTGGCCCAAGTACAGCCCTCGGTTACCTTCTACCCCTCCTGGCCCCATTTGCCTTTATCAACCTCCTCCTTTTCTTCCCTGCTTAAGTAACCCATTCCAAAGATTTTTATAGGATCAAATGGTGGCCATCTCCCCAGCAACTCTCAAGAACACCTCCAAATGGCCTTGCTCCTTCAAAATATCAGAAACCCCCCTTCATCACCCCCCTCAGCAGGAAGTAGCCAAGAAAAGAATGGCAACCCATCTTCCTACACCCTTTTAGAGCCAGGAATGATAGAATCCGGACCGGAGGACCGCCTTTCGAGTAAGCCCCTCCATCATCTCAGAGAGACCTAGGTGTCAGCTTACCTAGGCTACAAGCATCCTCCAGAGGACACGTCAGCAAGTCACAAGTCCACCTTTCCCCAACCCCTCCCCTCAAAAAGCCCGCTGAAAACCCTGGCCATAAAAAGCCTCTTGTCCTGTTAGAGACCCTCTTTCCTTTGTTCTGCTGGCCAGGACAGAGGGGTCCCTCTCCGGTTTAGCAATAAACCTGCTCGGACTGTTGAGTTCGCATCCCCTCTCTTTTTCTTTCACCCAAGAAGTTAAGAAGTAAGATTCTTAACATACTCTTTAGCAAACAGACAATAACTCACCCCACCTTGGAGGAAGGGCAGGCAGTCTATGCTCCCAGACCAGGAAGCTGCTATCCTGGGAGGGAACCAGAGCAGTAAATTTCTTGGGTTAAGCTAACTTTGCAGAACCACCTGGAAGACTGATAAGAAGAGACTTAATGTCTCATCAAAGATCTTGAGACCACTTAACAAGTCCACACCCTCTTTGTCACATACCTGAAAAATCCTTAAAAGGAGGAACCCCCAACCTTTCAGGGCGCACCTCTCTGGAGTCTCCTGCACTTAGTGTGTGACTTTGACTTTTTCCCAATCTTTCAGTGCTCCTCTGTTTGAGGTCACCCGCCCTTTCAAGGCACCTGTCCTCCCTGAGGTCACCTGCTGCACTTTTTCTCTCTAAGTAACTTAAAATAAAATTTTTACTCCCCTTCACTACTATGTCTCTGCCCTTCAATTCTTTGTTGTGGTGGGGACAAGAGCCGAGGAAAATACACAACACCTCTCTCCCAACACATCCATCTCTCTCTCAAATACAACATTCCAGTCAAAGCCTTGGTAATATAAACAATGTTTTCAGTTGTGTCCTGTCACAAGGAGAACAGATTCTTATTGAACTTATGAAAGTAAATACAGTGCCATAAAATATAAAAATGTGCACTGAGTTTCCAAATTCTGGAGGGATCAGGTAGAGAGAGAAAGATAAATGTTTCAGTTCTGCTTAGAAAGGTATAATTTACTAAACTACTATAAGTTAGCTTAAGAGAAAAAGTTTAAAAAGATCAGAAACATTTGGAACAAAAATTCATAAAAATTAAAATCATCCTCCTCAGTTTATTCAGTCTTATGTAATTAATTCTCTGCTTGAATCCAGTTTTTCTACTACTTCCAGAGTAAAACAGTAACTGTCCATAAATGACAAAAGACTTAAACATGGCGCTGGTTAAAGATCTGAGGAGAGTTCCTCATAAGGCTGCTGGCAAGGGAATTCCGTTATTTCTATAACCGAACAGTTCAATAATGTAAAGTTTAACACTGATGCCGGGGTTCTTGTTTGCGGAGTCAAAGAATGAATTTCGCAAACACCCAAGGTAGGAGAGCCAGGGAGAGGCTTTTATTTAGAGAGACAGTGAGAGGACAGAGCTCCTGGGACAAGAGAGCCTGTAGTGCGTTGTCTAGGGGATTTATAGGCCGTTGAGAGACAAAGAGCTAGGGAGGCAGACCCACCAAATGGTCTCTAAATGTTTATCTTTGAAGAGACACTAAGTTTCTTATCAGTTTTCCAGACTATTTTGCAGAGTTAATATAAGAAATTTACTGCTTTGATTCTTTCCCAGAATAGCAGTTTCTCGGTTTGGGAGCAGATCAGTCAAGGCTTCCTGTCTTGCTCTCAAGGTGGGCTGAGTTATTGTCTGTTAAATAGTAAGTTAAGAATCTTACTTCTTAACTTCTTGGGTGTTAAAATGCAATCTTATCTTTAAGATGGAATCCTTTCTGCCCTTCACTGTGTTCTTTACCGCTGGGTCTGCCTGTTGTATTCATTGCCCAGGTTATATATTACTTGATTAGGGGCTGGAGGAGGAAAAGCAGCATCTGGGTAAAGTTACAGATAAGCTGGGCCTTTTAGCAGGCTGCAGTAAATGTTACAACAGCCTCATTTAATTGACACAAACAAGACATGGGCTATGCTGAGGCATTTTCTTATCTGGGGGATGTTCAAACATTCCAGGCCAAGTTACTCCTGGCTTTTTAGTTTTAACTATTCTTTACTGAAGAATGCTTATATTCCTAGTTTGATATTTTACTTTAGAGAATTAATGTGACTCTCACTTTGCTTAATTGTTTAATACAGTTTTGGTAGGGGTCTTTTTCCAGAGGCCCTCACCCTACCCTGACTACACCCATGGTCCCTGTCTCACTAAGAGCAGACCGATAGTTCAAGAAAATTTTGTCCTTTAACAGAGAACAAAATTCTAATCTTGCCGTGTACTTGATATCAAAGTTCATTTATTTCACTGTCACATAGCATGACATTAAATTCCTTTTCCACAAGCCTCCTACAACTTTCTTTTTACATTCAGAATTTTCCCTCTTTAAATAACCAGCTGTATGTTAGGAAAAAATTACTTTCTTTTCCCTCAAAAATGCATTTCCATTTCTTATACCTTCTCTTATCAAAAGACACATCTTACTTCTCTTGCATGCAGAGATATTTCCCTTATTACTTCTAGTAGTTTTAATTAGAACTTAAAACTCTTAGAAACCTTAATTTTCAGTGACACTAAGAAGTAAACAATTATAAACCATTATACTTGCATTCTTTAGATTTTCAAATTTATGAATACATTGTGTAATTTCTAGAAACATGTGATTCATCATAATACGATCTTTCAGTAAGCACTAAATATATTTCCTAATAGACACGAACTTGTTTTTCTTTGTAACAAGGAAGCCAAAAGTGGATAAACCTATATTCAGTAATGTTTCATTATTTTATCTTATTTGAAAATTATCTAATTCATTAACTTGATTCATTACTTAGCAAAACTTTGTTTCAGGTTACCAAAAAGATCGTCAAGCTGTTTTTAGGTACACATACTATAACACATAATTATTATTAAAAAGTTTACCTACTACACTGTGGGTAAAATTGTAATATTTCCAGAATATCTAGCCTGGCTTTGGTGCACCTGCATATCAACAGACATTCCTCAGGGATGGATAACAGTTCATCTCCATATCAATGGGTAATTACCTGGGCAACCCAGGGCTTATGGAACCTGAGAGGTGAGGGGCAGGGCTGGTTTTGCTTCTGCCAGAGTAGGAAAGAGAGACCGCCCGGGCTACAGTTTGTAAGCAATAAACAGGTTTTAAACTTTATTTCTCCCTTTGACTGATTTTGGTTTTAGAGGTATTTTGCTCCGGGATTTCCTTTCCGCAGAATTACATACACCCATTTAGTACACTTGTTAACAGCCATGCTAGATTACCTGCAAAGGCTTCATTAAACATCAAAGTCAGCCATTCTCCTAAAATTTTTTTTTTTAAGACTTAAATGACTTTAAGTAAACCTAAGCAGAATTAAACATTTCATTTTAATGCTGATAACTGTAAAGACATGTCTATTTTAAACTTAAATTAGCATTAATGCTGAATATGTCCTATCAGAATTTTTGAAAGTCTGGAATGCCCAATTTTTACAAGTGCTTCTCTTTAAACCAATTAATTTTTAGCAATACCATCTGGAGGTAACATGTAAAGACATATACACAGAGAAACTGATACAAAGATTTTCTAGTTACTAATATCCAATTGTAAAATGGTGTTGTAATGAAGGGTCTCATTTCTCATTTTGGGGCCGTCTTTCTCTGCTTGGCAGTTTGTATCAAGGCCAAGCAGCATTACAGAAGGAAATCAGCTTCTTTCTTTTTAACCCATCTAATTTAAAAGTCTCTCAGTTTTTAAGAATACACCCCAAAGGCAGGTCGTTTAGTGTGCCATTTAGAGCCAGGCTATGTTAAATCATCCATTTCGGAGAGTCTAGTTTAAAGGTCTTCCAATTTTTGAGGATGCACCCCACTGGGGAGTCAGGTAGAATGGAGGAGGTGTCAACCATGACTAAGTTAGGACCTGAAAGGAGAAAGGAGTTTCCTACTATCACCAGCGGGAACTAGGTATTCCTGATCCCCAAGGCTCTAGGGGTTGTCCAGGCATCCCCAGAAACCCAAAAGTACCTCTAGGCACGTGATCTGAGGCTCCCTCCATACCTGGCCCTACACCGGGTATGTACAGGCCCTGCAGCCCACCTGAGCGTGCATAGGTGTCCCTGTGGCTCAACTGTGTCCCAGCTGTGCCTCTTGAAACAAGAGTGGGGGAGAAATGGAGGGGGGTAGCTCCACGGGGAAAGCAGTGTTCCAGGACAAATAAACCTGTGTGACCAAAATCAGTCTAAGGAAAGGCTAGATTAGGAGAAACCCGTTTATTGCTCACAATGAGGCCCAGCTCCGTTCTTCCCCTCTGGCCGCTGCTCTTGCTCCCTGTCCCTCCAGCCACAGCGCGCACCCACTTCCCCGTCCACCCCTTCAGGCAGAAACTCTGCTGGCGGATCCCGGGCGACTGACAGGCACCAGACCAATTATGCAACAGAGGAGAGGAGGCTGAGGGGAAAAAAACACCTATCGAAACGTAAATGGACTAAGGCCAGGCAAGAGATTCTGGAAGTACTGCAATTTTACCCCACAAGGAGTGAGGCCCTGAAGTCTGGGGCAGACTCCTCTGCACTGAGCGTCCTGATAACCCCCGCTTCCGGTGGCTCTGAGGGGGGACGAAGCGTCTCCCTGTGGTGACATAGAATTAGATGGGTTATGAGATTGACCCAGAGGCCAAGCTCTTGTTCTTGGCTGTCTCGTAGGGGCCCCCAAAATGGCTTAAATCCTGGGCAACACTAGCTGGCAATAGACCCAAGAGACTGCCGAAGGGGAAGGTGACAGGCGTGTGAAGCAGAGAACAAGGGCATAGACGTTGGGAACCCGGATGTGAACCAAGAGGCAAGAGAAATAGGCAGGCAGGCAGGGTTATAGATGTGGAAGTGAGAGGAAGCAGTGATAAATGGAGTCACAGAGGGGAGGAAATGGATCCTTGGAAGCTGAGACCACCACCTCTAGGGAGAGGGCGCCAGGGTGGGGTGGGTCGTTTTGATTCAGTGAACCTCGATGTTCAGATATTATCCTGAGGTTGATGAGTGGCTTACAGCCAATCTAACCTGTTCTGTAACCAACTTTCCCTCTCACAGGAGACTTATTGTAGGTGGCCACTGCCCTAATGACTTTTAAAGGGTCAATCTGTACCACCAAGGAAGTGTCAACAACAACCGAGGATCCAAGAGAAAAAGACAAGGAGTGCCTTAAAGTAGCTCCGAATCCCTCCTTCCCTAGATGGTTAGCGAGTGCTGTGTTAGCAGTTGCTTTGTGGCCGCCAAAATGTTGTCAGGAAATCCAATCTGGGGAGACCTCCCTGTGTGCTAGGTGAGATTCTAACCTGTAGGAGAGTTCTTGACTTTGGTCGAGAAAGAATTCAGGAGCAGGGTGCGCAGGGACGAGCAAAGAATCGTACAATAAAGCAAAGTGCCCGCTCAAGGAGGGGGCGTGCGCACGCTCCGGAGGGGAGCAGCTCCTGGGTTTTTTCTGATGATTAAATTCAGGCTGTGTATTTTTGGCAGGAAAGCCACAGAAACACTGCTGTGTCCTTCTTGGTGCTTCACATCGGGAGGCACCGGAGTTCACTCCATTACTAGTGACGTTAGGTTGAGGCGCGTGTGCCGGTCCTCTTCTCTCCAGTTACCGTTTTTATCTTTGTAATGAAGACACTTGACACTCTAAATACCCTGTTCTCCAACAGACTTTCACCTGAAGATTTTAACATCCATCAATGATTCTTGCCTGAATCGATTATTACTATGTTGGTTTTTAGACACAGATTTCGTAATTCTCCCTTGACATTTATTAATTACGTTCTACTGTAATTTCTCTTGCCCCTCATTTATAACTTGTTTTTATTTCTCATATAACCATGCACTCATCACTCATGTGTTCTTTAAGGTATTATCCATTAAGTCATTATGCATTTTAACACTTAAATTGTTCCAGATCCATCCAGTGGGAGGTTTTCCCATCTGGTTGCTGTGTCCTCTTCAGTTTTTGAGCTCTTCCTTTCTCCTGTCCTCCTTCCCTATCTTTCTCCTTCCTCTTCCCCCACTCCTCCTCCTCTTTCTTCCTCTCCTCTCTTCCTCTCCCTCTCTTCTGGCACAGTAAGATGTTCCAGGTGGCAAAGCAGGGAGATAGACAGACGTGAGCAGGGAAGGGGGAGGGGGCTTTCGGCAGGTGTTTACGTTCAGCTAGATGCTTGCTTATGTTCTACCAATTCTGTACAAGTCGTTTCCACAGGAAACTATAGTGAGTGAGACTATAGGTAACAGGCTGGCCAAGACCAACTAGTTCCAACATGGAAGAGAAATTGACCCAAATTTCACACCCAAGTCCATTGCCATAGTAAAAATCACACCTCCCCACACCATGACAGTTCTGATGGGGAACAAGTGACGTCAAAAATCCCCACCCCCCACCCCCAAGTGAGGGTGGAGCTGGCCAGAACTCCAGGAAGACTCTGCCCGCCCTTTGGAACCTAATCTCACTTGGTGAACACTCACGTCCCTTCGTACAGAAGAGGTTCCCTACTCTGAGCAACCCGCTCTGGGTCTGCCCATGACCCCAACATCCCAACACCCCAGATGCATACTCTCTCTTTTCTTTTCAACTCTAAATCTCCAAATAAACTCTTCATGCTCAACTGCTTTTCTGTATCTGTTCTTGAATTCTTTCTTGCAAGGAGACCAAGGACCTGTCTCTGAGAGCGCAGGCACACGTTATACTTCCCAAGTACCAGCCCTGGGATCAGCAGCTGTTCCCGCAAGGCACTGTTTCCTAATGCAGTAAAGACTGTTTAGAAACCAAGATCTGAGCACAAGGTAAGTTCAGTGCTACTGGAAGCATCCGTGCTACTAGGCCCCTTATCAGACAGAGATAGGATGTATAAACATGATATAATAAATTCATAATGACACCACTAATTCTGTTCCAGCATCACAAGGTTCTTCCTCGTCATCCCCCACACAACACACACATTTTTATCCTCTCTCCTCCTGTTATTCTTGATCACTACGCGGTCTGTTTCCACCATGGCTCTGACTCCCATGTCTATTTATTGTCTGTGTCCCTCACTGGCGTGCAAAGCTCTGCGAGGGTGGGGACTGAGTCTGTCTTGTGGACCACTGTATCTCCAGCACCTTGCTTGGTGCTGGGCACACCGTGGTAGGCACTTTACAAATTTGTCAAATGATTGTCTACTTTTCTTTGGCCAGTCCCTAGGACTTCCGCAAGGGATTCTGCCTTTCAGGTTCTCTGCACACTTCTGCCTGGTGAGGGCCCCCTCTGGGGTCCAGCTGCCTGTGCCAGCCCGGCCACATCACTAGCCCATCCTGTTACCATCTGTTTACCCACCTGGCTCTCCTAGTGTCAGCTTCACAGGTGCAGGACTGTGATTCGGTTATCTTCGTTTCCCAGAACTGGCTAATGCTTTACACATAGTAAGC
This sequence comes from Phataginus tricuspis, assembly GCA_029783875.1. Lineage (NCBI taxonomy): Eukaryota > Metazoa > Chordata > Mammalia > Pholidota > Manidae > Phataginus > Phataginus tricuspis. Next base: position 10,039,294 of record JAQQAC010004778.1, on the reverse strand, counting down.
ACTCCATGTATATTTCTGGCAAGAAAGAACGAGTGATTTTGCTCGAATGCCACAACCAGGAAGTGGAGGCACCAGAATTCAAACCTGGGTCTCCAAAGTGACCTCCTCTCTCCCCACATGTTCCCTTACACCCCAGAGGAGGGGTAAGAGGACTTAACCTTAAAAACTGGAGAGGATTTGGTGAGCAAGGAGGAGAGGCATCATTCCAAGACTAGGTGGGTGAGGTGGGTGTTTTTCTCATATACAACAACAATATATTATACACAGTAATAGTATACAGCAGTATAACTCTTTTAGGGTTCCCAGACCTGATTCCAATGTGGGTGGGGGAGAGGGTTCTTCCCCCACACACACCACCAAGCAATTCTCGAACACCAGCAGGGTGTTGGAGAGCTCAGCTCAATTCTGATGCTATCTGCCCAGAGACAGCACCAGATTCCCCAATTAAGGGCTCCGTCCCTCCACCCCTCACTCAAGGTGCTGGTTGCAAGCCGCAGGCTGTTGTTACCTGTGCTTCTGACCTACAGGGTATAGATTAGAGGTTCACACGACCTCCCCCTTGGGTTCAATTAATTTGCATGCCTACAAAACTCAGGAAGACACTTAGGTTTACCAGTTTAAAAAAGGATCCTGTAAAGGGTACAAGTTAACAAGCCAGATAAAGGACTACATAGGGCAGGGTCCCAAATAAAGGAGCTTCTATCCTCATGGAGCTTGGGGCCTGGTTTGCTGGCATGTGGGAGTGTTCTGGTTCCCCAAGCATGGAAGCTCTCCCTTCAACAGAGAAGCAGGATCTAAGAGAGCAGTAAACTCTTCTCAGGGGGTTTTGGGGGGCTTCATTGCATAGTCCCGATTGACTGAATTATTGGCCATTGGCTGATTCAACCTCCAGCCCCTGCCCTTGGCTGGGGTCCAAAAGTCTCTCATTAACATGACAAAACACCTGTTTCACCTTTAAGACTTTGCAGTGTCTTCAGGAACTCTGCATAAAGACTAGATATACCTGGGAAATATGTATTTGGTCACCTGAATGAGCAGATATGCATTTCTTATGACTCATTATGTCTCAGTGGGCAATCATTAGCCTGACTTTCACTTGCCTCTTTGCCTTTGTACCTTCTCTGACTATATCAGAGTTTCCTGGGTCACAAGATTTTTACTTTTGTCCCCAGCTCTCCATCCATTTTGTATCTGCCTCAAAGTAAGACTCGGCCCAGACAGGTGCTGAGTGTCAGAAGGAGGCCAGGCTCTCTGGTGGTGTGCGCAGCAGACCCCCCAACATGGCTTGAATGTCTGGTCTGAAGCTCAGATTTGGCTGTGTTGGTGACATGGCGCTTGGCCTGATGCCTAATGTGATCGATCTGGTTTGGCCCCTGGCCTTGGGCACCTGCCTCAACCTTGGCCTTGAGCTGCGGCCTGACCCAGTTCTGGCTTGACTGTAGATGGGCAGACCCATCTGGCCTCCCTCCAAGCAGGAGAGAATGTGGTGAAAGCAAATACAAGTCCTGATATCTCAATGGCAGTCACCTCAGACTTTTTTGGGAAACTACACATAAATGCACAAATCAATCAAAAAAACACATCATGTCAGTCAACAGCCATTAACCCCTTGGCCAGAGGTAGGTTGGGAAATGGGTGTGGGGAACTGCCTTTAAATCTCAGCCACGCCAAAGATGGCCGCTGAGAACCACCTCTGAATTTCAGCCACGCCCACTCTAGTCCACCTCTTACATCAGAGACAACTGCGCATGCACACAACTGTGCGTGATTGGAAAGTTGAAAGTCGCCTTATTAGCATAGGTGTGACCAATCAGGAGAGACTTCACCCTATATATCCTGTGTCCTGAGCCCCAATAAACGAGTTCTTCCTTCGAGTGAACTTCCTGTTGCGTCTGATTGTCTCCGGCGAACGGCCTGCGGCAGTGGCGGAGGCTGCGGGACGGGCGGACAGCCGGCGCTTACCTCCCTTGCTTCGCCTGTTGGGGCAAGCCTCTCTCCCTGCCTTTCTCCCCTCCGCTGGCTCGGAGGGTCGCAGAAAGAGCTTGTAACACAAAGGGCTGTAGTCCTGACCGAGAGCAGGACCGGTGGGAGAGAGGCTAGAAACTCCGACAAATGGGAAACCTGGATTGGTCTCCACTGCCTTCTGGCCTTTGGTCAGGCCTTGGATGGGCCGTCCAGCTCTCTGGGTCTCAAATAGGAAAATGGGCTGAAAAGAAATCGGGCCTGAGTGAGGGGCTTCTGCTGGAGTGGAGAGAGGGGGAAACATCACGGCCCTCATTAAAACAATGTATTTTTTCACTGGAGGATTATTTGCTAGAAAAACAGTGGACAGAATTTAATGCATACATGCAACCATATAAGGAACAAGCCCTAAAATATAGGGTTAAGTGTAAAAAGCCAAAGTGCAAAACACAAATGAACACACACATGTGCGGGCGTGCATCTTGTATATATATGCATAGCCTATATTTCTGGAGGAGACGCAAGAAACGGGTGCCAGTGGTTTCCTCTGCAGAAGGGGACCTGGGTATCTGGGGCTCTGTGGTGAGAGAGAATTTTCAACATACACTCTTATTCCCATATGCATATCTCCTTGAGTCTAAATAAATAACCGTTTTGCAAAGAGGCAAGGAGTTAGCGGCACGTTTTTTAAGTGCACCCTTTCAAAATTAACCTCAGTGTAAATCTAATTCAAAGCTATATAACTATACAAAAGAAAGAGAGAAAATTCCATATATATATAGAGTTTACATATATATATAGTTTTACACTTATATACATATATTAATTACATATAAATGTTATGCATATATAATATATATAAAAACTGCATATAAATGTTCCGCTGTAGAAATATGAGCGGTGTACGAGGGTCTGATTGAGGTGAAAGTCCAATTATGAACAAATTCAAGGGCAGGCACTGTGTCTGTCAGGTCACTGCCGGACCCCTGCTGCCGAATGCGGCTCCTGCCCTCAGTGGGGCCCAGGGGCAGCCAAATGAGAAGCCCACAGGTGAGCTCCCTCATCTTGTGTTGGGGTCTAGGTTGAGGATTTTTTAACTTTGGTCTTCACAGTTTCATGTTTTAGCTTAGACGAAACGCTGCTTTCATATCTTATCTTCCTTGATTTTCCAAACGGTTGTCACCGGCATGTTGCAGAGAGAAAAAATGAAGCTCAGAAAGTAGGGGCCTTGCCCGACTTTGCAGAGCCGTCTTCTAGGAGGACTAATCACCACCGCCCCTAAAAGGGATGGCTGCCATTTACCGGGCCTCTGCTGGGTGCCAGACCCCATGCTTGGCACTGTGTGTCTACAGGGTCATTAATTTAACCCTCACAACTTCTGGTGAGATGATGACCCCTATTTTATAGATGAAAACAGAGATGCAGGGGTAAGGCAGATGTGCACACAGCCAGTCAGTCAAGGACTAGAACTGGTCTCTGATTGCTCTCTGTTGCTGTTTTGGCGGTATGCGGCTCCTCCCTGAAGCGCTCGGGCAAGCTAGTGCACATCTGATCCCCTTGAGGGCGTGTTGAGAGCCCAGTTGCTGGGCCCCATCCCAAGCTTCTGACTCTGCAGGTCTGAGAAGGAGACTGTACATTTTACATGATGCCGCTGCTGCTGGTCTGGGAACTCTGCTCTAGAAAAGGGGTTCCCAGCCTCTGACCCGCCGCTTCAGAGTCCTGCTCGGGCCCTGCTGGAGGAGTCCCCGGGGCAGAGCCAGGCCTGGAGCTGATGCACGGCCTCAGGCAAGCAGGGCTGAGGGCCTTCACCTCCACCTCAAGCTCTCCCTGTGACTGAGCCATTAGAGGTTCCAGTTGAAAGCAATAAAAAACCACCCTGGGCATTTATAGGCAGAAAAGAGGTTATTGGAAGGCCACAGGTAGCTCCCAGCACCAGGAAGGCTGGATACCAGGCTCAAGATACAAGCTGGATCAGGGTAACTGCGGCATGGACAGGGGCCAAAGCTCACTGCAGATCTGGTCTGGGGAGGACACACCCACCCCAGGCCCTACAGGATGCAGACACGCAGCCATGATTGCCAGCACCTCCGGCTCTGGACACTGGAGGCCACCGCTAGCTCCGGAATGGATGCTCTTCCTGTTGCTTTGTCTCACTAGCCCTCAAACCAAAGCCTGAGGGGGCAGTGGTCCACCTGGCCCAGCCTGAGTCATGTGCCCCCGTCAGCTGCAAAGAGTGCTGGGAAAATGAACCTCTGGCTTTGGGGTCTCTGCCTCCCACCACCATGCCTATGGTAGGAAATCCCCAGACATAATGATTAGATCCTGGCAGCCAAATGACAGCAAATGCCCATGTTGGTGGCAGCTTTATCTTTGGGTTTTTGGTCCACGCCAAGGCTGGTTTACATTCTGTGTGTTCTTCAGTCATATTTGGGCTTGCCAGTCAACAATTTTTGAGTCACTGCTCTTTGTTCACTGCTGCTGATTATTTATTGAGCCCTTATTTGCATGCAAGGGGCAGTGCAAGGCAATTTTCATTATACAAGGAGGGAATTGTAGTTGGATACAAGGAATGTACTCAGTAATATCTCTGACCAGGCATTATTTTTTGAGAAAGCATCTCAAGCTCCTCCCTTAAACTTCAATGGGAGGGCAGGCCCCATTTTTCAGGGAGCAGAAAGAATGCCTATATTAAAGCATTCATTCACCTGACCTGTCAGCTCAGGGTCTACTGTGTGTCTCACCGCGTGGTTCAGGGATGGGCAGGTGACAAGGACAAAGCCAGTGTGTGAACATGACCAAAGCCACCTGCATGGACAGTACAGTAAACAGGTTCATGCCAAGAAGCTGAACGGCAGCCTGTTAGTTCCGCACTGGAGGCTCTTAGCAAAGAGCTTAGCAAAAGACTGAAGGGCGGCCATAGCCCTGAGTAGTGAGCTCTGTTGTCAGACATTGTGGAGGAGGTTTCAAACCAGCAGAGGTTTCTTCACTGGCCTGTATGTCTCCAGCATCTCCACTACTTACATCCATCTTGCACCCCGATACCAAAGAAACAGCATTGTATCATGTCACAGGGAGTTATGTCCCAACTCCTCACTGATTCCCCTCACCACCTGGCCAGACTCACGTGCCCATCGGAGGCTTGGCCCGTCCAGCCCTCTTGGCCCCCGTGACAGGCAGGCTGGCCACCTACTGACGTCAGATGGCCTGTCTCATTGTCACCTCTGAGTAAGTGCTGTTTCCCCCAGCTAGAAGCCCTTCCCAGACTTCTCTTCTCTCCAAACCTTTTCTGGCCTTTAAGGCTCCACTCAGATCTCACCTCTTCTGACCATCCAGACAGTGAGTGTCTGTCCCATTCACTTGTCACCTAATCATTCATTCACTCAACAAAAACGAATGGGGGGATTCACGTCTGAATTCTACCAGATATATAGAGAAGAAATAACATCGATTCTCCTTAAAGTTTCCCAAAAAAATGAATGGGGGCCCACTAGGTGCCAATGGCTATATGGGGTGATGGTCCTACAATGAGAATGAGAGAGTTTTATCTTCAAGGTGATAAATGTCCACCAGTCCACCTGTAGAGCCACAAAGGAGACATCGTCCTGTGTGGGCCATCACGGGATGTCACAGGGCAGTAGGAATGTGGCCAGGATTAGACAAGGCCTCCTGGGGAAGGAAATTTGCTATGCGGCAAAACTCTTGAATTGCCAGCTATATTTATAAAACTCTAGGAGAAAACATCGGAAAGCTTCCTGGCACTGGATGCAGCTATAATTTCTTGGCTCTGACACCAAAAGCACAGGCGACAAAATTAATAATAAGTAAATCGGGCTCTCTTAAAAGTACAAGCTGCTGTGTATCAGAAGACACCGTCTTCAGAGTTAAAAGGCAACCCTGCAGGACAGGAGGAAACATTTGCGAATCGTATTTTTGGTGAAGGGTTATATAAAGAACTCCTGCAACTCAAAAAAAACAAAAACAAAAACAATATGACAATCTGATTAGAGGCTGGACAAAGGCCTTGAGTAGACATTTCTCCAAAGAAGACATGCAGATGGCCAGCAGGCACATGAAAAGGTGCCTCCCATCATCAATATGTAAATCAAAATCACAATGAGATATCACTTCACACCCATTAGGATGGTTAATATTTAAGAAAAGAAAACACACAAAATAACACCGGTTGGCAAGGATGTAGAGGAATTGGAGCCCTGGTCCGTTGCTGGTGGGAGTGTAAAGTGGTGCTACTATGGAAAACAGCATGGCGATTCCTCAAAAAAATTAAACATAGAATTGTCATGTGATTCAGTAATTCCACTTCTGAGTATATAGCCAGAAGAATTGAAAGCAAGGTCTTGAAGAGTTATTTGTACACTTGATGTTCATAGAAGCAGTATTTCTAATAGCCCAAAGGTGGAAACAACCCAAATGTCCATGGTTGGAGGAATAGATAAACAAAATGTGGTATATACATAAAACGGAATACCATTCAGCCTTAAAAAGGAACAAAATTCTGACACATGCTACAGCAAGGATGAACCTTGAGGACATTTCACAAAAAAGCAAATGCTGTATCATTCTACCTATAGGATGTACCTAGCTCGAGTGGTGAAAATCACAGAGACAGAAAGTAGAATGGTGGCTGCCAAGGGCTGGGGGGAAGGAGGAAGGAGGGGTGGGAATCAGCTGATGGAGACAGAGCCTCAGTCTTGCAGGATGCGAAGAGTTCTGGAGCTGGAGGGTAGTGATGGGGAGACGTCAATGTCCTTAACACTGTTGAACTGCATACTTTAAAATGGTTAAGGTAATCAGTTTTATGTTAGGAGTATTTAACCAAATTAAAAGGATTTAAAAACCAATGAAAATATGTTAGCATAAGTCATATATTTTTTGGGGGTGGGGGGAGAGCACCCTCAGAGAAAAGCGGATGAAAGCCCAGGGGTGGGAAAGACCTGGCAGGGCACCGTGAGGGAGGGTCAGTGGTTTGCTCTGAGGCTGGACCCCCAACATTTTGTAGTTTATTCCAAGGGCAGAGGAAAGCCAATACACTAGTTTTCAAGCAAAGGAGGGAGAAGACTGTGTTAGAAAGATCACGGGGGGTAGACTGGAGGGAGTAACAGCGGCAGCAGGGGGCCGGCAGGCGCAGCTGTCCAGGAGGGATGATGGCAACTTAGTCTGGGGAGGCAGGGGAAACGGAGAGATGTGGAAGGCTCGGATGGCGCAGGCGCCCGGGTGGATGTGGGTGCCATTTACTAAATGGGGACCTCCAGGGAGGAACAGGGGAGACAAAGAGCTCCCTTCTGATGGCATTTGCTTGGCAGAGCCTGCACACAATCCAAGTGGAGAAGTCCGCCTAGCATTGGGTATTTTAGGCTGGAGCCAGGCTGAAGATGTCCATGATACTTAAATGACATTTAAAGCTGTGGGAGAAGATCACCTAGGGAGAGAGAGAAGCAGAGTCAGACTGAACCCTGAGGAACCCCAGAAGACTTGGGGGGAGGGGAGAGAGTGTCAGGGAGCCCAGAGGGTCACCTGGGCTGATTTAGCGAGCCACAGGCGAGAACAGTGAGTTTTGGCAGAGAAGGTGGAGAGGCAGAGAGCAGGCTGCAGGGGTGAAGGTAAAGTCTGACTAAAGGGATATCGGGAGGGAGCAGCTGAAGGGGGACCAAGGGCCCATCGGAGGGTGTTTTTTAGTAGATTTGATCATTTTTGTTACATATTTTTAACTCTCCCCTTCGGTATTATTGTAAAAGGAACACTTGCTCATGGTAAAAAGAGTCGCTACACTGAGGTGGCAGGACCCCTAGGATCTGTCACACTAAAGGAACTCAACCGTTCAGAAGGCTGGCGCTCAAGGGTGACCTCCTCCCACCCCCAAAGTCTCCTGTGTTAAAGCGTCTTTGTCTCTTTTGTTGGTTGCTTGATATCCTGAGGGCCAGATACCAGAGCGCAGCTGAGTGTTAATAAAGGAAGGGCCAGCACCAGGGAGAGGGGACACCGCCCGGGTAGGGCTCAGGGTGAGGTGGTGGGAAGGGCGTCAGTGGCAGTTTTTGCTCTGATCTCTGAGGTGAGGTCCTCCGCTGAGAGTGAGGAGAAAGGACAAAGTCTAAACAGGAGGCCCTGCCGGCTCCTCGGGTCACTGCATGGTCCCCGATGGCTTCTGCTTCAACTCTGACATTCCCACCCCCAGCCTGTTACTCGCACAGCAGCCCGATGGAGCCTCTGAAACGTCCCAGGAGATAACGTCACTCCTCCTCCTCCTGCCCGGCACCTGGAATGAAGCTGGGGTTTTCACAGCAACCCCCTGCCCTAGGTTAGCGGGACATCCCCACTCAGACCTCATCTCCCTCCAGCAGCTCAGGCTCCCAGCAGTTCCATGAGCACCAGACACACATGCCACAGGTCCTTTGCACTGGCTATTCCCTCTGCTACACCAGAGTCTCTCAACTTCGGCACTATTGACTGTTTGGGCCAGATGATTCTTTGTCATGGGGGCTGCCCTGTGTGTTGTAGAATGTTTACAGCCTCTCCCTACTAGATGCCAGTAGCACACACACACACACACACACACACAGTTGTGACAAACAAAAATGCTTCCAGACATTGGCAAAAGTAAGAGGGAAGAGTCACCACTGGTTGAGAACCTCTGGCCTAGAATGAGCTTTTCCTGGATACCCAACTTGGCTTCCTCCTTCACCTCTTTCAAGTTTATGCTCAAATCTCACCTGCTCAAAAAGGTCTACTCAGACCACCTCATGTAATCCTGCATCTGGCCCAGCCCTGATCTCCTGATCCCCTAATCCTGTACTTTTCCTTTTTGTCATAGCCGTCGTCACACTCACCTACTGCATGATTTACGTGTTTAGTACATTTATTATGTCTTCTCCCATTAAGATGGAAGCTTTCCAAAGGGGCAGGGGGCCTTACCGTTTCATTTACTGATATATTCCACATGTCTATAATTATGCCTGGCATCTAGTAAACATAAATATTTTTGAAATGGTTTAATAAACTAGAGGTTCATAGATTGCTGGGTGCTGCGGAGAGCCTAGTTGAGGTTGGCGCCCATGAGCTTAGGGTGATGCTCTTCTGGGCCACATACTCCTTCATACTGAGAAATGACTTTTGCACAAGTAGGTAAGCCAGCCCCTCGCCCACCAGAGGGCCCAAGCCGTCTGGGCTCCATCTTGGTCAGCCCCTAACCTGTCACAGGGACAGGCAATAGCAAAGCCTGTTGGACGAACTGTGGAGACTGAGTTTGGGGCTAGGTGAAGGAGGTGGAGGGTCTGTAGTGATCAGAGAAGGAGAGGGACAGATGGAACAAAGACAAGAGGGACCCATGCGTGAGTGTCCGGGAAGCACCCACAGTGGGGTGTGGAGGAGGCTTCAGGCATCAGCGGGGGAGGAGGGCCTGACAGAGGACCCAGCGCAGGGTCGGATCGGCCGCTCCAAGCGCCCTCTGCGTCCCAGGCGCTGTGGATGTCATTCCCCAGTTGGGAGGTAAGTGCTGTGAGGGAATGAGCCGGGGCTGGGGCTTCTCCAGCATCTTAGTAGCCTAACTGTTCCTGCCTTTTCTTCATTCTGAGAAAGGATTTGGGATATTTTAAACAATATGTCAAAAACACCATGAGAATACATGAAAAGCAGGGAAAAGGGTGGCTTTGGGGTGGGGAGGGTTGACTGTAAAGGAACAGGAGGGAACTTTCTGAGTGATAGAAATGCTCTTTCTTTTGATTTCAGTGTTGGGTGCAAGGGTGTCAACATCTGTGTTGTCAAAACTCATCCAACTGTGTACTTAAGATTGGTGCATTTCACTGGATATAGTTTTACCTCAGTAAGAAACAAAGGGAAAAGAAGAATGAAAAAGCAAGGTGGGCCATCCCACACCAGAAACAAGTGTAATATGGGGACTGAGATGCCTTCAGTGCTTTGGGTCGGAGACGGGCACAAACCTGCTCTGAGCATCCCAGTGGCTAATGAAGGAAGGGAGACACCATCAGTAACTCAGTTCCAAGACTCCCAGAGACACACCAAACATTGCTCAGGAAAACTCCACCTGCTCTTGGTATTAGGATCATGGAGGAATTCCTCCTGAGACCCTCCTCAAGGTGAGTAAAGAATAACCTCCTCACAATGCTTTGAGAACAGGAGTCATGGGGCATTTCTTGAAAAGACCCTCTTTCCATGCAGGCTGTGGCATCACATGGAAGCAGCCTTTGGTAAAAGCAGCCCTGGGTGGCCATCCTGCCTAATGCAGTCTACAGATCCAGTGCAATCTCTATCAAAGTACCAACGGCATTCTTCAATGAACCAGAACAAATAGTTCTAAAATTCACATGGAACCACAAAAGAGCCCAAATAACCAAAGCAATCCTGAAAAGGAAGAATAAAGCAGGGGGGATTATGCTCCCCAACTTTAAGCTCTACTACAAAGCCACAGTAATCGAGACAATTTGGTACTGGCACAAGAACAGAGCCATAGACCAATGGAACAGAATAGAGAGCCCAGACATTAACCCAAGCATATATGGTCAATTGATATATGATAAAGGAGTCATGGATATACAATGGGTAAATGACAGCCTCTTCAACAGCTGGTGTTGGCAAAACTGGACAGCTACATGCAAGAGAATAAAACTGGATTATTGTTCAACCCCATACACAAAAGTAAACTCGAAATGGATCAAAGACTTGAATGTAAGTCATGAAACCATAAAACTCTTAGAAGACAACATAGACAAAAATCTCCTGAGTATTAGCATGAGCAACTTCTTCCTGAAGGCATCTCCTCGAGCAAGGGAAACAAAAGTAAAAATGAACTCATGGGACTACATCAAACTAAAAAGTTTCTGTATGGCAAAGGACACCATCAACAGAACAAAAAGGCATCCTACAGTATGGGAGAATATATTTGTAAATGACATATCCGACAAGGGGTTAACATCCAAAATATATAAAGAACTCACACACAACACCCAAAAAGCAAATAACCCGATTAAAAAATGGGCTGAGGATCTGAACAGACAGTTCTCCAAAGAAGAAATTCAGATGGCCAACAGGCACATGAAAAGATGCTCCATGTTGCTAATTATCAGGGAAATGCAAATTAAAACCACAGTGAGATATCACTTCACACCAGTTAGGTTGGCCAACATCCAAAAGACAAACAACAACAAATGCTGGTGAGGATGTGGAGAAAGGGGAACCCTCCTGCACTGCTGGTGAGAATATAAATTAGTTCAACCATTGTGGAAAGCAATATGGAGGTTCCTCAAAACACTAAAAATAGAAATACCATTTGACCTGGGAATTCCACTTCTAGGAATTTACCCTAAGAAAACAAGATCACAGATTCAAAAAGACATATGTACCCCTATGTTTATCGCAGCACTATTTACAATATCCAAGATATGGAAGCAACCTAAGTGTCCATCAGTAGATGAATGGATAAAGAAGATGTGGTACATATACACAATGGAATATTATTCAGCCATAAGAAACAAACAAATCCTACCATTTGCAACAACGTGGATGGAGCTAGAGGGTATTAGGCTCAGTGAAATAAGCCAGGTGGAGAAAGACAAGTGCCAAATGATTTCCTTCATTTGTGGAGTATAACAACGAAGCAAAACTGAAGGAGCAAAACAGCAGCAGACTCACAGACTCCAAGAAGGGACTAGTGGTTACCAAAGGGGAGGGGTGGGGAAGGGCGGGTGGGGAGGGAGGGTGCAGGGGATTGAGGGGCATTATGATTGGCACACATGGTGTGGGGGGTACATGGTGAAGACAGGTAGTGACTCTGTGGCATCTTACTACGCTGATGGACACTGACTGCAGTGGGATGTGGGGGACTTGATAATATGGGTGAATGTAGTAACAATGTTTTCCATGTGAAACCTTTATAAGAGTGTGTATCAATGATACCTTAATAAAAAACTTTTTTTTAAAGCAGCCCTGATGGTTGGGGATAAGCCCTGACTCTAACAGGGGTCCCTGCTTCTGCAGCTTGGCCAGGGCTTTGTCTTAGGAGAATGAGAGTAATCAGAGAGGCTGAGGAGGAGAACTGCCTCCCTAACCTGGTTTCTGTCTCAATGGAGTTGGACCCCTACATCGCACCGTATACAAGAGTTAACCTCTTTCGGGGAACCCTCCTACATTGCTGGTGGGAATGCAAATTAGTTCAACCATTGTGGAAAGCAGTATGGAGGTTCCTCAAAAAACTCAAAATAGAAATACCATACGACCCAGGAATCCCACTCCTAGGAATTTACCCCAAGAATGCAGCAGCCCAGTTTGAGAAAGACAGATGCACCCCTATGTTTATTGCAGCACTATTTACAATAGCCAAGAAATGGAAGCAACCTAAGTGTCCATCAGTAGATGAATGGATAAAGAAGATGTGGTACATATGCACAATGGAATATTACACAGCCATAAGAAAAAAACAAATCCTACCATTTGCAACAACATGGATGGAGCTGGAGGGTATTATGCTCAGTGAAATAAGCCAGGCCGAAAAAGACAAGTACCAAATGATCTCACTCATATGTGGAGTATAAGAACAAAGAAAAAAAAAAATGAAGGAACAAAACAGCAGCAGACTCACAGAACCCACGAATGGACTAACAGTTACCAAAGGGAAAGGGACTGGGGAGATGGGTGGGAAGGGAGGGATAAGAGGGTAAAAGGGGCATTACGATTGGCAGACATAGGGTGGGGGGGCACGGGGGGGACTGTACAGCTCAGAGAAGACAAGTAGTGATTCTCATCTCACTACACTGATGGACAGTGACTGTAATAGGGTTGGTGGGGGGGACCTGATGAAGGGGGTAGTTTAATCATCACAATATTGCTCATGTAATTGTAGGTTAATGATACTAAAATAAAATAAATTGTAAAAAAAAAAAAAAGAAAAAAAATGAAAAAAAAAAAAAGAGTTAACCTCTTTCAAAACGGCTCCAGGGGGCCCAGTCATGGGCGATCTGGGGCAGGGCCTTCAAATCCTATAGTGGCTGCAGGGAGTTTGACTCTGCAGAGACAGACATGGAGTAAGTAAGTAGGTAAATAATTATATGTGTATGCAGAAGGCTGTCAGTGGTTTTGGGCATCACATTACAAAGGCCCTGTCTAATTGGGTGTTGAGAGGAGGATGGTAGTCAGGTAACTCCACTGCCGGGTATATATCCAAGAAAATTGGAAACATATGTTTACACAAAAAATCTGTGCATGAATGTTCATAGCAGCATTATTCATAATAGCCAAAAAGTGGAAACAACTAAAATGCCCATCATCTGATGAAGGATACATAAAGCATGGCATAGACATAAACATACAACAGAAACGTAACATAAACATACAACAGAATATTATTGAACCATAAAAAGGAATGACGTACTGGTATGTGCTACAACATGGAGGTACCTTAAAAACATTATGCTAAGTCAAAGAAGTCAGCCACATATTATTATTCCATTTATATGAAATGTCCAGAACAGTTAAATCCACAGAGACAGAAAGCAGCGGTTGCCTAGGGTAGGAGGAGGGGAAATGGGAAGTGATCGTTTCTTTTTGGAGTGATGAAAATATTCTAAAATTAGATAGTGGTGATGGTTGTACAGCTTCCAAATAGTCTAAAAAACATTGAATGTTACACTCTAAGAGGGTGTGTTTTATGGTATATAATTTACATCTCAAACAAGCTATTATTCAAAAAGAGAGAATGACTTCCAGTTTCTGGTCTGGCATGTAAGGACCTTGGAAGTTGTCACTCCGTCTTAATGAGCAGAGAGCTAAACAAAGTGCAAATCAACCACTCTTCCTGGATCCATCAGAGAACTAACGTCACAGGGCAAAACGCTACCTCCAAATTGGAGAAACAGGCAGATACAAAGAATGACAACTTACCAGAACAGAAGCCTCTGCTAGAACCACTATCCAGGTGGAAAAATCTAAACTGTAACTGATTAATTGCTGGGGGCTCACTTAGTGTGGACAAGCCTGAGAGTTAAAAACTCCAGGGGAGTGGGGGTGCCAGTCTTAAGGGGGGAAGTGTGTCCTTGTGAGTTTTACCTCCAGGAGCCCAACCAGGTTCTTCTAGTGAAGTTTAAAGAAAAATCCCCTCTGCTTCTGCCAGAAGGCAGGGGAAAGTAATCATTTGGAAATTCATCCAGAACTTTCTGTTCTTCTTAACAAGGCCTAATCTCAAGAGAAATTATTTTACAGGATACTAACCCACTTGGGGGAAGGGACATACTCAACTCCAGCCCCTCTAGCAATCCTGTCTCGCCTAAAGGAGAATAAAAATGGACAAGCACCTGTGTAGTTCACAGCCCAGGAAACCAGGCTCACTAAAAGAGACCTTACTGTGGGACTAGAGAATGCTTGCCTTCCTCCCACACCTCAAGGCCACATCAGTACTGACCTCTACCAGCACATCCTCTTTGGCTTCCGACAAAAATTAACAAGGCGTACTAGAAGTCAAAACACAGAAGACATAGAGGCCAGCCTCAGACATGGCAGGTAATGAAAATTTAAAACTGTGTCCACCACGCAGAACACCAAAGCACCCTTTTTTTCTGCTTTTAACAAGGATTCATGTATGACATTGCAGTTTCGGAAATTTTGAGCCATATTAGATATCAAATTTTGGGGGCCCTCCCATGTTCTCGAATGTGTGTCTTCACTAGGGAAGGCTGCTGATTTATAATTGTAAACCTGGGAAATGGGGGCATGTCACTGGACTGTCCTGTGTGGTAATGGAGCCCCATCTGTTCCAAATGGCAGTGCAGAATTCACAAACACTGGAGGGTCCGTGGCGATCGTGTGACCTGCCAGTGTGACGTGGTGGGACGTGGGGACCTGTCAGGAGCCATTCCCAGTTGTCGATCTTTGGCTTAAGTCCCAAATGCTGTTTCATATGGCTCACGAATCAAGTATTGTTTAGAACTTTTGAGTAGCTGAGGCATTTAGAGTTTGTGTGAGTCTTGTGTTCTGTTAGGCAGTGCAAAGTAAGTCATCAGGGGGCATGATCAGATTTCCTTAGACAAAAATGAATCAAAGTGGTGATAAAGTCTCATTCCAGATCTTAAAAAGAATGTTTCTCCATTCTTAATGCTTCACCATTAAGGATGATGTTTCATATTTGGTAGATTCTCTTTCTCAGGTTAAGGACAGACCCTTTCATTGTATTGATAAGACTTTTGTGGGTTTTTAAAAATTAACGAGTGGATATTGATGATCGTCAAATGTCCTTACTGAATTTGATATGATCATTTGGCTTTCCTACTTGAATCTTAAGTTAATGAATTATGTTTTTAAATCATTTTTTTAACTTTAGATAGCTGTGTACAAAATTGGATTATTTGTACTCTTTGGTTCATGACGCATTGTTATTGCTGCATGTGTGACTCTATGTTGTTTTATTTTTAAACTTTATTTTAAAAAATCCGTCAACCCACTACCCAACTAAACATTGAAAACAACTTATGTCTATGTACGTGCTTCTCACCCAGCAGGTACCCTCGACAGCCTGAACATAAGGTGATCACTGTCCTGAATCTTGTGCTTATTCTCCCTTGCTTTTTCCCCCCAGCTTTATTAAAGTATGATTGAAAAATAAAAATTGTATATATTAATGTGTAGAAGTGATAATTTGATATACATGTACATTGTGAAATAATTATCATAATCAAACTAATTAACATATCCATCACCTCACATAGTTACCATTTTTGTAGGTGTGTGGTAACAACCCTTGAGATATATTCTCTTAAAAAATTTGAAGTATATGATACACAAGTACTAACTATAATCACCTTGCTGTACATTAGGTCTCCATATTTATTCATCTCATAACTGAAAGCTGGTACTTTTTGACTAATATCCCCCCAGTCCCTGGTAACCACAATTCTACTGTTTCTCTGTTATGGGTTTGACATCTTATGTTCCACATATGAGTGAGATCACACAGGGTCTGTCTTTCTGTGACTTACTTGTGTCACTTAGCATAATGAATGCCCTCCAGTTTTGTCCATGTTGTTGCACATGGCAGGCTTTCCTTCTTTTTCAAGACCAAATAATATTGTGTTGTCTATATATACCACCTTTTCTTTATCCATTCATCTGTTCACTGGACATTTGGCTTGTTTCCATATCATGGCTATTGTGAAGAATGCTGCAGTGAACATGGGGGTGCATATATCTTTTCAAGACAGTGATTTCATTTCCTTTGGATGCATACACAGAAGAGGGATTACTGGGTCATATGGTAGTTCTATTTTTATTTTTTGAGGAACCTCTGTACCGTTTTCCATAGTAGCAGCACCAATTTCCATTCCCACCAACAGTGTAGTGTGTGAGTATTCCCTGTTCTCTACATCCTCACCAGCATTTGTTATCTTTTGACTTTTTGATAAGAGCCATCCTAACAGGTGTGAGGTGATATCATCATGGTTTGATTTGCAATTCCCTGATGATTAGTGATGGTGAGCTCTTTTCATACACCTGTCCCAGGTGGCTCCTGGGCGGGCTTCCGGATGGAGTCCTCCAGAACGTTCATGAAATCGAAAGCCCTTGCATGACTTCTGAGCCTGGGCTCCAGCTCCCAACCTCCCATGGGCACATATCACCTCAATATCCTGAGTGAGGGGACAAGCGGGCGGGCCTCTTGGGCAGCGTCCTGCACAGCTGAGGAAGCAGAGCAACCACTCACCATGCTCTCGACCCCCCACCCCCACCCCAGCCCTGTCTCCCCACAGCCCCCAAGAGAAATCACAGGTTGGGTCTCTCCTGGCCCTGAGCTCTGCTACCTTGGAGAAGGGCTGACAGGGGTAAAGTGAAACTTCTTGTCCTCTGTACTAAATCTAGTACTGGATTTTTTTCCTCCAACAGTTTGCTGAAACTTCTCCACTGGACTCCTAGACTCCTGGTCTCCTACAAAGGTACTCTTATCCCTGGGTGGTTTTCAAAATGGATGTTCTGTGGGAGGATGACAGTGGAAAACTCCTACTTGCTAACATCACTTGGGATCTCTGTCCCTTGCTTCTTAATGCTGGTTTTATCACATACATGTGTAGAGCTAAAATATCACTTAATTTAAAATTTTAACTTTAGAGAAAATGGTATCATGTAGTCTTTTGAGCTTACTTTTTGCATTTAAGATTAGATTGCTAAGATTCATTGTGGTGGTATAGTTCCAATGACTATATAATATTCCATTTTGTGAATACGCTACGATTTATGCATTCATTCTCCTGCCTATAGACATTTGAGTTTTTCCATCTTCTGCCGCTACGAACACTGCTTCTATGAACATGTTTATGCATGCCCCCTGGTTCCCAAGTGAGATTTCTCTGAGCACGTAGGCCTACCTATGGGTAGGTATGCTATGAGTTGGAATGCTAGGTCCTGGAATCCTAATGTCCAAGTTTGCGAAATAACACCACTGTTTTCTAAACAGTTTGCACAAATTTACACCTCTCCTCCCTTGAACAATGTTGATCCACATCCTCTTGACACACATGGTCTTATCAGACTTCTTAATCTCTGCCAATCTATTGAGTGTAAAGTAATATCTAACTATAATTTTGATTTGAATTTCCCTAGTTACAAAGGAAGTTGAATATCTCTTCATTGTTTGTTGTTTGTCCCTGAGAGCTCTGTTCATGTGTTTTGCCCAATTTTTCTATTGGGTGGTTTGTTCTTTCCTTGTTCCTCTTTAGAAGTTTTTTAATGTATTCTTTGCCAGTTGTACGTGTTAAAAACCTCTCTCCCAGTTGTGTAAATTATTTTTTCACTTTCTTCATAGTGTCTTTGAAAGAATAGATGTTCTGAATTTTAACCTTTTCAAATGTATCAATTTTTTTTACAGTGAGCACATTTTTTGTGTGTCTTATTTTTCCCTAGCCCAACCTCAGAAAAAGATACATTAGCCTATTTCACTACAGGTTTAAATTTTTTCCTTTGACATTTAAGTCTTTAGTCCACCTGGAACTGGTTTTTGAGTATGAGATAGGAATCCAATTTCACTGTCTTTTTCCCATTTGGTCAGTCTTTTCCCCTCATTAATTAAATAACTCCCCCCTCCTCACCAATCTGCTGCATTCCATCACTGTAGTATATCATAATTCCGCATATGCATAGGTCAATATCTGGGCTTTCTATTCTGTTCATTGGCCAGTATGGCTAACACGCTGAAAATACTAAGCCATCTTATTTACAATAGTTTGAAAATAAATTTTGATATCTGATTGGACAAGTTCCCCCTTTCTTACTCTTCCATTGACAAGTATCTCAGCTATTCTTGGCGTTTCACTCCCCACAATAAATTCAAAATAAGCATGTCATGGTCCAGGCAAAAAAATTCAGATTATACAGGCATAAAGCAAACCAGTGGCCAGGGGTTGGGAGGAAGGAGAACAAGGAATGACTGCTAATGGGTATGAGATTTTCTTTTGGGAGTGATGGAAGTATTTTGGAGCTAAATAGATGGCTGCACAACATTGTGAATGTACTAAATGCCACTGACTTGTGAATTTCATCTCAGCTTTTAAGAAAACAGATTCCTGGTCCATAGAAACAGTGGTATAATAAATGTTAAGTCACTAGATTGTGGGGTTATTTGTTACACAATTATAGATAACATAATATACTCTGGTTACATTATTGGAAGTCAAAATTAGGAATCCTCAAGTATTCAGGAAGGAAAATTAAAGAGAAAAATAATATGATAGCCTCCCATCTCCAAAGCAGCATCACAAGAAAAACTTGTGATGGTGAATTTTATGTGTTAACTTGACTGGCCATGTGGTGCCCAGATTAGACATTATTTCTGAGTGTGTCTGTGAGGGTGTTTCTGGTCGAGATTAGCATTTAAACTGGTGGACGCAGTAAAGTAGATTGCCTTCTCCAACGTGTATGGACATCATCCAATCCATTGAAAGCCTGAATAGAACAAAAGGCAGAGGAAAAAGAAATTTACCCCTTTCTTCTTCCCCTTGCCTTACTTGCTGAAGCTGGGACATTTCTTTTTATCTTCTCTCTTGTCTGGGCCTTGGACTGGGATTTACACCATCGGCTCCCTTGTTTCTCAGGCCTTTGGACTCAGACTGGATTATACCACTGGCTTTCTTGGGTCTCCAGTTTGCAGATGGCAGATGGGACTTCTCAGCCTCCACAGTCATATAATATTATATATATGGAGATTTATCAATATACATTGAAAAAGTGTGTGTGTGTGTGTGTATATGTACCAAAAAAAAGCAATAATGACAGTGTATTATTATAAGCTTAACCAGGTGAAAACTCCAATTGCAGCTGCTGCACCAGATGTGGTTTTGTTACTTGAGCAAAGTGACACACCCCTGCCACATGGTAGGCAACGAGCAAATACCTTTTTCTCTACCCCTCTCCATAAGGGCCGGCAAGGCCAGCAATACACCTTTACTGTCTGACCTCAGGGATACACCCTCTCTAACCTGTATCATACTTCAGTTCACAGGAATCTTGATCACCTTTCCCTTCCATATGACATCATGCTGTTCCATTATATTGATGACATTATACTGTCTGGACGTAGTGAGTGAGAAGTAGCAACTACCCTAAACTTACTGGTAAGACATTTTTGTGTCAGAAGTTGGGAAATAATCCAACTAAAATTCAGGGACCTCCTTGGGGTGAAATTTCTAGAGGTTCAATGGTATGGAATAAGTCAGTATATCCTTCTAAGGTGAAGGAAAAGTTATATCCAGTCTCTTCTACAACCAAGAAAGAGGCACAATACCTGGCAGGCCTCTTTGGATTTGGGAGGCAATATATTCCTTATTTGAGTGTGCTATAGCCCATTTACTGAGTGACCCCAAAAGCTACTTTGAGTGCAACCCAAAAGAGGAGAAGGCCCTGCAGCAGGTCCAGGCTGCTGTGCAAGCTACTCTGCCTCTTGAGCTACAAGATGCTGCAGATCCAATGATGCTTGAAGGGGCAGCCAGGGAAGCTGTTGGGTTGATTACACTGGAGAGCTTCCTTCATAGAAAGGCGAATGTTTTATTCTTACTGGCATAGACCTTCTGGATATGATTTGCCTTCCCTACATGCAATACTTCTGCCAAAACTACCACCTGTGGACTTACAGAATGACTTGTCCATGTGCCATGGTAGCACATTACTTGTGATCAAAGAACTCACTTCACAGCAAAAGAACTGTGGCTATGAGCCCATGCTCATGAATTCACTGGTTCTATCATATTCCCTACCATCCTGGGGTGGTTGGCTTGAAAGAATGGTGGAATGGCCTTCTGAAGACAGTTATAATGCCAGCTGGGTTGCAGTACATTGCAGAGCTGGGGTAAGATTCTCCCGAGATTGTATATGCTTTGAATAGGCATTCAATATATGAGGTTGTTTCTCGAATAGCCAGGATTCACGGATCCAGAAATCAAGGGGTAGAAATGGGGTGGAACCACTCATTATTACCCCTGGTGACCCACCAGCAAAAATTTTGCTTCCTGTTCTTGTGGCTTTATGCTCTGTTGGCCTAGAGGTCTTAGTTCCAGAGGGAGGGAGGCTTCTGCCCGGAGGAGACACAACAGTGATGGCATCAGACTGGAGATGAAGCCTGCCGCCCAGCCCCGGAGGGCTCCTGATGCCTCTTAACCTGCAGGCAAGGAAGTGGATTATGGTGGTGGCTGGTCGGGTGAACTGCCCTAACTCTCCAGGGGAAACTGGACTACTGTTAACAACGGAAGTTAAGGAAGAGTATGTCAGGAATACAGGGTGTCTTAGTGTTTCCAGGCCTGGTAGTTCAAGTCAATGGGAAACTACAAAAATCCAATTGATGAAGAATTAGCAATGCCCTAGGACCCTTCAGGAATGCAGGTTGGCTCGCCCCACCAGGTAAAGAATCAAAACCAGCTAAAGTGTTTGTTGAAGGCAAAGGGAACACAGAGTGAGTAGGAGAAGGAGGTAGTTATAAATAGCAGCTCTGCCCGTGTGGTCAGTTACAGAAATGAGGGCTGTAATTGTTATGACTATTTCCTCCTTATTTTGCGTGAATATATTTGTGTATGTGTCTGTGTATCTATCATTTATCTATCTGTCTTTGTTTTCTTTCTTCTCTTATTCCCTTATCATGTAACATAATATGTATTGACTTTGTAAGTGATTCCTACTCATCCAACACCAAATGCTTTGGTGTCTTTTCTCACATATACGTGTAACAATAACAATATTACACACAGCAGTAACAGTAGTATGACTCCGTTCAGGTTCCCGGACCCAGATGTGTCAGTGTTAGAGGAGAGTTGTTTATTTTCCTCGGTTCTTGTCTGCACCACAACAAAGAATTGAAGGGCAGAGACACAGTAGTGAAGCAGAGTAAAGTTTTATTTAAAGTTATGCACTTAAAGAGAAAGTGCGGCTGACCTCAGGGAGGAGATGTAGGGGAGGGAAGCCTGTCGGGAGCCGCAGGGAAGTCAGAGTACAAGGTGAGGAAGGAATTTATTAAAGCGAGTGTCTGGGAATGACAGGTCAGAATATAAAAGCTCACTGAACCGCTACTCAGCATGGGGCACATCCACTGCTAACTCCTTAAGCCAGGGTCACCTGGCGTCCAGGGTCTGCTTGGATCTGCACGGTGTGGGAACTGAGTCCCTAACATCCCAGGCTTTGGGGGAGCGGCAGAGCACTGGATGGAGCAAGATTATGTTCTGCAAATTTTCTAGAGACAAAGAAAGGAGACTTTCAGGCTGGCTACTAAAGAGCATGATCGTAAACTGCAGTTCTGTCCTGGTCACCCAGGCAACGGTAATTTGCAAGTCCAGATCTGAGTTCTCAGCAGCACCTTATCTGAAAGAGCACAGAGGGAGTGAAGGTTTGAGCTTAAATCTGGAAGATTAGAATGACACAGCAAAGTAATAAAGACACCACTGGAAAAGCACAAGGACAAAACGTTGTAAATTGAACAGTGAAATGTTTATTTAAAGCAAAAAGGTGCACACGCGGCGAAAGCAGAGTATGGGCTACCTCAGAGAAGAGACGCTGAAAGATTGGGAAAAGGCTACGCACTTAGAAAGTGAGGGCGACCTCAGAGAGAGGTGTGCCCCTAAGGGCTCTGGGATTTTATAGGCGGTTAAAGATTTTTAGGAATGTGACAAAGGGTTTGGGATGTAGATTTGTTAAGTGGTCCCAAAATGTTTATCTTTGGTAAGACATTAAGTTTCTTCTCTTAACACAAGAAATTTACTGCTCTGATTCCTTCCCTGGATCACGGTTTCTGTCTGGGAGCGAATCAGTCAAGCCTGTCTGCCCTGTCTCCAACGTAGACTGAGTTATGGTCTGTTTGTTTAAAATGCAATCTTAGTTTTAAGACGGAATTCTTCCTGAATAAGCTGGACCTTTTAGCAGGCTAAAGTACATCTTACAATGGCAGGATCTAATTGACACAATGAAAACATAGGCTATGCTGAGATGCTTTTCTTTACCTGGGGAGTAGTCAAACATTTCAGGCCAAGTTGCTCCTGGCCTTCTGAGCTTTAATTGATTAACTCATTAACTCTGAGTCTTTTCTGGCTTCATAGTTTTAACTGGTTAGCTCTTTGAGTCCCTTCTTAGCGGGCTCTACTGGTCTTATTCTTTTTCCACCCCTCTCATATCTATTTTCCTGCCTAACGTGAATATGTGGGAGGGGTTCTTCCAACACATACTAACACCAAACAATTCTTGAACACCAACAGGATGTTGGAAAACTCAACTCAATTCGAATGCTATCTGCCTGGAGACAGCAGCAGATGCCCCAAGGTAAGGGCTTTGTCCTTCTTCCCCCCACTCCAGGCGCTGGTCACAAGCCCCAGGCAGTTCCCCGGGCTTCTGACCTGCGGACTACAGATTGGAGGTTCCCACAACCTCCCCCTTAGGTTCAATTAATTTGCTAGAGCGGCTCACAGAACTCAGGAAAACACTTAGGTTTACAAATTTAATAAAGGGTATTGTAAAGAACACAAGGTAACAGTCAGATGAAGAGAGACACAGGGCAAGGTCCCAAACGAAGGGGCTTCTGTCCTCGTGGAGCCTGGGGCCTGGCTCAGTGGCACGTGGAGGTGTTCTGGTTCCCCAAGCACAGAAGCTCTCTCCCACTGAGAAGCAGGATCCAATGGAGCAAAGCGGAGAGCAATAAGCTCTTTGCAGGGGTTTTTGTGAGGCCACATTGCATAGTCATTATTGACTAAATTATTGGCCATTGGCTGATTCAGCCTCTAGCCCCTGCCCTTGGGTGGGTCAGGTCCCAAAGTCTCTCATTAACATGACAAAACACCCATTTCATCTTTAAGACTTTGCAGTGTTTTCAGGAACTGTGGATGAAGACCAGATATACCTGGGAAAGAAATATTTGGTCATATGAATGACCAAATGTGTATTTATGACTTACTATATCACAATAACATAGTATTAAAGTATTGCTAATTTTACAGTAATTTTACAAAAATAGTATTTATGTTACAGGATATCAGGGAGAAGAGTAAACATTGCTCAAGGGCTCTACCTGTTCTTCTGGGAAGGAGATTAATGCATTTCAGTTTGCCGGGGCCTGCCCGCAGGAGTCGAACAGCTCCTGAGTGGGGGCGTCAGGCTGTATATACAAGAGGACAGGAGGGCAAAATGGCGCAGAATGCAAAGAAACTTTATTCTGGCATGGCTGATATACACATGAATTACCTACCCTTCTCAAGGACCTCAATCCAATCACTTAAGTATTGCCCACAGATCAATACAATCAGACATTAATCCAGTGCTTAAGTCACATACGCCTGGGGGCATCTGGTCCAGGTGGCTGGCCTTGAGATAAGACCTCCCTGCCTTCCTGAGATACTTGTTCCTGGAATTTAGGAAACTTTTCAAGGTTTCTTTCAGAGTCAGGCCCGGTTCAGGCCTTAGATGGAGGCACAAAAACACAGTCAGTCCTGTCCTGTCCTTCTGTCCCAACCGCTCTCCACATCAGTTGCACATGGGACAGCTGTATCATGTTAGATGGAATTGATCTTGTTGTTGACTTTATTTGGAGATTAACTATGGTTTAAGGAGATACATGTGGGTGCCAAGTTGACAAGGGGTGGACTTGTCATGATTATTTTATGTGTCAACTTGATTGGCCGGGCAGTGCCCAGATTAATTCTTTCTGAATGTGTCTGCCAGGGTGTTTCTGGATGAGCTCAGCCATTGAATTGGCAGACTCAGTAAAGTAGATTGTACTCCCCAGTATGGATGGGTTCATCAAACCCACTGACAGCCTGAATGGAACAAAAGGTGGAGGAGGGAGGAATTTGCCCCTTTTCTTTCTGGCCTCAGTTGCTTAACCTGGGACATCTTATTTCATCTTCTTCGGCCTTCAGACTGGGATTTATATCATCAGCTCCCCTGATTCTAAAGCCTTTGGAATTAAGCTGAATTATACCACTGGCTTTCTTGAATCTCTAGCTTGTAGATGGATGACTGTGGGACTTCTCAGCCTCCGTAATCCCATGAGTCAAATCTCCATACACACACACACACACACACACACACACGTATATATATTATACACATACATATGTATATATATTATACACACACATGTATATATATCACACACACATGTATATGTGTATGTATTATACAGACACACACACACATATGTATATATAATCTCCTACTGGTTCTGTTTCTCTGGAGAACACTGACTAACAAAAATAGCAAGCAATGTCTACAAAATTCTGAGGGAAAGAAATATTCAGCCAATATGCATTTCAGTTTTAAAAGCCATAGGAAGATATTCTCAACAATAAAAGAATTCAAGGAATATAACAAAGTACTTATGAGCCCTTTCTGAAAAATGTACTATAGAGGTGAATAAAAAAGAGGACAGTGGAGAAGCAGTGGTAAGAAGATGAGGGACGAGCCATTTAAATACATAAACAAGTTCAATAAGATTACCTAACTGGACAGATTATATTTGTAGAACAGAAAGTAAATGTTATAAAACTTAACAAGATACCTCCACATGCAGGAGGTAAGCAGGTCGTATAACAGATTAGATATCCTAAATGGCTCTTCTAATTGAAAAAACTAGAATCTTGAATGAAATCTTCTGTAAAAAACTTTACAAAACACTGCTGAGCTGGCACAAATAGAAATATTCCTACAAGAGGCCTAAAATGAAGTAGAATTAAGAAGTCTGGGACATAAGTGCGTGCCCAAGGCAGCTTTTCTCCCCAAGGGTGTCTGTGAAACAAAAGAGACCTTGAGTTTTGCTCAAATTGTTTTCTGGGATATAGGGAAAAGGAGATAAAGCCCAGGGCTCTGCAAAGATAGCTGGAGATTTCTACCTATGGTTGGGACCTCCTACAACCTCAGTATAAGGGCATACAAAAACAAAACAAAAGCCCATTTTAGGGAAGGAGGGAGCAAGGGAACTTGCTTGTCTTAACCTTGAATGGAAGAAAAAAATATATATCTCCTGAGAACCTGAAACTACAGTCCCACTCTTCTGTGAATTTGTGCTCATATTTATGCTGCCTGAGTAACCCAAGGAAACTTCAACAATAAATGCAAAGGATTCCCAGGTTGGCAGTATACCCAGGGGCCAGGCAGAAGCAAATACAAATCCTCTCTAGAGTTACGCCGTTTCAATCAAAGATCCAAAGTTCTCCCGCAATAAAGTTCTAAGAAAAAAAAAAAAAAGCAGTTCACAATCCAAAGCAGTAAAACACACAAGCAAATACTTAGGCCCTGTGACATACTTGGGACTGCCCCGTCAGCCCAGCTCTCGGAGTGAGGAGAACAACATAGAACAGCGGTCCAGCCAACCTGCAGGGGGGGAAAAAATCTTCGTTGTTTTAAGCCACTGAGGTGTGCAGTTTGTTCATAACCACAACATAGCCTAGCAGAACCTAACTGATAGGTTTAAAGGAATAAAAGAGATGCCTAAAAATAAGAGCAGAATCACCAAGCAGATTTTTTAAATTAAAGGTTTATTAATTCACTAAGACGACACGGTTAGTCAGTGGCAAGAGTCAAGATTAGGTCCAAGGTCTGTCCAAATTTGAGACCAGAACATTTTTTTAAATTAAAGTATCCTTGATATACAATCTTTTTTTTTAATTTATTTTGGTATCATTAATCTACAATGACATGTGCAATATTATGGTGATTAAACTACCCCCTTCATCAGGTCTCCCCCACAAACCCCATTACAGTCACTGTCCATCAGTGTAGTGAGATGCTATAGAATCACTACTTGTCTTCTCTGAGTTGTACAGCCCTCCCCGTGCCCCCCCCCTTACGTCTGCTAATCATAATGCCCCTTTTACCCTCTTATGCCTCCCTTCCCACCCATCTTCACCAGTCCCTTTCCCTCTGGTAACTATTAGTCCGTTCTTGGGTTCTGTGAGTCTGCTGCTGCTTTGTTCCTTCAGTTTTTTTCTTTGTTCTTATACTCCACAGATGAGTGAAATCATTTGATACTTGTCTTTTTCGGCTTGGCTTATTTCACTGAGCATAATATCCTCCAGCTCCATCCATGTTGTTGCAAATGGTAGAATTTGTTTTTCTTATGGCTGAATAGTATTCCATTGTGTATATGTACCACCTCCTCTTTATCCATTCATCTACTGATGGACACTTAGGTTGCTTCCATATCTTGGATATTGCAAAAAGTGCTACGATAAACATAGGGGTGCATATGTCTTTTTGAATCTGAGAAGTTGTATTCTTTGGGTAAATTCCAAGAAGTGAGATTCTCGGGTCAAATGGTATTTCTATTTTTAGTTTTTTGAGGAACCTCCATACTGCATTCCACAATGGTTGACTAGCTTACATTCCCACCAGCAGTACAGAAGAGTTCCCCTTTCTCCACATCCTCACCAGCATTTGTTGTTCTTAGTCTTTTGGATGGTGGCCATCCTTACTGGTGTGAGGTGATATCTCATTGTGGTTTTAATTTGCATTTCCCTGATGATTAGTGATGTGGAGCATCTTTTCATGTGTCTGTTGGCCATCTGAATTTCTTCTTTGGAGAACTGTCTCTTCATATCCTCTGCCCATTTTTTAATCAGACTATTTGTTTTTTGGGCATTGAGGTGTGTAAGTTCTTTGTATATTTTGGATGTTAACCCCTTGTCGGATATGTCATTTACAAGTATATTCTCCCATACTGTAGGATGCCTTTTTGTTCTGTTGATGGTGTCCTTTGCTGTACAGAAACTTTTTAGTTTGATGTAGTCCCATGAGTTCATTTTTGCTTTTGTTTCCCTTGCTCGAGGAGATGCGTTCAGAAAGAAGTTGCTCATGCTTATACTCAGGAGATTTTTGCCTATGTTGTCTTCTAAGAGTTTTATGGTTTCCTGACTTACATTCAGGTCTTTGATCCATTTCGAGTTTACTTTTGTGTATGGGGTTAGACAGTAGTCCAGTTTCATTCTCTTACATGTAGCTGTCCAGTTTTGCCAACACCGGCTGTTGAAGAGGCTGTCATTTCCCCATTGTATGTCCATGGCTCCTTTA